>JAFMOD010000474.1:437308-616431 GCA_019802435.1 Corydoras maculifer | reverse complement strand
CATCCAGGGGAGAACGTCTCGGGCGCTGGGCAGATAGACCCAGGACAGGGCGCCAATCCATCGCTGGGCACACACTCACTCACACAGACACACTCTATAGGGGGCAATTTTGAGAATTCAATTAACTTGTTCCATGTTTTTGGACTGTGGGAGGAAACCGGAGAACCCGGAGGAAACCCACGCAGACACGGGGAGAACATGGAAACTCCACCCAGATGGGGATTCGAACCGGGAATCCCCACATTCGCCTCTCAGCGCTAGGGATTCCCGGTTCGAATCCCCATCTGGGTGGAGTTCCATGTTCTCCCCGTGTCTGCGTGGGTTTCCTCCGGGTTCTCCGGTTTCCTCCCACAGTCCAAAAAAATGGATCAAGTTAATTGATTTCTCAAAATTGCCCCATTTAGAGTGTGTCTGTGTGAGTGAGTGTGTGCCCAGCGATGGATTGGCGCCCTGTCCTGGGTCTATCTGCCCAGCGCCCGAGACGTTCTCCCCTGGATGGGCATGGGGAACCCCACCGCGACCCTAATAGAGGATAAGCGGGAGATAATGAATGAATGAATTTGTAGTTTAAATAAAAAAGAAATATTACCAACATAATATGTATGTTTTTTGTAAATTACTTGCAATATTGCAAAGCTTTATTCGTGACTTATCATGAAAACATTTTTAAAAAACTGAATATTAACATCATATATAAAAAAAAATTATTAATTTAAAAATATATTTTTTTAAAAGCTTCTATGCGTCCAACTGATTAATTAAAGCAGTTCTACTGCCATCTAGTGAAGAGAAAGTGGAAAAAAAGACTTTACAAATCTATTTACATTCACAGGTCGAATACCTGATCATTTCATAAAGATATGTGACTAACATACCATCCTTCTTTAAAAAAAATACATTAAATTAAACTTAACATAAACTAAATTGTATTATGCCTGTAAGTGACATGCAGGTATCCCAGCTCAGTATAATTCACTTTTCAATATATATTTGACTTTTATTTTGGTACATGATAAAAATATACCTTTGGTAAAAAAAAAAAAAATTCAGATACTTAAATAATGTTAAATATATGGATGTAATTGTTACAAGTTAGATGATAAATGCTTTATATTATTTTATTACAATTATTATCTTTATTTTTTTAAACATCACATAACAGAATTATTAATAAAAATTTAATTTGTGAAATTTAAATGCTCTGTCATTATAATTATCAGCCAGAAGTGGGCAGAGTAACCAAAGTAATAAAAGTACTGTTATTACCTATGGTAGCAAATAAAGCATATTAGATATTGAACTATTTGTTTACTGATACATGTGAAGGAAAAGTAGTTAGGATACTTTATGCTGAATATTGTACAATGCAGGCCATTTATATAAATAATTTTATTGTATTTTTAAAGACAATTTTTGATTTAATATATATATATATATATATATATATATATATATATATATATATATATATATATATATATATTTCTGATCTGATGATAGCAGTTTGAGTCATTTTTCTAGAAATAAAAAACATGAAATTTAGAAAAGAATTGATATTTGGCATGTTTGTTTTTAGTTGAATCAATGTCATGCAACCTAGCTGCACTGATTTCACGTTTGTATACAGTGTAATGATTAATGCTACATCAGCATGGTTTCCCAACCTTTCCCAGCATCATGAGATCACTCACTTTCACAATATCACTGAACGATCTAATCGAATACATCATAAGGATCTGTGAAGAAACCTCAATAACAGTCTCTCTGCATGATTACTGTTGTTTCCATTAGGGGTCGCCGTGGTTAGATCTTTATGCTTCATTTTGCCTGTCTTAAGTATCCCATGTCAGTCCAGCCTGCATCTGTATGTCCTCTCTTGGCCCAACCATTAACCTCCACTTTGGGCTTTCTCTCCTCCTTCTCCCTGGCAGCTCAACCCTCAGCATCTTTCTGCCAATATAAACCCAATTCCTATTAAGTTGCCCCTATTAAAATTGCCCAATGTTTAATGTGTGTCTGTGTATGTGAGCCTGTGCCCAGCAATGAATTGGCATCCTGTATTAGGGCTATCTGCCCAACGCAAATGTTTGCTCATGCAACACTAGTAGATGATTGAGCAAATAATAATGAGATGAGATTAGAAAATACATAATAATTACTCTTAATAACAATTATAGTAATAATGAGCAATAGTAGTAATAGTGATCTAATAAATTTAGATATGACGGTAAAGATCCCTCTCCTCACTTATTTACTCATGACAATTCAGTCTGAAATGCTGTGTGGGCAGAACAAACACACTCTTGCACTTTGGAGTGCAGGTTCAGGTTATTTGGCCTGAAGCTTGATAAAGAAAAAAACAACAGGAATGGCTTTACTCTCGTTCTTTTTTCTGTTATTGGTTCCGCTTCAGCTTTCAGCAGGTAATGTGACTAAAATAATGATATCACACAACATCGGCTTTAATAACTTAGTAGAATGAATAAAATTTATTTTTAATACTCTTTGTTGCTCCTGACTATAAACAATGATAAATAACAGCTGATGAATGTAATGTTTGGAATAAAGTGATCAGTTGATTCAGAAATGTCTTCCACCTTTTTTATATCTTCATGTGTTATTTAGGACAAGTGTTTCGAAATGAGCAAGAGGCAAGTAGTGTATTACAAAGGAACAAGCGTGCCAACACGGGGGGATTTGAGGAGTTTCAAAAAGGAAATTTAGAGAGAGAGTGCATAGAGGAGAAATGTAGTCTGGAGGAGGCAAGAGAAGTCTTTGAAAATAATGAAAAAACAGTAAGTAAGTAACAGTGACGACTAACAAAAATAAGCTTAATTCACCCAACTTTCTTGTTAATTAGTGCATGATAATTTTGTATGTATGTATGTATGTATCTCAATCCATCATCTTCCGCTTTATCCTCTATTAGGGTCGTGGGGGGGTTCCCCATGCCCTTCCAGGGGAGAACGTTTCGGGCGCTGGGCAGATACACCCAGGACAGGGTGCCAATCTATCACTGGGCACACACTCATTCACACAGACACACTCTATATGGGGCAATTTGGATAACTCAATTGACTTGATCCATGTTTTTGGACACGGAAAGAACACGGAAACTCCACCCAGATGGGGATTCGAACCGGGAATCCCTAGCGCTGAGAGGCGAACGTGCTAACCACTAAGCCACCGTGCCGCCCACATATATACTTACTTGGGTAAATGGTAAAAGGCAATGATTACTACAGTGTGTAATTTTATTTTATTTTTTTCCAATGTATCCAATGCAATGAAATTACAATTAAAATGATGTGTCCAAAATATCAAATCATCAACCACCTAACAACATCATAGCAACCATATATTTTTACAAGCCCACTATGTGTGTTTGGGAAAATTACCTTTCTGGTTATTTTAATTTTGATTATTTCTATTACATTATTTAAATTTCCCCAACATATTTTCCCAAAGTTTTATGCACAACCACAGACGTTACGATTAAAAATACAATTTAGTGCCCAAGTACTCAACAGTTAAAGTTACCGAATGTTAATTTTTTAGACTATTTTTTAGATATTTGAATTTATACTGAGCAACGGTGGCAATGTAAGGGTTATTCTAACTATTTGTATTACATATCTGCATGTCATTAAGTAAAAATGCTGGATGGTCACTTTAAGCTCACCACATGTTTTTTGAATCTTTCAGATGGAGTTTTGGATTAATTACGCTGGTGAGTTGTTACATTTACACTACCTCATACTGCTGTGCCTTATCCTGACCTGCAATTCATGTATTTAATTCACAGAGGTGAATCCGTGTAAAATGTCACCATGTAAGAATCAGGGCACATGTGAACAACAGAAGGGGTCATACGTATGTCATTGCCCACAGGGCTTCACTGGGCGCAAGTGTGAACTTGGTGAGACTGCAAAACAAAAAAAAAAGAGCCTGAGACATTTTTTTACATCACTATTGTGTGATTAATAACCTGACGTTTGTCTGTTTGCTCAGTGACAGTAAAACAGTGTGAAATTAACAATGGAGGCTGCATGCACTTCTGCTCGACATTGGGGATACATGGAGTAGAATGTTCTTGTGCGTTTGGGTACAAACTTGTTGGAGGGTCAAAGTGTGAGCCTGAAGGTAACAATTTTATACATTATTTTTATTCATTAGACATGTAATTACACATATGTGATTTGTGTTAATATTCAGCAAAAGCCCTGCTCTGTTTTTCTTCTAATAACAAAACATTATTTCATTCATTCATTCATTATCCAGGGTCGCGGTGGGGTTCCCTTATGCCCATCCAGGGGAGAATGTCCCAGGCGCTGGGCAGACACACCCAGGACAGGGCGCCAATCCATCGCTGGGCACACACCCACCCACACAGACACACTCTACATGGGGCAATTTTGAGAATTCAATTGACTTGAGAACCCGGAGGAAACCCACGCAGATACGGGGAGAACATGGAAACTCCACCCAGATGGGGATTCGAACCGGGAATCCCTAGTGCTGAGAGGAGAACATGCTAACCACTAAGCCACCATGCTGCCCAAGTTAGTATTTAGGGATTTTCAAATGAAGCAACACAAATGCCCCATATGATTTAGTTGTTCGTTGATCTTACCTACTCTGATGAAGAATGATTTGTCCTTACTTGTCCACATTATTTCATGTTTACATAAAAAATTAAAAAGATACAAATGTGTGCATTGATCCTGGGATTTTTAAAACATTTTTTCTTATTTATTTCATAATAATAATCGTACCATTAATGATTTAAAGTTAGTCCTAATCCTAAGGTTATGTAAAATTTATGTAACATTAGATATCTTTATTAAGACACTGAGAAATGCTTTTAAGTCTTTTTGTAAACATAAGCACCTTGAGAACTTTAACTCCATCAACAGTGTCTTATAAAAAAAATGAACCGTAGCTTAACACAAACATTTTTTAAAAATTTGACAGATCTTAATTTGAAATAAAATCACTGATAGAAAAAAAAAGCAATAAAGTCAATACTGATGTCTTCATGTTGATGTGTTAACAGGAATGTTTCCCTGTGGTATCCGAAAAGCAAGCACGGCACGTTCTGCGAGGTCCTTAGCCTCGGACACAGCCAATAGCACTGAACCTAATAAAAGAACTGCAAGTCCTCAAGCTCAGACCATAAACCAAACCACTGTCCATCAAAGTAAAGAACGTAAAGTTTTACCTTCTCGCATCAGATTTCCCACTTGGGTCTATAACACCACAGATCCATCAAATCCAAGGACCCGGATCATTGGAGGTGACACAGCAGCACTAGGAGATGTCCCTTGGCAGGTACAAAAAAAGAAACTTGTAATCTAAAGGACAGTAATGTCAATATCATTCGAATCAGTCTGTAAATGTTGGTTCTCACACTGCAGCACAGATACAGAAACGCATCATATTACTTAATTTAATTAACTTAATTTCCAGAAAGGATAAAACAATTTTTAATTTGTCATTTGTATACTCCATTGAACATTTTTTAACAGACAAAAAGAAAATAAAGGAGTTAATTCTATACATTGAATATAACAAAGATAATGACAATACTTAAAGTTGGGACAGCAAACGTATAAGACCAGCTTATAGTAAC
Organism: Corydoras maculifer; assembly: GCA_019802435.1. NCBI lineage: Eukaryota > Metazoa > Chordata > Actinopteri > Siluriformes > Callichthyidae > Corydoras > Corydoras maculifer. The sequence goes on along the minus strand of JAFMOD010000474.1, from coordinate 610,799 downwards.
ACTGTTCTGTGCAGTTCCACAATCCATTAATCAACTACAAATGTACAAATTTCAGTTTTGAAGCCTGAAGTTGTAGGCTTGTGGTTAAGGAACCAACCTTGTGACCTTAAGGTTTACATTTTACATTTTGGTCATTTATTGGACGCTTTTATCCAAAGCGACTTACAAGGTGAGAACAGGGTTAAACACAACATCCCTGGAACAATGAGGGTTAAGGGCCTTGCTCAAGGACCCACATTGGTAACTTCAGGGGATCTGGGATTTGAACCCCCAACCTTCAGATTGATAACCCAACACCCTAACCACTGAGCTACCACTCCCCACTCCCCCAAGGTTTCTGGTTCAATTCCCACTCCCACCAAGTACTGTAGCTAAAGTGTCTTTGGGCAGGGCACATAACCCCAATTACTCCTCAAGTGCAAAAAACAGGGGCTGCACACCTCTCCGGGCCCATGTGCTCACTTCACTCAGTGTGTGTATATGTGTGTGTGTGTCACTGCTTGGATGGATTAAATGTGAAGGACAAATTCCTGTGTGTAAGCAAAGTAGGCAAAATAGATCAATTTATCAGACAATATTACAGGTCTGTAAAGTTTTCCCAACTACTGGCTACAATATATTACAGACATTATATAGTATACTATATAAATGATTATTATATATTAGATTTTACAATGAATGACATACTTAAAGCCAACATTAGTATATTCCACAGACCCACTCACCTGACACCAGCCGTGGTGGTTCTGGATATGACAGGAGATGATGTTGTCTCTACAGCTCTAATGCAAAAATTAATCTTAATATCTGTAATAAGACTGATGTATCGTAGGTGGCACTGGTGGAACGCACCACAAAGCAGGTGTTTTGTGGGGGATCCATTTTGAGTGAGCAGTGGGTCATTACTGCAGCCCACTGTTTAGAAGAAAGTAAGGACAAATCATTCTTCATCAGAGTAGGTAAGATCAACGAACAACTAAATCATATGGGGCATTTGTGTTGCTTCATTTGAAAATCCCTAAATACTAACTTGGGCGGCATGGTGGCTTAGTGGTTAGCATGTTCTCCTCTCAGCACTAGGGATTCCCGGTTCAAATCCCCATTTGGTTGGAGTTTCCATGTTCTCCCCGTGTCCATGTGGGTTTCCTCCGGGTTCTCCGGTTTCCTCCCACAGTCCAAAAACATGGATCAAGTGAATTGAGTTCTCCAAATTGCCCCATATAGAGTGTGTTTGTGTGAGTGAGTGTGTGCCCAGCGATAGTTTGGCGCCCTGTCCTGGGTGTATCTGCCCAGCGCCCAAAACGTTCTCCCCTGGATGGGCATGGGGAACCCCACGCGACCCTAATAGAGGATAAAGTGGAAGATAATGAATGAATGAATAAATATTAACTCAAATTTTGCCATGCAGTAAAAGTACCCAATTATGACACGTATGTTAAAAAAAAGATTATTCAGCAATAACTATACTTGATGAAAGCAGTTATAAATAAGCAGGTGTTTCTATGTGTATGTTCTCTACTTACATACAGCCCGTTATTTTTATTGCACAGGGGAGCACAACGTTAAGCATGAGGAGGGCACAGAACAGGATCTCGAAGTGGAGAAATCCATATTGCACCCACAATACAACGCCTCCATCAGCCTGTTCAATCATGACATCTCTTTGCTCAAACTGCGCAGCCCCATCCAGTTTTCCAATCATGTGCGGCCCATCTGCCTTGGACCCAAAGCCTTTAGTGACTCCTTGCTCCAGTCTGGCTCCCTGTCCACCATCAGCGGCTGGGGCCGACTGCGCTTTAATGGCCGGACCTCGGACACACTCCAAATAGCTGAAGTCCCCTTTGTGGAGAGAAGTGACTGTAAGGAAAGCAGCAGTCAGCGGATCACACAGTACATGTTCTGTGCCGGCTATGTAGATGCAACCAAGGATGCCTGCCAGGGAGACAGCGGGGGTCCTCATGCTAGCCCTCATCAGAACACTTGGTTTCTAACTGGCATTGTTAGCTGGGGGGAGGAATGTGCCAAGAAGGGAAAATATGGTGTGTACACACGGGTGGGCAACTACTACAAATGGATCCAGTATTTAATAGGGATCACAAAGAAAAAGCCACTCCGTGATGTCGATCTTTAAAAAGTGTTCAGAGTAAATTAATACTATATGATGTTTTAATTATATTTTGTACTAAATGCTAAATATACCATTTATTAAACCCCATGTTGCACATGTGAAAAATAAACTTAATTGTAAACAGGGCCGCACAGTGACTTAGTGGTTGGCAGGTTCTCCTCTCAGTGCTGGGAATTCAGGTTCAAATCAAATCTGGGTGGAGTTTCCACGATCTCCCCGTGTCCGCATGGGTTTCATCCTGGTTCCTCAGTTTCCTTTCACAGTCCAAAAACATGGATTCAATGTAAATTGAATGCTCTAAATTGTCCAATAAAGAGTGTGTCTGTGTGAGTGAGTGTGTGCCCAGCCATAATATAGCGCCCTGTCCTGGGTGTATCTGCTCAGCGACCGAAACGTTCTTCACAGGATGGACATGGAGAACCCCAACATGACCTTAGATGAGGATAATGAATGAAAAATTGTAAACAAATGCCAAATTGTTCAGCAGCTCAGCCTGTGCTATTTGAGATAATAATATTAATAATAATAATAATAATAATAACTAGGGCGGCATGGTGGCTTAGAGGTTAGCATGTTCTCCTCTCAGCATTAGGGATTCCCGGTTCGAATCCCAATCTGGGTGGCGTTCCATGTTCTCCCCGTGTCTGCGTGGGTTTTCTCCAGGTTCTCCGGTTTCCTCCCACAGTCCAAAAACATGGATCAATGTCAATTGAATTCTCTAGATTGCCCCATATAGAGTGTGTCTGTGTGAGTAAGTGTGTGACCAGTGATAGATTGGTGTCCTGTCCTGGGTGTATCTGCCCAGCGCCTGAAACTTTCTCCCCTGGATGGGCATGGGGGAACCCCCCCCACCCTAGTACAGGATAAAGTGGAAGATAATAGATGTATAATAATAACAATAATAATAATAATAATAATAATAATAATAACAAATATATACAGTACACAACTGTTTCCGCGAGATCTTTGAGGGACACAAGAAATTAGGGCAGAATTCAAAGTGCATAGCTTGCCCCCCCCCCCTCCCTTACATTGGACTGGCAGAGTTCACTTGACAAATTCATCTTGCAGGGCCCAATACGAAAGCTGCTCTGTAGCTTTGAACTCGCACACTTCAGAGGAAGAAGGATAAATGTGGTACGCTGAAAGTCTATGACACATAAAGCCCGCTTAAGATTTCGACTGCGTGCGCCTAAAAAGACTCATGGCCCAGTTCTGGGGGGGAAAATAGCCCTCAGCACCGGAGCCCTTTCTGACATTTCCATTCCTCTTTGTTGGAAATTAAAAAATGTAAGAAGGAAGAAAAAAAGTAAAAGAAACGCAACAAGAGAATGATAAAGGTTTTTATTGCAAAAAAGGTCTAAAAAGATTATACTTAAATATGTACCACAACAGTCCTTCTAAAAAAGAGGTTCCTTTAATTTACAATATAAACATTATGATCCACTCAAAATGAATTAATATGCAAAGTTTGTTTGGAATTCGTCAGGCATAATTGGATAGAAATTCTCAAGAGCAGTAATAAGTGAAAATGTTCTTGTTTTTTGTTAAGCCACAGTATTAATAGGGATTCTACTTTTTTTTGAGGGGGGGGTATGTTGGGGAGGCTTTCTGCTTTTGCAAAGAGACGATTTGCGTTTTAATAGCAAATGAAATAAATAATTGACCTAAAGAAATGTGCACTTTGGAGTTGGTCCTGCTGCTTTGCCAAACTCATTTCCACTTCAAACGCTGGTATATCAAAGGCAGCCCTCCAACTGGGGGCTTGATTTGATGTGGTAAATTCATATAAGTCCACAATCAATATTTAATTACGCACTCAAACCCTGTGGGCACATTTCATGTGTGTGGTAGGATCTGCTCTAATAGCAAGCCCAGATGTAAAAAGTTGAGTGTGCGTGCTCCAATTCGACTCACACGTCAATCTTAGACCTTCATAACTTAATTAAGAATCCTCGTTCCTGTCCGTTCCAGGGGTCTTAATGAAGACAGTCGTACACATCGATTGACTCCCAAGTGTCCATTCAAGCAGAATTTGCAATATGCAGATCTTTAAAGTACCAACAGGACATGTGATTCATTCTTAATTCTTTTTTTTTTTTTTTTTTTTTATTATTTAAAGGTGAAAAAATAGCTTTAGTGCATTGATTGTTACTTACTAATTACTGCCAGCAAAAGGCATTGTGACGGAACCCTGGAAGCATCAGTACTTTGCAAAGATCGCATTTGAAAAGTTCAGGGAGCACCACGATTGGCTACTCTACTCCAGCTCATCCACCTTGGATCAGCAGATAAGCCGGACTTAAGTCTGTTGATTGAAAGACAGCTTTGTGGGAGCAGCTCGGAGACAGGCCCGCAGCAGGAGGTGGAAAAATAAAAGCAGAAAGGATCATGAAAAAAATAACGTGTCAGTCAGTAATTGTAAAGTGGACACAGGAGGTCATTTCTGACTGGAGGATGTGCAGATTAGTTTAAATGCAATATGCATTGCATGAAGGCAAGTAGCATGACCTGAAGACTCTGATTACTTTCTGATTAAAATAATTTAAGTGCCCATTAACAGGAAAAGATGACCGGAGGTAGGAGTGTTGGATGTGGAACAAACTGAATTATTTTGCGTTAGTAGATCATATATTTATATATTTGTTTAAAGATGTTTTTTTGGTGTGACTCTCTGTTAACACTGTATAGATTAATGTAATGTATAAATAATGAATTAATCCCAGTCCAATATTTTAAAAGTGATGTATAATGGGCTACATGACCTACCACTACAGCCATTAGAGGACAGCTGGCATGGTCATAAATCATAAGTTCAAATCTCTGATATATGTCAGGATGAAAACGACATTGTGTCTGCTTCAGGTCTATGGAGTGCTGAGCTTTCTTGTTTTCTGTTTCCCAGATTCTGTGAAGGATAGAAATAAAATTGCTTATTGTAAATGCATGTCCTTCTGTCATAATTCTAATTGTTGTTGAGTCATAAACACATCCGGTACGGTCCTCAGCTCCAACATTTGCATACATGTAAACTAGATTTTAATGTGTCTTGGAAAGTTTGGCAGAAAATGTGGACGTTTCTCCCTTAGTAAATTGTTTCCATAAAGCTTTGAACTTCCAATTGCTCTGTTTAATAGCGTTCTTCTTTAATTAACTGCAAAACCATGATCTCCATTTAGACTTTACAATCAGAACCTCCCTCAGCAATGCACTTACCACTTACAATCCTGACCCCCCAGTGCAATATTGTTATAATATATATAAGACATGTGCAATAACACCTATAGACATATACAGTACACTTGACATTTGGTCATTTACATTTATCCAATGCGACTTACAAGGATCCCAACTTGATGGCTTGGGTCAGATACAGAAACAGCCCCCCTGAAGCAAAGCGGGTTAGGGTCTTGCTTAAGGGCCCACATTAGTAACTTCAATGCACATAGATTTGAACCCTCTCCTTTCAGAGTTATAGCTCAACATCCTAACCACTGAGCTACCACATCCCTTATAAATTTTATATAAAGTGCAATGTATTTCTACTCAGGTTCGCCAGGGCTAAGACGTTAAAGCTGAGGACATGATTAATATAATTTTATATTCTAACTTAATGTGAGATATCCTTTACCTTGGAGCTGCTTAGAGTGTCCTCTAATCCCATTTCCTAAAATCTTTTGGAGGCTGGTAGCAGAGATTCTGCCCTCCTGCTTTCGAGTGAGATTCTTCACCAGCCTGCAGGACCCGTGGGATCAGATGCCCAGCAGTGTCACAAAGAGCAAACATAAGAGAACATGTTCATTTACATTGGAAAATTAACAAGTAGTAAAAACAAAGCATGTTAACTGAGAAAACAACTCAGGAAAATGGAATATTCTCCCATTTCTATGTGCACATGTACCAACATGGAGCACAAATGACAAATAAACTTAAAACTTGAACTTGAAACATTTAAATAATCATACAACAGGATGCTATTAGGACCAAAAGAAAAAAGCACACATATTAAAGAATATTAAATTAAAATGATTTCATACCATTGGCCCTCATTGTCCTCTTGCTGCAGCTGTAATACATCCCCAGACTTAACGATCAGTTCACCTGGACACCTGAATTTACGGGAGTCGGTCACAGCTCGGTACGTGCCTGGGGTCTGATGAAGGAAAAGAAAGCTTTTTGTCAGAATAGTCTTTAAATTATTATAATTATAAAAATGATCATTTTGTAGGCTGGCATGGTGGCTTAGTGATTAGCATGTTCTCCTCTCAGCACTAGGGATTCCTGGTTTGAATCCCCATCTGGGTGGAGTCTCCATGTTCTCCCTGTGTCCGTGTGGGTTTCCTCCAGGTTCTCCGGTTTTCTCTCACAGTCCAAAAACATGGATCAAGTCAATTGAGTTCTCCAAATTGCCCCATATAGTGTGTGTCTGTGTGAGTGAGTGTGTGCCCAGCGATAGGTTGGCGCCCTTTCCTGGGTGTATCTGCCCAGCGCCCGAAACGTTCTCTGGATGGGCATGGGGAACCCCCCCGCGACCCTAATATAGGATGAAGCGATAGATAATGGATGGATCATTTTGTAACTCTGTATTTACACAAGTGCAGTGTATAGTAATTCAGTGTCTAAAGCCAAGTTTTGTGGTTTAAGGGTGTATTGGCCAGAGCATGTAGAGGGTAGGCATCCTAATCCTGCTTTCCATCTACAAGCTCCGCTGATCACACTAAAAGTATTTATTACCATAATTTATAATTAGGTTTAATTATATATAAGAGAGCGGGTCACATTTTAGGATGCTGCCCCATGATTATATTGTAACTGCAGTTTTTGTTCACAGGAGCAACAGGTCAACGTGCCAGTCATATTGCTCAGGGGAAGAGGGTTATATACAAACTCACCACTTGATGTCGTTAATTCTGTACTAATACTCACCATATGAACCATGTCTTCGTCCTCAGTGTCAGATGGGTTTAAGTGATTAGCTCCGCTCCAGTTTTCCAGACCCTCACAAATGTCGATTGACCAACCTGAAACATAATGGGAACATATTACTTTAGCTACAGTATTCTATATGCATCCACAACCCTGACCTTAATGTTCTAATGGGTGTATGTAATGAGATCTTTCTGTGCAGCCACAAACATTTGCATTTAGTCATTTAGCAGACGCTTATATCCAAAGCGACTTACAAGGTGAGCACAGGGTTAATCACAACATCCCTGGAGCAATGAGGTTAAGGGCCTCGCTCAAGGGCCTTGGTAACTTCAGTGGACCTGGGATTTGAACTGCCAACCTTCAGATTGATAGCCAAATGCCCTAACCCCCGAGCTACCGCTCCCTCTGCAGGTCAATCTGCTAAGTTACTGTACATTAACGTAAAATGTTGATTTGACAGTTTTTATTTGAAAAGACCTTCTTGCATGTATTTTAATTTATTTAATATCATTTTATGGAGGATTTAGCATTTTTTAGAGGTTAGCATGTTTGCCTCTCAGTGCTGGGGATCCAGGTATCCTGTCCTGGGTGTATCTGTACTGGCCGGGTATGGGGAACCCCCACGACCAAAATCCCTAGTATAGAATTATTCATTCATTCATTCATTATCTCCCGCTTAGGGTCATTCATTATCTCCTCTATTAGGGTCGCGGTGGGGTTCCCCATGCCCATCCAGGGGAGAACGTCTACGGGCGCTAGGTAGATACACCCAGGACAGGGCGCCAATCCATCGCTGGGCACACACTCACTCACACAGACACACTATATATGGGGCAATTTTGAAAATTCAATTAACTTGATCCATGTTTTTGGACTGTGGGAGGAAACCGGAGAACCTGGAGGAAACCCACACAGACACGGAGAGAACATGGAAACTCCACCCAGATGGGGATTCGCACCAGGAATCCCTAGCGCTGAGAGGCGAACGTGCTAACCACTAAGCCACCGTGCCGCCCAGTATAGAATTAAGCAGAAGATAATAAGATAAGATAGTTTTGTAAACACATTATACAGATTCGGTCTACATACACCTAATGTCCTAGTTTTGTGTTACTATTGTTGTATTATTTTGCTAGTTATGAACATCCTGATGACATATAATCTTTTTTCTTTGACAGTTATACGAACAAACATACATGCACACACAAAAGTGTTGATGAAGCAGTGGCTCAGGCACTATGTGCAAAGCACAGCTCATTTACATTTACAAACCAACTGACAATAATTCATAACTAAAGACCTAAAGTTCCCATTTTGTAGCATGACCTGTGAATTGCTTATTATGAACCACACATCAGTAACTGACTGTGACAGGAGCGCTGCGGTGCTGGGGGGGAAATGAATAACATTGGTACAAGTCCTAATTATCATGTACTTGTCAGACACAATGAAATAATAATAATAACATACCATAGTAGCAGTTTGTGTATTAGAGATACTATGGGTCTGCTTCATTCAATAGTTGGTTTATATAAAACCCGGTGTGTGTGTTAGTGTGTGTGTGAGCTGTACACACTGTGTTTGTTAGGATGATGCTGTGGAGAGTGGCTGAGTGGATCTGGACTGCTGTGGCCTGACTCCGTCTCCTCCGAGCTTACTGACGCTCTTTGCTTCTTGCTGAAATAAAGACGTAAAACGGTATACATGATGAAATTAAAGAGATAAAAAAACAATCTATACTTGATGCAGGACACATGTCTATGAAGGATCGTGAGTGTGTAAGAGGTAGAACATGCGGAAATGTAATATGGTTTGGCATAATCCAGCTTAGCTTTTTGAATTTTGCTTCAATATTCACCTGCCTACGAATAAAATAACTTATTACACATGTATACTCTCATACAAATGGGTTTTTAATTAATTTGTAGTCCATATGTTATAATGACACTATTTACGAACTGAAGCGTTCTTTGTGAGTCACATTAGTTTAAAGTGAAATGGTTCGAATGCATGGTTTAAACAGCCCAAACCATGGAGCCAAGCTCTTTTCCCATGCAGTCTGCATGAACGTGCACACACAAGGTCCTTAATGGAAAGCTATGGCATGAAGGATTTGGGATGGCAGTTGGTGCACAGCCACAGCAGCCACACAGCCATATGAACAAGGGTTCAGGCAGTCCGCTTTACCGCGGAGCGTCACTGGCGCTGGGATGGGCGAGCGAGGCGTGGGCTCCGGGAGCGCAGACACACACAGGCGCCCGCTGACACAGACACAAGGTCCAGGCGTGGCAGGCAGCCTTTAAGGACCCCACGTGAAGGTCGCATGGCTCTGTGGGAGGACATGATCATTTTTTTCCTCAATCGTCTAATTGTTTTATTGCTGTAATATTACTAGTAATATTTTGATACATGTAGACACCACAGGGACTTCTTTGCTTACTTGGCTGTACTATCCATGTCATTCCACGAACTCATTAAACTGAGTGTAAATGCCCGTAAATGCTCAGCCAAGCAGGAGGCAAAGCTTGGACTTGAATTTCTGATTAACACAGCAGTGGACTGCTTCCATGAATTGTTGCTTTGCTTTAACTCACCATTTGCAGAGTTTTAATGCTCATTTGAAGGCTTTAGGCCTTTAAATGTTTATTATTTTTATTTTAGTAGTTGATTCTGAACCTGAAATTGTCTTTCCATGTTGATATATATATATATATATATATATATATATATATATATATATATATATATATATATATATTTTTTTTTTTTAGTGACTGTCAAAACATTCACAAACAACTTCTTTTTTTTCTTATTATATTCCACATTATTAGAATTATTACTTTGTATAAAAACTACATACCGGCCACATTTGGCACGCGTCTCCTTATATACAACATATTCTTCTCCTGCTATATTGCTAATTGAATGTGTCTCCAAATAATCCCTTGATTTTTAACCACAAACCCTTTTTACTTCTTCATGTAACAACATTTTTAGAGTTTAAAAGCTGATCAAAATGAGGGATGGAGAAAGAGGAAGGAAAATCTTATTTACTCTTTTTTGAAAGCACATGACACAAAAGCCTGCAAGAAATCGCTCTCTTGTTGACAGGCCACCAGGGTCATTTATTTTTATTCATTCCATCGAACTGTGAAGGTTATATGTGGAGAGGACTTAACTGGTGTTCGGCATACTCGCTTATAACTTTGAAAATATCCCTTAAAGCTGGTGGGATTTTATTTAGTTTAGCTTTTCCAGGCATTAATTCAGTTACTTTAATCAGAATTTGCATGCAAAGATACATAAAACATAAAACAAAAATAGATTTACCTGTCAACTGAGAAATGATCTACTGAGAAACTAATTTATAGTTAATAGACTAAAATTAGGTTTGTATAGAATTCACTTTAGTGCTGTATATCTGAGTGTTCTAAGAGATTTCCATGTCAAATGGCTCAATGGACCAAAACTCTTACCTTTCAGAGATGGATGGAGATAGTTGAATCTGCTCAACCAATGGGCTGGTATGACAAAGCTCCCCTGAGCCAATCACAGGATGAGCTAAAGAAAACAACTTACTGTGTGAAGCATCAGTAATATATAGTGGCATAAAGTCTCTCGTGTAATCTAAAGGATGAGAGTGTAAAAGGACCTTGGAGCAGTTTCTGCTGATTGGTGAGAATTTTTCTCATCTCATTCAGCCACGCAAGCTTTACTTCGACTGTCGGGGCCTTGAAAAAAAAACATAAAAATGTAGTTATATATATATATATATATATATATATATATATATATATATATATATATATATATATATATATATATATAAGAGATGGTTAAATTCTATTTAATTCTTAATCAGAGTAGTATATTTGTACATCACCTGCACAACATACACCTCCTCTCTGCCACTGTACCAGATTTCAAACTTCTTCATATCACCTTTCACATTTTCTGTAATACCAACTGCACTCATCTGAAAGGAAATGTATTGATATATTTATAATGCAATATGATGCTGTCTGTAGTCTCACACAAACACATGGGCATGGACATGGGCATCTTCATACACACAGGCATATACACACACATACAGGCATACACACACAGGCACATACATAGGAACGGGCACGTGGGCACACACACACACGCATGCACGGGCACACACACATAGGCATGCGCACACACAGGCACACGTATACATGCACAGGAATGTATACACACACACACACACACACACACACACACAGGCATGGGCATGGGCTCACACACACACACGCACGCATGAGCACACACTCACAGGCACACCAATGAACACACACACACACACACACACACACACACACACACACACACACACACACACACGGGAACGCACATACAAGTGAACGCATACACACATACATAGGCAAGCACACAATAAGGAAGGCTTTTAATAACCATAACCAAGTTCTAGACTATAAATTTAATTTTGTGTCAAATATCATTTTTTTTAGCATGCACATTATTTTGTGAATACAGATTAGTAAAATTTTTTGACAGTGTGTTGGTTTATGTGTGTTAATGTGTGTTGGGCAGCGTCTACCTTCAGACAGTTTTTGAAGCTGTAGGAGGGCATCCTGTCAGCATGCTCGCCATGCTCCTCCTTGCGTTTGCATAAGAGTAGAGCCCGCTCATGCAGAAAGAGATGCCTTTGCATGGGTTTAAAGCGGGCAAGCTCCTTCATTCGAGTTGCACCTTTCTTATGACTGATCCACACACTAAACGAGCCCTGCATTAGGACCCGGCCCAGATCACTCAGATCTCCCTAGATTACACAAAAAGCACGGTAAAGACTGAAACAAATGAATGCTGACATAACGAAGCAAAATAATCCAAATTTGTACCTCGTATCCTGTTATGGCAACTTGGTGCATGGAGTCATTGACTGACTTGAGTAGATCCAACATGGCATCCAATGCACCCTGCAGTTCAGAGACCCTCTCAGAACCAGAGCTGTACTTTAAAAGCTCCTGTGATAAAAAGGTAAAAATGAAAAATAAATGGATTTATACGTCTGCCTGTCTGATACGGTCTAATTGAAGTTTCTATGTTCTCCCCGTGTACACATGGGTTCACTCCAAGTTCTCTGGTTTCCTCCCACAATCCAAAAACATGGATTCAAGGTGAATTGGGTGCTTTAAATTGCCTCTATCTGAATTGGCCCTATATAGTGTGTGTCTGTGTAAGTGAGTGTGTGCCCAGCAATGGATCAGGACCATGTCCTGTTACCCGACACCCAAAATATTCTATTTACCTCTTTATACAATATNGTTCTCCCCGTGTACACATGGGTTCACTCCAAGTTCTCTGGTTTCCTCCCACAATCCAAAAACATGGATTCAAGGTGAATTGGGTGCTTTAAATTGCCTCTATCTGAATTGGCCCTATATAGTGTGTGTCTGTGTAAGTGAGTGTGTGCCCAGCAATGGATCAGGACCATGTCCTGTTACCCGACACCCAAAATATTCTATTTACCTCTTTATACAATATGTTTTACATGGATTTGGCAAAGTTTACATTCAGCAACATTTTTTTTTCATAGTGTCATTATGTAACAGCATTATTCTGTTAACGCCCCAACTTAATACAGCAGATTTTATATATGTCTCTGTGTGTGTTCTTATATACCAGTGTGACATTTCTCATTATATGGGTATAAATATAGCAATATTAACAGGTTTTAGATTAATGTTATTATGTATCTGTGCTTCACAGCAAATTTTTTGCTGATTCTCATTCAATATTACAAGTGTGTTTCTAAAAAATAAGCCTTTACAGGTCTCCGCCAAAAAATCAACTGTGTTGCCAAATTTTACCTTTAGCAGGAGCTGGTACTTGGTGAGGCGCTGGATTGGTTTCAGGAGATATGAATCCAGAGGTAGTTTGTGCTCCAGCTTTTTTTGGCACTCCTTAAAAGCAGAATTGAACATGAGGACTGCTGTTAACATGACTTGAATGCTAATAGACTACCAACTAAAACATGTATTACATAAGGGGAAGTTCTTTTCTGCTATATTTAACCCCTAAGTTGCAATATTCATCAAGTCAACGTGGAATCATTACCGCACATTTGTAAGAATTCACACAAAGTTAGTTATAGTCAGTTAAATGAGCATTACTTTTAAATGAAGGGAGTTTATGATTTCTATCAGGGCATTAATCTAAATATGGACATATAGCCAACTCACCGAGTAGCCAATCATTGAGACCAAAAAGAAGCCACTTTTTGACATATTATGAAGTACAAAATAATTTTATCCCTATAATTAAGAGTTATCATTATTTATGCCTTTGATAGTTGAAATACATATTGCAAAACCTCAAACAATTACGTATATGACTGTGTTAATTACAATAAAACGTATTGTAAAAGTCAGAGAAGTTGTTTGGATACCTGGAAAAAGGCACAATCAGAGAACTGTTTCCATAATGATTCTGACCGGGGTTTATTCTGACAGTAGCATTCATACACATAGAAATTCTCCTTCTAATAGAAAACATACATTAATAATTACAAACATATATACATTTACATTTATTTAAAGCAACGTACAAATGAGAGAACAACACAAGTCATCAGTCATGGAAACCAGCTGCGCCGCATTATTAAACCTGATTATTATCCAATCTGAATTCAAGTGTAAATTCAGCCTACATTCTTCTTTATTATGATTTTATTAATTTTCTTTATTATGCTTCATGACAATATGTTTGAGTTGTTTCTTAAAAATGCTAAACATCTCGATATGATAATTTTACATTGACACAAATGTGAATGATAATAATTTAGTTGGAACTGCTAAACACTTTCCAGCATAATTACCAACACATACTTCAGCTTCAGTTAAAGTTTACATCAGCTATCAGAATGAAGCAAAAATGATTTCAGAGAATTTCTTTTGCATGAAACCAATTAGGCTGATTTGAATATTTATATAACTACTAATCTCCTGAGCTTTTACATGCAACATCTTTTAGCAAATGGGTTTCATTTAACCCTTACTGCTGCATATGCTGCAGTCTCCGGAAACACATGTGCCCTGCAAATGTAGAGTTACAAATATTTGGTATAATTTGTTATATACAAGTTTCATTGTGAGTGCTTAAAAGGAATTTAACTAACCTTATAAGCAACACATGACAATTGACACATGGCAATACATTTACACATTTTTATGTATTTATTGATTGATAAACATTAAATGATGTTACATATTTAGTAACAGACTGGTTAAATATTTCCAGAATTATATATTTGTGTATATTTCTGTTATACAGTTGGAATTGTATAGTATGAAATTATTTTGTATTTATAGTGTTAACATCATACCCTTTGTAGAAAACAGGATCCCACAGCTTCAGGCATTTCCAAGCAGCTTTCCAGGTCTTTCAGAAAAACCCTGAGAATTATAAGTATTCACACAGGTATGTTTAGGTTTGACTGACAGTTAAACTGCACCTGGAAATGTACAAACACACTGTCTGACATTAGTAACCCAGTAAATAATAAATAATACAGAATTCGAAATTACTAGCTGGGCGGCAAGGTGGCTTAGTGGTTAGCACGTTCGCCTCTCAGCGCTAGGGATTTCCGGTTTGAATCCCCATCTGGGTGGAGATTCCATGTTCTCCACATGTCCGCGTAGGTTTCCTACGGGTTCTCTGGTTTCCTCCCACAGTCCAAAAACATGTATCAAGTCAAATGAGTTCTCCAAATTTGCCCATGTAGAGTGTGTTTGTGTGCGTGTCTGTGTGTGTGCGTGTGTGCCCAGCGATAGATTGGCGCCCTGTCCTGGGTGCATCTGCCCAGCGCCCAAAACGTTCTCCCCTGGATGGCATGGGAGAACCCCCCCGCGACCCTAATATAGTATATGCGGAAGATAATTAATGAATAATGAAAAATTACTAGCAAATCGTGTTAAAATATGTTATGTCAATAAAAAACACATTTCCTATAATGCAGGGAAGTAAAAATATAGTATTTTGCAAAGGCCAGAACCAGAAGTTTGAGGTACTAGATATAGCATATGCAGTAATGAAGCACTGCAGAACCTCCGCCACACATGCCTGTAAAATGACCCAGTGCAAAACACTCTGTGATGTCTAATTTGAAAGTGCTTGGCACTCGATCAAACCTGGTGTAAGGTATAAACTCTTTGATAAACAGAGCATGTAAAGAGGTTTAGGAGTCATATAATGCAGTTAGAGTGTCCCTCAGAATTAATGACAAGTACTTTATCATTTCAGCTTTATCATTGCAGCATTTAGCTATAAAATATCAATATTGATAAATTAAACAAGCTTCTAATACATCAGCCCTGGTCCCAGTGTTTACGGTACATTATCAGTGATTAGAGTTAATGCTATATCATTATAGATCTTAATATGTATGATTCCTTGGTCTTTATGGAACCAGATTCCTTATGAAATCTCAGAGTAGTGTGACCATACCTGAATGATGATCAGTTATTAAATGATAAAAATGTGCTTTAATTAGCAGAACAGCATCACATGGGCTTTGAAATTAAATCATGCCCAGCAGGCAAACCTGGTTTGAGATGGAGCTGTGTAAAGAAGATAAGTATGTTCTGAACTGTGTGTGTGTGTGTGTGTGTGTGTGTGTGTGTGTGTGTGTGTGTGTTTTGAAGGTGGGTTTTATTTAGCAGGTTGTTTATCTCACAAGCAACAGAAATCACTTATCATTTTCCTGCTGTATTAGTTTACATGGTGCAGTTGCCCTCAGCTGTAGGATAATGAGCTTATTGCAACTGTGTGTGTGTGTGTGGGTGTGTGTGTGTGTGTGTGTGTGTGTGTGTGTGGCCTTGCCTGCTGTGAAAATTGTAGATGTCAGGCATGTTTCCGAAAAGAATATCTCTGTTGTTGCGCAAGCTGGTAGGCAGGAGACAAGAGAGCGAGGGGTTGTCCATCTCAGCCCTGTAACCCTGAAACATCGATCCCACACACAGCAGCACCTCAGTTCTCTAAATCCCTATCACACGTTTAAATTTAGCTGCACATTCACCATAAAGCAAGCATTTCATCTGTTATGTTCATACCAGCAGTACAGTCAGAAGCTCCTCTACATATATCCTCTCAGTCTGAATCAACTCTCTCATCACACGACTTGAGAAAAGAGCAAATAATTCATATTAAACCCTTAATAATAATAATAATAATACATTTTATTTATAATCATTTTATTTACAAAAACAAACCGTCTCACTGTTTCTGAAGATCTGCACTGTCCTCCCCATCAACGATGCATGACAAGGAATTGCGCTTCTGATAATCATGGAGCACTTCAATCTGTCACAAAAAAGTGTTTTAATGCTGGACCAATGTTAACAAGCAATCTCACAACATGAACACTGAGTGATAAATGTACAAATATGAAAATAATTAATTAGGATTAAATGTGACCTATGCGGCACGGTGGCTTAGTGGTTAGCACGTTCGCCTCTCAGCGCTAGGGATTCCCATTTCGAATCCCCATCTGGGTGGAGTTTCCATGTTCTCTCCGTGTCTGTGTGGGTTTCCTCCGGGTTCTCCGGTTTCCTCCCACAGTCCAAAAACATGGATCAAGTCAATTGAATTCTCCAAATTGCCCCATATAGAGTGTGTCTGTGTGAGTGAGTGTGTGCCCAGCGATGGATTGGCGCCCTGTCCTGGGTCTATCTGCCCAGCGCCCGAGACGTTCTCCCCTGGATGGGCATGGGGAACCCCACCGCGACCCTAATAGAGGATGAAGCGGGAGATAATGAATGAATGAATAAATGTGACCTTAAATTTGGTACAAAGACATCATGATAAAAAAGAACTTTGGTTCTGGACCGCCATAAAACAAGTATTTGGGTGTTGTGTGTTGCGTGTTGTGCTGGTGGATTAGATACAGCTCAGGTAACCACAATGCTCCACGTAGTGAAAGTTAAATTCTGTAGCTAATAATTTAGATTAAAAGATAGTGATTTACAATTTTATAATGTTTACCTTCCTGGAGTGGACACTTTTTCGTGACGCTCGTTTTCCAGATATTGCAAGATCGAAAGTGAATTTAATAGCAGAGTTGCAGTCTGCAGGACGAAGAAAAACATGACTTTAAACTCTGATCAAGCTCATGCTAAAGAAAATATATACACATATATAATTTATAATAAAACAAAATCATTATAGCTATAGATCATATTAATCTATAATTATGTTTTATTATGTTGTTGTCAGTTTTAATGGAAGAATCAACTTTCTAGCATAGTAATTATGAGAATTTGTTTTAGTAGACAAATAAAAAAAATTTCAGGTAGAGTGCATATTACACACTATTAGGAGGGGAAAAAACCAAAAACAATTAGCACCAGCTTTTTATGATTATTATTTTAATTGAGGTGTTTTTTTGCGTGAACAAATTTGAAAAAGACAAAAGTTTGAGCTTAAGTAGAATTAAATGTTCTATTACTGCAACTAATTACTACCATTATAAACTTTACTTCAATTATACTGTTACTATAACTACCACTACTACTATACTGACTTCTGCAATGACGAAAGCTACAACATGTACCACTACATCGAATACTTTAACTATTATAACATGATTGTCTATTTTTTTTAATTACAAGTGTATTTATTATTAGTTCTACTACTACAGCTTCAACTACTTGACCACCTACACAATTACTTCTACTGCTAGAACTGCTACTTTCACAATACATACTACTAATAGTGCTACTAATTAAGGGGAAAGGTATTATTTATTATGACACGTTACACCACATACAAATAAATAAAGCTTAAATAAATATTACATCAAACCAATTAATTAAAACAGAAAGTGCTATGATTGGAATTAGTTTCATGTTCTTTTCAAAAAGAATCTGTCGCTCTTTGCCCTACTTAGGCCGTATTTGGGGATGTTTAAAGACACTGACACAATGTGCCGAAGTGTACTGCAAGCACAGTGAAGATCAAAGGGACTCAAACATATATGATGCATGTAAGACCGTGTGATGTTACACCAGCCCCAGAGCTACCCTCTCATCTCGAAGGCTTGGCTTTGAATGCACAGGAGAAGCACTGAGGTATTGAAGCTCAGTGACTATGATGCTTCCACACATCCCCTGTCATTTCCACCCCGTACTCCTAATTAGGGAAATAAATGACTGGAACCTTTGACTAAGGGAGTTGCACTTTACACTGGCACACAGATAGGCCTGACGGTTTGAATGAAAAATAACTGATGGTGTTTTACTGACAGATCTGTTTAGGAAAACGTGTGTATAGGCATGTACCATGTTTTGGAGAGAAGACTGGAGATTTTAAATGCTGGGGGTTCTCTGGTCGAGGTGTCACCAGCTGAACTGGCCTCACGTACTTGTTGCTGAGCTTCTTCAGACAGGTTTGGCGGACACGGATCAAATTCTGTACCTGCATATGCTTCTCGAATGTCTTCTCTATACAAGTCTAGATACATAATACATAAATAAATTAATAAATATATATGTATTATAGAATACAATGGTTTACTGTCAATGATAATCAAACCAGAATGGTTAATATGTGGACACAGGTTCATCTTAATCTGGGTGGAGGATCCATGATCTCCTCATCTCTGCGTGGGGTTTGTTTGGTTTGCTCCCACAGTCCAAAAACATGAATTCAAGGTAAATTGGCTGCTCTAAATTGCCCATACATATTAAAATGTAGTTTCTATGTAGTTTTTTGTAAACTGTAGAGTATGAAGAGTAAGTGTGTGTCCAGTGATAATTTATAATTAAATGTCCTCTCTTGGGTGTATCTGCCCATCGCTCCAAACACTGAGCATGGGGAACCCTGAGGAGCACACCCATGTGACCATAGTCCCTAGTTCCCTGGTATAGGATTAAGTGGAATATAATGAGATGAGATTTTAACAAATTAAATTTGAAATTATTATTATTATTATTATTATTCATTCATTCATTATCTCCCCCTTTATCCTCTATAAAGGGTTGCGGTGGGGTTCCTCATGCCCATCCAGGGGAGAACGTTTCGGGCGCTGGGCAGATACACCCAGGACAGGGCGCCAATCCATCGCTGGGCACACACTCACTCACACAGACACACTCTATATGGGGCAATTTTGAGAAATCAATTGACTTGATCCATGTTTTTGGACTGTGGGAGGAAACCGGAGAACCCGGAGGAAACCCACACAGACACGGGGAGAACATGGAAACTCCACCCAGATGGGGATTCGAACCGGGAATCCCTAGCGCTGAGAGGCGAACGCGCTAACCACTAAGCCACCGTGCCACCTATTATTATTATTATTATTATTATTATTATTATTAATAATAATAATAATAATAATAATAATAATAATAATAATAATAATAATAATTCTTGCTATTTTTACTACTACTACTTTCATTATTATTTTTTAATACCTGAAGCTGAGGAGTAAGAACGCTGGCATTTTCCATACAAAGGAGATCTGAACCAGCACTGAAGAGCACTGGTGCCCTCTCCAGGAGCTTTTCTATATCTCTCAGCGCTGCCTGAGTACTTTCTTTAGTCTGAGACCTTTCCACCTGCTGATTAGCCAGGAGGAAGGCACTTTCATCACACCACAGTTGGGCCTGGACAAAAAAAGTACAGATACACAGGTGTTAATTGATCTTAAATACAATCACCTCTGTGAGAAATGAGCTGTGGAGTCTATCCTGACCTCCTCCAGACGTTGAAGTAGGCTCTGAATTTGTATTAGGGCTCTGCACTTAGCTCTAATAGCCGAGATTAGAGTTTCGCCACGGAGTTTGAGTTCAGTGCAGCGCTGCAGGATCAGAGCCATGGCGTAATGATGACCTGCAGCCAGCTGGTGCCCGTGCAGTATCATCATCTGGATCCGACCCATTTCCTCCTAACATTACAAAACATCCTTTTATTACCATCAAACTAAAAATAACATCAAACCATCAAACTGTTATCCAGACTAGCTGATGTCTAGTTAGTATCAACAGTAAGAACGTTTACATTACATTGATGCTTTGGTAATTAAATGTATAAAGTAAATGCACAAGCAAAATTGAACCATAGGTTGTTATGGCTTCAGGTTAGGATGGCACGCCGCTCATCGCAGAGGTTCAGGTTCAAATCCCAAGGTTCAAATCTGGGTGGTGTGTTCTCCCCATGTCTGTGTGGGTTTCTCGGGGTTCTCCGGTTTCCATCCACGGTATAAAAACATGGATTCACGGTAAATTGGCTGCTCTATAATGTTTAATAAAACATGTATATTTGTGTGTGTGTGTAACACATGAGAATATGTGAAACCACCCAGATTGGGTAAGAATCTGGATCCCCAGCGCTGAGAGGAGAACATGCTAACCACTAAGCCACCGTGCCACACTTTTCTTAAAGTTACATTTATGAAAATGCTAAAATGAATTAAGACATAAAATCAACGTATATCAAACGTATTCAGTACATGATCTAAGGTTCCTGTTTTAAAATTTGTAGCCCTGCCTACTAATTTTAATATTCCTTGTAAGTTTCAGGAAACAAACCTGGGCACGTTTTTCCAGGAGATCCAGCTCTCTGATGATTAACTCGGCCTCAGCCAGTGTGTCCCCACTGAAGATCAGCTTCCTTTCCTGAGAGCTCAGTCTCTCCATGGAACTCAGCATCTAAAAGACACACAGGTTTAATGCTAAACACCAAATCCCTGCCTCTTTGGCATAAGACAAAAAAAAAAAGCGTTCACCTCTTTAAAGCTGTGCTCATATCGCAGCAGTTGCAGGTACTGCTGCAGCTTCAGATGGTGCTTTTCAAAGAAGCCGTCAAAAGCCATCTCCATGTCCCTCAACTGAGCCAGCAGTCTGTAAGAGCATGAAACAAACACATTTCAAAGCATTTAAAGGTGATTCTTTGTATCACGAGGTTAAATTTAAGCATTCTAAATAGCAAAGTAGGTTTAAATTGTGAGGCTTCATAATAGAGACTGTGGGATCTAAATTATGTGTAATATGCTATAACTACATGGTTACTCCCACAGTCTAAAATCATGGATTCAAGGTGAATTGGCTGCTCTGAATTGCCCCTATATACTGTGTGTGTGTGTGTGCTTAGCAATGGGCATGGGGAACCCCCATGGGAACCTTGTATAGGATGGGAAAACGGAAGCAGAATGAATAGGACCGCAAGGTGGTGTAGTGGTTAGTCCCCCGGGTTCTCCAGTGTCCTCCCAGAGTCCAAAAACATGGATTCAAGGTAAATCGAATGCTCTAAATTGCCCCATATATTGTGAATGAATAATTGATGAATAAATGTACAACAACTACAAAACAGGGGCATTTTTAATTCCTTGCAATGTAAACACAGACAGAATACTTTTATCTTTAAGACCCAAAGATTCAAGTCCTAATTCACCTTTGCACTGTATCCCAGTCCTGCTTTATGTCCCAGTACGTGTCTTTATCTTTTTCCTTTCCAGAAGCTTCCAGACTGGAAAGCAGGTACCGCCCGTCCCTCATCACTGAATTAATCCCATCCTGTTAACATCAGAAACAACAAATGTACATTTCCAAATGTAAATGACAGAACAGGCAGTGAATTAATTCTGAACCCCCAATATATCAAATGAAACAATATAATTAAAAGGTTTAATTTAACAAGTGGAACAAGACAAATCCAGATGGCAATACTGCCATCTGCAGTCAAAACTGTATTATTAGCACTTTTTGCACTGAGAAAATAAGACAATTCTGATAATAAACACATGAATTCATGATTAAGAGGCGAGTCCCTATACGTTTCTACATGTAATGAAAATGAATAACACGCGACTCACACATGCACACAAGCATTTTCTCTCTCACACACACACACAAACACACTAACATGCACTCTCTCTCTCTCTTTCTCTCACACACACACACTCTCTCACA
This sequence comes from Corydoras maculifer, assembly GCA_019802435.1. Taxonomy (NCBI): domain Eukaryota; kingdom Metazoa; phylum Chordata; class Actinopteri; order Siluriformes; family Callichthyidae; genus Corydoras; species Corydoras maculifer. Next base: position 588,785 of record JAFMOD010000474.1, on the reverse strand, counting down.
TGCACTCTCTTACACTAACTGTCATGCATACTCTCACACTCACACTCTCTCTCTCACACACACACACACACACACTCACTCATTCACACACACACTCTCTCTCTCTTACATTAACATGCACTCTCTCACATGCTTATGCACTCACTCACACGCACGCACACACACACACACACACACACACACACACACACACACACACACACACACACACACACACACACACACACACACACACACACACACACACACACACACACACACACACACACACACACACTCTCTCTCACACGACCTAGCATGCACTCACACACACACACACACACTTTCTCTCTCTCTCTCTCTCTCTGTCTCTCATGCACTCACACAAATGCACATGCGTACTCACACGTGAGATTTTACAGCATTATAGTTTAGTATCTTTGCACTGTCATATGATAACATCTTGAAAATTTTAAGAAAGTAATGATGACAAAGCCATCTAAAATACCTCAGGTGGAGTAATATCCTGCTGATAAATAACATTTATCTGTACTGCACTGTTAAAGCTGCCTAGCTTCCCAAGGACGCCCTGTTCAGACAAGTTCTCTGCACTATTCCTACATTGTAACTGAAAAAAACTCTAGTCTACTGTTGATTATGCACATGCAGATGGTTTACCTTCAGTTTTCTGTATTTTTCAGTGTGTGACAGCAGAAGCAGTTCAACAGCATTGCTCTCCTCTGATAATTCCATCTCTGCCAACTCTGTGCCAAAGGCCTGCAGCATCTGAGCGATGTCTTTCACGGTCAGTGCAAAACTCTCAATGGCCTAGAGGAAGAAATGACATCATTTGCATTGGCATTAACACAATAAATGATGCACAGATAGAGAAGTTGTGATTGGCGGGGCAGTACAGTTCTCAGGAAGATCCAGTCACTGTGGCAGTAGTCCAGGGTACCGCCGAATTCAAAGGTTAGCTGATTTTCGTCAATGTAGCGCAGCAAGTCAGTGACGGAACTCAGCATCACTACCTTAATGAGGACACATGAAGACACTGGGGTCAAGATCTCAGATTTAAAGACAAGGTTTTGTTATCATTATTCATATCTTGTTTAACTTACTTCAGTAAACTAGTTGAAGACATATTATATTCATTGTTGCCAGTTATTAATTAAATTAAAGGATCTAACACTGCAAAAACAGACAAAAACCTGGACGTGATATTAGTATAAGATGCTGTGCAGTGCTGTGGCCAGAACTACACCTAGTTCAGGTGTATGTGATCATACAGGTAACTTAAGCATAAAATCCTCCTGGCTGAAGCGGAAGCCCAGATCAGTGACTGTACGCTGGAAGAAGCTGGTGGGTCTCAGAACCAGCACCATGTGCAGGTTCCCTGGAAATGAGACCTGAAAGAAAACAACCTGTGTTTAACAGGTGACATCAATGCTTAAAGAACTCGATTACAGTTATGGAGTACTTTCTATTTAATGCTACTTCAACAACTTAACATTTCAATAAAAATGAAAAAAATTAACAGTATGTAGTTAAGTAACATTGTTAGATGACATTAAGATGTTAGCAGCTTAATGTTTTTTTGTAAATGTTCATCCAGAGAACTGTGTACATCTTTATTTAAATCATCCTACTAACCCTAAAGATCTACTATATAGCAATTAACCAATTAATCATTTTTTAATTTAATTGTCATTAAAAAGTCACAATTAATTAATTGTAACAGCACTTCAACATTAATAAGAATAATACAAATAATGCCAGGAGCCAGAACTTTAGAGCAATTGGCCCAACTCGCACAGAACAAAAATAAAGTCAGGCTTGCAGCACAATTGTATGATTATTTTGTCCTTAAACTAGTTTTCTTAAATATAGATATGAGGGACACAGTTTAAAGGACACAGTTTTCTATTTATTTAAATTTTTTTACTGTTTTTTTTAACTTAGTTATTAAGTATTTTGTCTTAATAATCAGCAAAAGCCTATTTTTTGCCAATGTCTATTTTTGATAACAAAATGTTATTTCTTGTTTACATTAAATAACAAACATAAGAACCATTTATTGTTCCTGTGATTTCTGGATCTATTTGGTAAAATTAATTATGGCATAATAATCGTAATAATTGTATAAAGACAATAACTGTATCGTCTCGGACCGAAGCATTAAACAGAACTTTATGACATTTGCTACATTTTGTTTTGATGCCTTGTGGGTTCTTTTACTAAGGAAATGTTTAGTCATGCAGGACCTTTTATGGCATTGGAAATTAAATAAAAGACTTTGATAGTTTTAATTATCACTGCTTAGGAATAATAGAAGCTGAGCAGAAAAATATTCAGAGCATTTGAAATATACAAGTCATTGCTAACTGGGAAGCTTTGACCCCTTAACTAACCAGACACTTAGAGCCAGAACTAATACTAATATTAACATACCAAACCAGCTGTGTAGAGAATAGAATGCATAATGAGTCAGAATGCAGCAGGCATGAACACTAATGACATTGACCTGACCTCTGACTCTACACAGCCTCTCAAAACGCCAAATTAGGAGCAATGCAGGCTACTTCAATCCAATACAAGGTCATTTAAACTGAAGCAGTCTAAGAGAGAGAGAAAGAGAGAGAGAGAGAGAGAGAGAGAGAGAGAGAGAGAGAGATCCCATGACAGCATGCAGCAGTGATGTGTGATATGATGAGGCAAAACGCATGATGCAGCATCCTTCACTAACTCACAGTCCGAAACCACAGGAAGAAGAACAGCAGGATTTACCAGAGCCCAGCATCTGCAGTGAGGATCGCTGAAAGCCACACCGGTTTCAAATCAGAGGTGAGCTAATCCTAACTGCTGCCGTCCTAACAACGCCGAAATGATGCAGTGCTCCACTGGCTGCAGATGGCAAGCACCTGCAGTCCCCATCTCTCAACTGCATTCGCAGTTCTCACAACACTGCAAAAGCTCATCATGTATAACAAACACGTGGCTCCGGCTGCCTCCCCATCAGCCTTTCGCCTCAGATATGTTTTTCTTGCGTTCCAGCAACTGGCCAATCACGCATTAGATTCCCAGATAAAATGGCCTTGATTGTCCTGCCTACCGCATTAATATTGATGTAAATAGCTTGTACACCTATACCGGCCACTTTATTAGGTCCTAGTTACAATTACAACACTTATTATATTTAAAGTCCTTTCATAATTAAATATATAACTTTATAATTATTTTTTTTATAATGGTGCACATTTTATGATAAAGTCATTATATCACTCCCTTAATATTTTCTAAATAGAATCTATAAAGAGCTTTTAAGATCTGTACAAATAAAAAGGGGCAGAAATCTAAATGATCAGCCGAGGAGCCACTCTGTCTCACCGCAATCCTTGCGAGTGCCGTTTTGATGGAACTCCAGGTATCCAGTCTTCTGTCTAAAATGACGATAAATTTGATCCCGGGTTGCCGTGCTCTAAAAACATTAACAGTAAGTCATTTAACACATGAAAACACTCTCAACATTAACCATCATATAATGCATTTCAAAATCCATGATCACATTCAGATCTAAAGATTAATATAACAAATAGCAGTTTGACAAAATGCAGATTTCAGGCTTTATTTATGCAAACAGAATAAAATGGGAGGTGGTGCTGCATTGCACAGAGACAACAAAGTAAGAGAATGAGAAAGTGAGAAGTCAGCCACACACCGGGGTATCAATGTGAGGTATGTGAGGACTTTAGCCAGCGCCTCCTCAGGGATATCACTGAAATCGGAGCATTCAGGCAGAGTAATGATGACACTCGAGTCCTCGCCACGGCCCCCTGCAGAGATTACATTACAGGAGTGGTGGGATGTATGTGGTGCGAATGTGCTGCAGACAGAGCCGTCACAGCAGAAATTGATCCACTGGCATAAAAAATCTTCAGAGTTGTTGAGTATTGATTACAGTTACCGGGCACTTTATTGGTTACATATCTCTGTTTGTACAATTATTGTCTTGACTTATAATATATGTGCAGTTCTACAATGACACACTGTTTTGTTGCATACAGATTTAAATGGTGGGCAATTTTCAACTCTGCAGTGATGATAGATACAGTGGTGCTGCTGTTTTTAAGGTTTGGATGTTGGTTTGGCCTTAAACTGCACCTCTTCTTAATCCAGGCGAGCATCTGTGGGATGTGATGGAGAATCTAGGAGGCAAGCTTGTGGTTCAATACCTGGTGCCACGAAACACCATGGCTGAAGGCCCTTTGAACAAGTCACCTAACCCCAAATGCTCCCCGGAAGCAGTGTCCAAGGCTGCCATTGCTCTGGACACCTTCCACTGCATGGATGGGTTAAATGTGGAGGACCAAGTGCTCTGTGTCTAAGCATGTTCTCACTTTATCCAGTCCAATCAATGAATGCTCCACCTCACAACTCACAGAGGGTAAAGGATCTGCTGATATGATCTTTGTGCCAGATTCCACAGCACACCTTTAGGGATCTAGTAGTATCCATGCCTCCATTAAACGTGGGACCAACACTTAATTAAGACAGTAGACATAATGTTATGCCTGATCAGTGCACATGGTAATTGGAAGTAAAAAAAATAGTAGTGTGGAAATAACGAGGTGTTTTTAACATAGTGGTCTATCAGCGTTTTGTAATGGTAACTAATAAATACCACATACAGTGAGTAATTCATTAAGTAAATGTTTTCAAATATTTCCAACCCCTCCATTATTAGTGTGTAAGTATAAAAGGAAAACAAAAACTTATTAATGATAACAAAAATGGGTTTATTATTATTTGACTGTGAAACCTGTTATTATAAAGAGACAAGACACTCACCTGATAAATATGCTACCTGCTTTTCAATGTAGCCAGCTACCTCCTTCATGCTCACAGAAACCGTCACCTCTGAGGATTACAAAACAACGACACAAATATAACATACACATCTAACGGAAATTATAAACGGAAAAAAAGACTCCACTGCACAGCCCATAAATAGATGAAGTGTATTTGTTACTGTGTGGCACTCATCATCTAAAATGCCTAATGGAAATATATTACATTGATGCTTACAAAGCTGTCTGAATGGCCTGCAGCCAAGGGCTTTAACAGACCACTACAGACAAACAAAACAAGTTTTATGTCTGGATTAAATCTATAAAACACTGCAGACTTGCAAAACTAAAATATTCAAATAGCACATTGTCAGTAATCAGAACCTAACAGATTTATTAACAAAAAAGATAAATGATAAAAACATAATGGGGCAATGGTATCTATCCTTGCTTCTAATCTTTGAGCTTAAACTAATGATTCCTGAAATGTCTGGAGACAGCTTAGAACCAGCTTACAACTGCCCCTTTATCCAGAAAGTTTATTTTTGTGATCATTTGTCTCTAATTTTAATTAATTAATTCATTCATTATCTCCCGCTTATCCTCTATTAGGGTCGCGGTGGGGTTCCCCATGCCCATCCAGGGGAGAACGTCTAGGGCACTGGGCAGATAGACCCAGGACAGGGCGCCAATCCATCGCTGGGAACACACTCACTCACACAGACACACTCTACAGGGGCAATTTTCAGAATTCAATTAACTTGATCCATGTTTTTGGACTGTGGGAGGAAACCGGAGCACCCGGAGGAAACCCACGCAGACACAAGGAGAACATGGAAACTCCACCCAGATGGGGATTCGAACCGGGAATCCCTAGCGCTGAGCGGCGAATGTGCTAACCACTAAGCCACCGTGCCGCTCTTATTTTAATTATCTAATTAATTAATTTATTTGCCCAGCGATGGATTGGCGCCCTGTCCTGGGTCTATCTGCCCAGCGCCCGAAACGTTCTCCCCTGGATGGGCATGGGGAACCCCACCGCGACCCTAATAGAGGATAAAGCGGGAGATAATGAATGAATGAATTTATTTATTCGTTATCTTTTGCTTAATACTCTACCTGGTTCATGACTGGGGGAGCCGGGCAGATACACCACGACAATCTATGGCTGGGCACACTCAATTACACAGACACATACTATATGGGGCAATTTAGAGCATTCAATTGACCTTGAATCCATGTTTTTGGACTGTGGGAGGAAACTGTGGAACCTGGAGGGAACCCACGAGGACATGGTAAATCCACCCAGATTGGGATTCAAACCTGGATCCCCAGTGCTGAGAGGAGAACATGCCAACCACTAAGCCACCATGCAGCTTCATTTTATAAGCAAGATTAAAATGAACCATGTGGATAACAATCAAAATCAATTGAAAAATAATAACGTCAGACTTTTGAAGACACTGCAATAAATTATATTACAGAGAAATAAAGAATATTAAGACATCACGATCAGATTCAGACTCTCATCAGTCTTACCAAAGGTTAAGTTTAAGATCTAGTTTATTTATTTATTACAGTACCATTTCTTACATTTACAGCCCTGCCATTTTACAATTTATTCATGATCTAAATATCTTCTAGAATAAGCCCTTGTGATGACCAGACTCATTGTTCTCAAGAAGCAGGGAGGTATTAACAGTAATGAAGTATATCTATCAATCTGTCTGACTCCAACAGAAAAGTAGGTCAGAAGTGTAACAACAGTTTAAATAGTTGTTGTAAAGTCTTTCACAGAGGTAAATTTCCTTCAGGCTATAACTATTGTTCTATATGTACTTACATGAACCTAGCAGAACATCAACACCTTGTCTTTTTTTTCCAGCCCTGGAAGCAAACAAACCTTTTGGCTTTGGCTTTAATGTAATTATCTTTAGTATTACTAGAAATAATACAGAAATCTATATAAAGATGTTATTTAACATTGTACAAACACTGTTCTCTCTCACTGTATCAGTGTTTTTGCAGATGACACTCATTAACATGTGACACCAAAATGCTGAATAATAAATGAGTTCCATTAAAACTGCATGCAGGTGTAAAAGGTAATGTAATTATTTGTGTGAACATGGTTGCTGGGATCAGTGGAAAGGTTCTGGCATTCATAAATGGTGAACATACAAACCAGCAGTATAGGAAAATGCATATTAATATTTTACACAAGCGGATTCAACTCACTGAGTTTCTATGTAATTCCAGGTATTTGCTCAATTTAATACCTTATAATTCACTCTTGGAAAAATTGCATAGTTAGTAGTGTTTAAAAATTCAAATGTATATGGGAAAATATTGTTACCTTCAGGGGAGTAATATTACATTCCATATTATTTTTGCTAAGACAATAAATTAGAGGTAATGCAATATAAATGTTAATTATTAATTCCCTCATGATATATATATATATATATATATATATATATATATATATATATATATATATATATATATTTATATATATATATATTTATATTTATATATATTTACACATTTTCTTAATCATATAAAACATAAAACTAACATTTAAACATTTTTTTGTTTTTATTAATTAGTCCCCTGTTGGTTCTCTGTTGGTCGGAAGCAACACAGAACAGGCATCATTTGGGTGGTGGATTGTTTATTGTCACTTCTGCAGTTACACTGGTGCAGTGAGGGGGGTTTAGTTTCATTTAAACACCTCAGTGACACTGCTGGGATAAGAATAATGCACCATCCAAATAATCCCTGCTCTGTGGTGCTACTATTGGGGTCTGGACCATTAGAACAGAGTAAAGGGGACGTACAGAGTACTACAAAGTCCATCTTTACAGTAAAAGGAACTGAGAACATGGACAATATGTAAAGCAAAAAGGAAGAAAAAAATGTTCACAGATAAGGACACTAAGTCCATTTTAGACCCGCGTACCATGTTAACTTTATTATTTTTTAACAAGTTTCTGAGACAATGGGGCCAAGACTAAGATGAGCACAGTTTTCTAATTCAGACGGTTTTCACTCTGGAGTTCTATTAACCATAGAGAATTTTACAAAAGACAATTATAAGTAATTGTCATAACCTGTATTAATAAAAGTTCATTCAAGTCAAACAGATTCAGTACATTTATAGTGTAAAGATTAATAAAGCAGTAGTCACTCTAAAACACCTGGAGAAACCTGTAGAGAACAGCTGAATCGTGTCACGGTCACCAGCCTGACACTGTGTTAACTATAACATTTGTTAAAAATAGACTTTGGCAAACAGAAACTCAGACATTTTCGACAGCCTGTGAGACATGAGTTTATCATGAACGTATCTGAGCTGGAAGAAGAGCAGCAGGGTTAGGATGCTAAGCAGCACAGCACACAGATGCTGAGTCATTGTTTAATGAAGGAGCAAAAATAGAAAGCTAAAAGGAAAAGAAAAGAGAGCAGGTGATGGAAAATTAATATTATAATCATTGTTATTAATAATTATTAGAATCTTTATTTCCAGATTTAGGCACAATTGGTCATATAATGATTTTTTTTATTGAGCTGTAACAAACACAGAAACAGACATATACACACAGATATTTATAAAACAGGTAGTTCCAGTCCTGAAATCTGATTGGCTGAGCTGCTTGTCCAGCTGTGACATTATGGACAGTGACACACACCTCTGACCGCTTCAGATTCGCATGAATATATGATGTACAATACAGTATTTCCCTGATGTTTTTTTTTGTTTGTTTTTAAACTGTGTTCTGTAAGTATTTGATTGTTAGAGAAACCAGAATCCTGTTAATCAGCAATCAGTGTTCACTTTAATAAACCGGTCTTCCGTGATGCACTCTAGACCGTTTTTTTTAATGATTTTGCTTTCCAAAAACGCATTATTACGAATCACGTATTATAAATCACAGGTTCTGCTATGTGACGTTCCTAAATTTAACTTTCAATAAACATAATTATGAATAAAACCTGTTTTTTTTTTTCATTATAGTGTGTTTGTAACCCTTGTTTAAAGCAATAAGGCACTCAAGGTTGTGTATTATTGTACATAAATCATCTCAGGCCTAAAAAAAAAAACCTGTTCCCGTGATATATTCAAAAAAATAAATGTAGCATATTGCTTTAGTAAATATCACCAGTACATCAGTGTTTTGTAGAAGAATCTGAATATGTGCAATCTATGCCACTACACACAACAACTACTTGATAAAGCAGCAGAGGGACAGTTAGCATGAAATTAAGTAGTTAATAAACTTCTGCTGGATTATTCCAGTTATTGACGAGACAAATGCAGCAGCTAAGCCAGCAGGGCTATGTGAGTAGCAGGATGCTCCCTGAAGTAAACACATATCGGATACTAAATAAGGCTGTGTGGGTGTCTGTGTGTGTGTTTGGTGGATACTCACGCTGCAGTGTGGTTTCCAGCTCAGAGCCAGCCTGAAGAAGACTGTAATAGCCCTCCATGTCTCTGTGGGGCTGGATAAGAGAAGTCAGGCCCATGCCGTTCCAGGACAGAATGCCGAGTGAAAATGGTCTTCCCAGCTGCTTACATCCTCGACTTGTCAGGCCCCAAAAAAGTGATGATCAGTGAGGCCAGCCCACACCACTGAATCAGAGCAGCTCTCCCAAAGCCGTCTTCTATACAGCTGTCAGTCACCTTGAGTAAAGTGTCTGCAAACTCCACAAGCCCGAAATGAATGCAGGAAAGGCTGCTCGACCAAAGACACTGCTGTGAAGGAGAGGTGCTGCAGTACAGGCTTAAGCTAAACACATAACCGAGGAAAGGAGGCGAGCAGCGTATTACACTCCTCTATCCATAACTGCATAGAGACATCTGTAAAGCCAGTAGCCTGGTTCTACCTGCAGCCAGCTCTCGGTCTCTGGGGAGGAGAGTGCGTCAGTGCTGCAGCTCTGTGTAAGCCTGCTGACGCTCTGCCAACCGCCAACTCCTCCCATCCTGCTCCTTACTTCAGGAGCTCGAAGAGACAACTGCTGCTTTTGCTGCTAGGATCCATCAGCTCAGTAAGAATATGAAAAAGCACTTCATCCTGATCTGAAGTAAACACACACACACACTCACAAGTATTATGTGGACTTTACATAGACTACCATTTGTTTTTTAGACACTAACTCAAACTCAAACCATAACCATAAAATGTGATTTCACTCATTCACACACACACACACACACAAATATATATATATATATATATATATATATATATATATATATATATATATATATATATATATATATATATATATATATATATATATATATGGCTTAGTGGTTAGCACGTTCGCCTCTCAGCACTAGGGATTCACGGTCCGAATCCCAATCTGGGTGGAGTTTCCATGTTCTCCGCGTGTCCGTGTGGGTTTCCTCCAGTTTCCTCCCACAGTCCAAAAACATGGATCAAGTCAATGGAGTTCTCCAAATTCCCTCAAATAGAGTGTGTCTGTGTGAGTGAGTGTGTGCCCAGCGATGGATTGGCGCCTGGGTGTGTCTGCCCAGCGCCCGAAACGTTCTCCCCTGGATGGGCATGGGGAACCCCCCCACGACCCTAATATAGGATAAAGCGGAAGATAATGAATGAATATATATATATATATATATACACGTTTTGAGCAGCAATTTGAGGGCAGTGATTGGTGGCCAAGTGTATGTAGCGCTATAGTACACAGGAAAAACTTTATTTTCAATTTAGTCAATGTCGAAGTTGTTTTGCAGTCAATTACAGGCAAATTAACATTCACACCATTTTCAGGAATCTAACACTGGAAATGGAACTGAATAATACTGAATAAATAAATAAAACTGAATAATAATAAATGAATATAGTGATTAAAAGGTTTGTCCTTATTCATTTGTCCATTTTTTGTATGATGAGGAAGGTGCATCCAGTGCACAACACATACAAATCCTAGAAAGCAAAAAATAATGTTACACGTTTGGAAAGCATGAAAGCATGTCTTGTGCCCTCTAGTGGTCTGATACAAGAACCACATTAAAAAAACACTATATTTAGGTGGGCAGATATAGAGCACCAATCATTGGGTGCAATCACACAGACACACAAACACGCACACTATATGGGGCAATTTAGAGCATACAATTTACCCTGAATACATGTTTTGGACTGTGGGAGGAAATTGGAGAACCCGGAGGAAACCCACAAGGACACAGGGTGAACATGGAAACTCCACCCAGATTGGGAGTCAAACCTGGATCCCTAGCACTGACAAGCGAATTTGCCAACCGTCTGCATAACCAAATACTTTAAATATGCAGTAGACATGTCACATTTGGATGTGTAAACTGTACACGTCACAAGCGAAAACCCAAAGACAGATTTTGTTTCAAAATTCTTTTATTATACAAAGTCATTTTTTTTGGAATAACGCAATCTCAAAGAGGTACATTCAGATCAGAGGGCGGAACCTGAGGGGCTATGCCAGGGTGTGCGAGTCCTCTCAACAGCACTGCAGCCCCACGATGGCCCAGATTTGGACGTTTTCATTTTCTTACAAAAAGGCTCAAAAAAGAGTGCAGTAAAAATACAATCATCTTTTTTTTTCCTCCTTATTTTTAGGCAAACATGATAATTATATTTACGTTGTGAAAATATCATCTCTTGTGTAACTTTAAAGGTTCTTAAACTTTGCAGGCAGACCCCATTCACCCCACTCTAATCTGATCTCCACTCACTCACACACACACACACACACACACACACACACACACAAGACAATCAGACTAATGATATAAGTATATCTCACAGCTGCTTTAAACAGTTTCTCAATTCTTAAATTTACAAATAACTCCAACTGAACTCGATTAAAACAGAATATAGAACTTCTGTGTTTATCCTTCTCTGAACAGAACAGTAATGAGCAAATCAAAAGTGCTAACAACTGAACTTAGGAAGCTTGGATTCTTGACACAGTCAAAGGTTGAGCGCCACCATGTCTACAGTAACACACCCAGCTCTGAGATCAGGCCTGAAGGTCTCTCAGAACCCCTTTGGGCTAACAGCAGGTACAAACTAAAATGCTCATGTTAAAGGGACCTGATCACATGCTCTGGACACATGCCTGGGTGCTGTGAGTGTGTCTTTTTTTAATCACTGTGATCGCCATGTGCCCAGCATAAGCGACTCTACAGGTAAAAAGCAGCTGCACAGGACTGAAGGACAGAACATGCCGAAGAATATAAAATAAAAAAATATATATTAAATGTGTGAATTACACATTTTCAATAAATATGGCAACGAGAATCAAACTCAACTTAATGATCCTGTGAGTCACTGAAGCCACAGCACAAACATGGAATGTAGGAAAAGTAAGAGGATGGAATGAACATGCAGTGAGAACTGATCCAAAGATCTGCATGAAGCAGTTTGGCATGAAATTAGAAAAACAGAGAAAGTACGGCTTTACACTGAGAGTGTCACACATGCGACATTAGCAGGACTGGTCACAGTGAGCACATGACCCACTGAAAAACTTTTTTTTTTTGGCAACTCAGAAACATTTCAATAAAAGAATCCAAGTCTTGTTCCTCAGTTTGATCTCTCGTGATCCCTGAACTATCAAACCATCAGCCATCTTTAATGAGAGAACAATGCAAGGCGACTTTGACACAGACTCAAGCTATTTTAATTTCACACACCCTCTCACATACACACACACACACACACACACACACACACACACACACACACACACACACACACACACACACAGTGCATGCTGGAAGGCATCTTTGTAAAACCCACAGGGTCAGGTCTGTCAGTGCAGCATCATATTCACATAAAACCAATATATGCCCATAACAAAGGAAGGTGTATAATAAAGTTCAGGGTGATTTAGTTCACAAGCAAGTCATTTTCATCCCTGTTAGAAAAGCTCTGATAGAAAACCAGCTGTTGTGGTGACAGAGGAATGACATGCTGGAGAGCAGACCAGGCGACGGATGATCCTAGAACATCATAGTGGAAAGAGGTGGAGAGAGAAAGAGAGAGAGAGAGAGAAAGAGAGGAAGAGACAAAGAGACGCAGAATACAGAATACACAGTGAGAGAGGAGGAGAGAGTCACAGATGGAACCAAAAGACAAGAGACGCGAGATACTGCTGGATCCAGGCCTGGTCTACAAAGGCTTTGTTGGTTGGTTTTTGGGGGGTGAGGTTGTTCCCATGTTCTTGTCTGTTCTTTAGTAGGGCTGAATGAAGGGCAGACAGTATTGCTCTGGATACTTTCCACCCCACTCATGTCCATGTTTTTTAACTGAGTGATGTCAGATGCTTGTAAGACAGAGGGGTTACATCCGTGATCTAAAGTGAGAACAGAAAGAACACAAACTGTGACGTGTGCAAATTTGGACTCATGGTAAATGTTATCTTTAACCATCTGCCCATCACATCAACAAAAAAGAAGACCTCTGAAACATTTCCAGACCACAGCTGGTTAAAAAAAAGGTGGGTTCCCAACATGATGTCATTTTATAATTATTAAATTTACTAAATTTCCTAAATGAACGCCAATTATAGTTTTGAGGTTTGTATAATAGGACATCAGAATCGCAACCGAAAATTATATCTAAATTCTCATGTGTACATTTATTTACATTTAACTATAAATGAACATATTATGGAAATTAATAAACAAATTGAAAATTCTTGTTAGTCTTTGGCCTGATGATGCGTTGTGTAGAATTTGGTGACATCTAGTGATGAGGTGAGGTGTAGCAATGTAAATGTTTTTATTTGCACCCTGTAAACACAGTGGTGCAACATAGGGTTCTGCACAGAGGAAATTGTCCTCCACATTTAAGCCATCCATGCAGTTACACAAACACACATATACACACACTGAGTGAAGTGAGCACACGTTCACCGGAGTGGTGGGCAGCTTTGTATACGGCGCCTAGGGAGCAATTGAAGTTAAGGTGCCTTGTCCAAGGGCACTTCAGCCATAGTACTTGGTGAAACCAAGAATTGAACTGGAGATCTTCAGATCACAAGGCTGTTTCTTTACCAATAAGCCTACAACGGAAAGGAGTCATGTATATGAAATTAATTAAGTCAGTCATTTTTGTTCATGTATTGTTAATTGCTTTTCTCGTTAGGTTTAAAATTTTAAAGTAAATACATACACAAAAACCTGAAAACCCACCTTTTTTTTGCAGTTATTTACATAACTCATGGGTTTAAACAGAAAAAATTAAAGTCAAGACTAAAAACAGAAACCGTTAGCATTACAAATGCTTGAGTATTGACAAGTTTATATCTTTTTAATATACAATTAAACATTAAAAAAGAAACTAATTCTGAGTTAATAATATTTAACACAGAACTCCAGAATATAGTTTCTAAATTGCAGCACTGGATAGCTAAAAAAAAGCATTAAACAAAAAGTGCTAAAGATTTTGTCCAGCTGAATTATATTATTATGAAGCAGGCTGTTCTGGTCTGTAAATTTGATTGGCTTAGCCGTTTGTGTAGCCGTGACATTGTTAACAATAACACAGACCACTCCGCTTCATATAAGCATCCATGCGTGACATACAATATTTAAAATCATTTACCATAAGTTGAAATACAGTGAGCTGATGAGCATACTAAGGCTGTTGTGGCCTTTGTTTATAAATTGTGTTCTATAATTTGACCACTAGATGGCAGAGAAACTCAGCAATCAATGTTCACATTAAAAACTGGACTAGATTATGTCCTGGAACTATTTTGAATTTAATAAAAGCATTTATGAATCATACCTAGATTTTTTTAAGTATAGGGTGTTTGTAATAGTTTTATAAAAGCACTAAGGCACCAGAGGTTGTGCATTAGTATGAATAAATCATAGGAAAGATGAGGTTGGATGCTGATACACCTTTTTCCGTGTGATTTATTTACAATAATACAGAACCCAAAGTGAAGTGTCTCATAGCTTTATTAATTGACACTTGTCATGTTAAAACTAAAGCATTTGTAATGGAAACAACGTTGTACATTTTCTTAAAGAAGAAGGTGCCAGTGTTTTTGAGAGTACACACACACGTCGACTGTAGGCATGTTAGGGATAATTCAAGCTGTAAGTCACAACGCATATTAACAGATCGATTGAAACACCAAACACAAGAAACCCAGTTTATCTTCAACCACTCATTCATTAGAGATCAGGAAAGGTGCAGAAGGTTAGATCGCACGTTTGGCTTCGATTTGGTTAACCAGTCTGCCTGCAGTGCCGCGGAGCAGATTGTTGACATTTTTACCTGGCTGTATGAAGGAGGGTGTCCTCTGAACGCTGAGAAGAACAGAAAACTAGGTTTAATAACCGGTTAGTGAGCCAAAGCATATAGAACTGGGGCTTGTAATTATAGATCATGCACAAATAGCAGGGGAGAGTACAGAGACAGCACACACAGCTCAGCAATCAGCAAGCAGGCTTAAGTTCATGCACCTGCCGTAACATGACATCTACGCAGGTTAGACGCTACAGGGCTTGAACATGCAGCCCAGGTCACAACACGCACAAGAAATAGCACACCGACGACTCCAACACGAAATATAAAAACGATGAACCACAATTATTACATGATTTAAAACACCCCCTCACACACAAACTTGCAAAAACCTGAGGATCAGAATGATTTGCCAGACATAGATGATGGGATGGGTTGAAATCAATTAAATGTAATACACCCAAAGCACCAGGATTAAAGGAGAACATGCAAAGGCCTATGGGTACAATACCAGTTTACCAAGGAGGTAAAGTTTTGAGTATAACCCACCTGTAATACCAAGGAATTGTAAAAATACATTTGCCAACCATACACCATATGACCAGAAGTATGTGGACACCCATTCCATGATAAAGCATTAAAGCACTCTATTTGAAGGGACAATCCAGAATCCTTTTTTGAGGGCAGTCACCCTCATGAATCTTGTGGATTGGTGAGGTGAGATTCAATAAGCTAAACAGAGTTTTAAAAACCAGGTTTGCAGTGGAGTATCATCATAGTATTCCTCTTTTGGCTTGTTAAAACCAAAAAAGTGTCGCCACACTGGAGAAGATCCGCATTATTGACATGGAGCATTGTACAGAAGATGCCCTTCCTGAAGCAACCCTGATATTTATCGAGGCTCAGGACCAGCACTATGGGTGCTTTGATACATACGCCCCCCCATTGGCTATGACATTTTAGAACCCATTAGCATGTCATTAGATGTGGGGGAAACCGGAGACCCTAGAAAAAAAACCTATTAAATAAAAACTCAGTATGTTAAACTGTATTTGGTGTTGGGTCTCTAATTGAAGGCCACAGCAAAGTTTTTCATTGAAACCATACATTTGTAAACAGATGTAGACTAATTTTTGATAGAACAAGACCAGACAGAGGTATTTAAACATACTGCCGGCAAATGATGACAATCAGGATGCCTTATCAGTAAGTTTACAGCAATGTAAATAAAAATTTTTTTTAAAAAAACTAATATTACCCTTTACTGTAAAGCGTGTCCACATACTTTTGACAGTACAGTGTCTTCATGTTGTAAAGATATCCAGAATGCTTTGTTGTCAAATAGACCACTGTGCTATAGTTTTTTAGAGAGCCCTAATAGAAAACCAGAGTTTATGCTCATTTAGAAGGGCTGTGATTGAGGAGTCTGGTACCTGTTCACAAGACCGTATTGGACTCCTCTGAAAAGGTTCTCATGAGCAGCGGTCTGGCTGAAGATCTAGAGGGCAGGCTGGCCCCAGTGCTCTGAGCTGGATTCTTCTAGAAGTTAAGGGGGGGGGGTGTGTGAGAGAAGCTCAGGACATGGAATAGACATGTGTGTGGTTGTATGTGCTGGAGCAGTTATAGACAAAGGGTAACAAAAGCACCAAATAATGATGTGAACTCTGACCTTCACTTTTATACAGTATTATTATAAACTTGACCATTAGTGTTTCACAACCAAACCTCTGTATACTGTATCTGTAGTGAATCTTAGCGGAACCCACCCAAATGTTCTCCAACAAGACAATCTCTTCTTTTTTTATTAATTGGTCCCTATTGTCTTATTTTTTCATGGTGGTGCATAACTGGAAGATGCAAGACTTTTACTTCCAGGATAGGATGCTAATCTATTGCTGGGCATACACTCACTTACTAACACAGACACACACAAACACTATATAGGGGCAATTTTGAGCAGCCAATTTTTTCATGTTTTTGGACTGTGGGAGGGAACTGGACAACCCCAAGTAAACCTATGCAGACACAGGAAGAACATAGAGACTCCACCCAGAGAGGGATTTTAAACTGGATATCACTGAGAGGCGATAGTGCTCATTACTATGTGTTGCCCAAGACTCACTACTAAACCATGTTAAATTAAATATTGGAGCTGGAAAATCCCATCCCCGCTTTATCTTGTGTCACGGCGATGTGACAGACACCTTACAACCTGTTTAATTATTCTGGATTTTTTGGGGGGGGTTTTCTTCCCTCACTGTTATATGTCAACCCCCCCTCCCCCCCAGCTGTAGCACCAGCTATTTAGGTCAAAACGTAATGACATCACCCCCCTCCAATCATTCTGAGAGTGTTTCCAAACATCACTGTGTGTCTGATATCCTGCACTACACTGATTCCTTTTTGGATGAAAATCTGTGTTAATCACATGTTAATTAACATCCCCAACAACTATAGTTATGTTTAACTGATTCTCTAAAGAAATTGATTTGTGTCTGTGGTAATCTCTAATAACGGCTGATACAGTATATAGAACTTTGATTGCATAACACTGCAGTGTTCCTTCAGATACAACTTTCTTTTTCTACAGTCAAGTGAGCAAGTAGGGAAATGGATTAGTACATATTAGTACAATACAAACACTTTCAACAGAACAAAATAACCGTGTGCAACTAAATACATTCGGCTGAGCACGCATGCGGGAAAAGTCTGTGCGCTCGCGTGCCGGGAAGGTCGAACGAACATGCAAATCCGGAACAGGTCACTCAGGGGTCAGGCACAGATACAGATACAGTAGACATGATCTACCACACAGAGTCAGAATGAACCCAAAGATGAGGTACTGAGACTTCAACCCACCAAGAAACCACATCAAGATCACACCTCTATAACAAACCTACACCGAGGATCTCGCTCCAGACAAAGTGCAAATCACAGATACACACTTTCAGAACGCATTCTGCGCTACATCAAACTGGGAGAAGACAAACACAAAGGTGCAGAGAGGGCAGGCAGGACACAAAGAGAGGAAACCAGAGGACAAAGGAAGAAGGAAAGCAGGCCAAGAGACCTCAGTCACTCCAGGAAAAGCTGTGAGTGCTGGCAGTCTGCGACAGCATGAAGATAGTGGAGGTCCCAGAGGATGGAAGCCGCTGTTTCTTCTACAGCAGAACGTAATGCGGGGGAAATAGTGATAAGGAGAATTAGGAGAGGAGGAAGGAAGGAAGGAAGGAAGGAAGGAGCAACACAGAGGAAAGTGTGGGGGAACATGAATTTAGGAAATTTTGGAGAAAATAAAAATGCACCTGCTATATATAAAAAAGGAGAATATAAAATAAACTTCTGCTTTAGAATACATAAAACCAAAAAGACACATATTGAACCATTCATCTCATAAATTGCCCATAAACCCAATCTGTTATAAGAGTCTGAGTCTAAGTGACTATTTGTCAGATTTCCTTTGAGCAATATTAAAGAACAGTTTTTCTAACGACATAAAATTCAGTTCAGTACTAATGGGTTATTAAATAAACTTACTCTGACCACATTTTGTTCCCAACAGTTTTCTCTGAATACATTTGGCCGTTTAAACTTGGCAGGGCTGAAGGAGCCGCGTGGGAGGGATGGCAAATCAACTCCATATGCTCTCTTTAGCTTTATCACCTCAGGGCTGAGTAATTAGCAAATCTTACTTTTAAAGGCTTTTTTTTAGTAGCCGTATGTTTGAGACAAAGCATTTAAAACAGTGACTTGTAGAATGAATCATGAACTCTGTTGAATCTAAATGAAGTTCAACACCTGCTGTGTTGAATTAAATGATTCGCCATCCAAAGACAAAAAAAAAGAGATTTTAATAAGGAGAGCACAACGCAAAACAAGGATGGAAAAGAAACGGGTAATAAGATAATGGGATAATAATAATAAACAATCGTATAGTAGAGCAGGGGTAGTAAATAGTTCTTTTTTTTTTTAAAAGGGATAAACTTACAGGAAACAGTTTATAACCTAATGAGGGAACATTAAGAGGTTGGGACATGAATAAAGGAAGAGTATGGAAAACTGGAATAGAGGTGTGTACCTGTCGAAAGTTGGGACCTTTGGGTTTGCGCAGGACGGCTAGAAGGATATCTGGAAGAAGACCGAGGATGATGAGGAGGATGATGACCAGCCAGGCTGATACAGAGCTCAGCAGGTTAGCAAAAACAAAATACATTCGCTGTTGCTGCAGGAACGGCCTAAAAGAGGTGGAGGATAAAAAGCAATTTGGGTACTCACACAGAGATTTGACTGAGCTTTTCATTTAAAAGAACCATAAATAAAAGTTTGCATTTAAGAAACTTATGACTTATCACATCTTCTTTTAAATAGTTTTAGCAAAATTCAGTAATAAACCTGTTTAAGACTGTTTAAGGTTCACTCACCAAATGATTCCTCCCCAGAAGAAGCTGAAGAAAACATAAAAAGCCAGTGAGCCCCAGATCACAAAGTGGTTGATCCATGTCCAGTGTCGTGTATCCAAGGCCAACTAAGAAACAACATCATTTTTTTTCCTTTATTGATAACAGCAGCAACATCATCAGCATCAGCAATAAGAACAAAGGTCCCATATGGACTTGGACCAGATATTGGTTAATTAAATTATAATTAACTAATCTGCAAAAGAGTTTTAGAAAACAATGTACATAATTAAAAAAAAAAAAAAAACAGACACAAAAAACAACTAAATCTTCATAATCTGACAGTTGCATAAAAGTATGTGGCATAAATTATTCAAGTGCAATCTTCACTCTTAAACACTGTAAATTCTTTCAAGATTTTCACATTATAAGGTCCAACATTGAAAGCTTCATTACCCCCACATCCCTAATTATAAAAAACGCCTAAAAACTAAATAAATTAGATTTATTTTAATTAAGATATTATACAGACCTTTAGTGTGACTGTAAAAACAAGGATTGTAAAGACTGTGGTTCCATAGGACCAATTTCCAAACACCTGGAAATAAAACATTAGAGAACATGTAATCATAAAACAATGTAGGGAAGTCCTATAGGGTGAACCTCAGAGTGTCTCTGACCTGGCCATTGTCCTGCAGCGCTGGATTACTAAACAAAAATTTGGTACCAAAAAAGAAAAGCAGTCCATGGAAAATTCCCAGTACAGTCCAGCAGAGGAAGGGACACCAGCGCAACATCGCATTCTTTGCTATTTGCCTGTGAAATAGACATGTAGTCAGATGCTGATGGGCATCGATGGTGAAAAAAACATTGCTTTAAGGCATACTAACAATAATAATAACATTACAAATAATAATAAAAAAATAGTCATACTTATAGAGAGAGGCGTTGTCCAGCAGGAACTCAATGCCTATATGCTGCTCCAGTAAACTGTAGGCCAGGATGGGCATAGAGGTGAAGCAGATGTTGTACATCGTCAGATAGGCTGCATCATATAAGGGCTGGGGAGGCCAGCAGGACAGGAGGAAGGGATGGTGACACATTTTGGGGTTAATTCAACACAAAGGAAAGCACACTAACACATACACACAATAACCTCCACAGAAAAAGTTGTGATGTCATATGCAATGCTCACTTCATTTGAATATTTTACATAGTTACAAGTACGTGCCTTCATATTGCCAGTGACTATTAATCTTACATGATTTTAAAAAATTAAATGCAACAGAAAATAAAAGGTGGGAAAGAAGCAGAAAATTTGTGTGGTTTTTATAATTTTAGCACTTTTTTAATTTTATAAGATTTTTCTTGTTATTTCGTTCAGTGGGGCGGCACGGTGGCTTAGTGGTTAGCACGTTCACTTCTCAGCGCTAGGGATTCCCGGTTCGAATCCCCATCTGGGTGGAGTTTCCATGTTCTCCCCGTGTCCGCGTGGGTTTCCTCCGGGTTCTCCGGTTTCCTCCCACAGTCCAAAAACATGGACCAAGTTAATTGAGTTCTCCAAAATTGCCCCATGTAGAGTGTGTCTGTGTGAGTGAGTGTGTGCCCAGCGATGGATTGGCGCCCTGTCCTGGGTCTATCTGCCCAGCGCCCGAGACGTTCTCCCCTAGATGGGCATGGGGAACCCCACCACAACCCTAATAGAGGATAAAGCGGGAGATAATGAATGAATGAATGAATGAATGAATGAATTTCGTTCAGTGTTCAGGCTAGATAGCTGTTCTTAAAATCACTCTTTAGTCTTTGCTTAAGGTTCAATGCAGCTTGTTAAAAGCCTGGAGTGAACACATTTCAATAAAGGCATTTTTGTAATTAAAACCTGAAGTGATGGAATCAAAAAAAAAAGTTTCAGATGCAGAGTATTTGTTTTTTTGTCCATCACACCTTAAGAACAGTGGGTTGCACTAAAACTGAAACAAAGGGTTCCCTTACAAATCCTTATTATTTTACCTTGTAAATGTAAAATCAGAGGCAGCAACTTATTAATAATCAACTATTATTTTTACAATATTTAAATATAATTTATAATATTATAATATTGGGGCGGCACGGTGGCTTAGTGGTTAGCACGTTCGCCTCTCAGCACTAGGGATTCCCGGTTTAAATCCCCATCTGGGTGAAGTTTCCATGTTCTCCCCGTGTCCGCGTGGGTTTCCTCCGGGTTCTCCGGTTTCCTCCCACAGTCCAAAAACATGGATCAAGTCAATTGAATTCTCCATGTGTGTGAGCGAGTGTGTGTCCAGCGATAGATTGGTGTCCTGTCCTGGGTCTATCTGCCCAGCGCCCGAGACGTTCTCCCCTGGATGGGCATGGGGAACCCCCCACGACCCTAATAGAGGATAAAGCGGAAGATAATGAATGAATATTATAATATTATTATTTATCATCTCTGTAATGACTTAAAAACACTGCTACAATACTAGATTTGGCTCTTCTTTTAAAACCTATAGAAACAAATATAGAAACAACACGCAGAACAAGAATATTTAAGCCTGACATGAACAGAACCACCTTACTGTTTAACTTTATAATTCTAATAATGTTAAAATTATTTTAATGGCATTTTCGAGCATTTCATATGAATCAGTCTGTATGGGGCAATAGGGTAAAAGGACCGAAAAGGAGAGGTGGGGGGGGGGGGTTTGTGGACTGGGAATGATGTGGCAGCCCAGAATACTGACCTGCTGGGAGTAGCCACAAAAGAACTGGTACAGGAACTGAGGCAAGATAAAGCAAAGGTTCTGGAGGGAAAAAAAGGAAAAGGATCATCACACGTCCAGTAGAAAGAACAATGGCAGCCTGTTTCGCTGCAGTTATGATTCTGGCATTGTTGTGTGCTCACTTTGTAGAAGAAATACTGCACAAGATGAGCAATGCGAACGTAGTAGAGGTGTCCGTGTCCCAGCAGCAGCTTCTTCAAGTGCTTCAGTTTGGGGATGGCATAGTCACTATTCCTTACTGCTTGCCGTCCCTCTTTACCCTTTATGCCTTAAAATTTGAATGTTAAAACGGTTACACATGATGTACAAATGAATGGAAGATATAAAATCAAAATCATGCATTTATATTTGGTGTTAAAGTAAACCAATCACTCACGTCTTCCAAATATTTTACAATATGAATGACTTAAGAAGGCCCTGTGGACTCAGGTAAGCTGGCTGTTTTTAATTTCTCACAATATTTAAGTGGAATTTACACTTCTGTCCACGTGAGGTCACTGTTGTCCTCAAGAATTTAAAAGTACTGCAGAATCAACTTTCTAATTCACCTTGACTAAAATTATTTCAATGGAATAAACGGCCACCCAAAATCAAGTTTATGATTTTTAATAGAATTTTCTATAATATCACATGGCCCGGGCAGGACGTGGCTTAGTGGTTAGCATGTTCTCCTCTCAGCACTAGGGATTCCTGGTTCGAATCCCCATCTGGGTGGAGTTTCCATGTTCTCCCGTGTCCGCGTGGGTTTCCTCCGGGTTCTCCGGTTTCCTCCCACAGTCCAAAAACATGGATATGGAAGCATATACAAGGGAAATAAGTGTAGAGGAGCGCTCACCTATTCCTACATGAGCTTCAAGGATCATACTGACATCATTTGCCCCATCACCAATGGACAAGGTGATGGGAGAGCCTTTGGAATTCTTCACCAGCTTCACTATCTGCACAATGACAAAAACAGATTCTTTTACTGAAACATAACGTCCTGAACACATCAGTGATGCTAGAGCATTTTTTCCTTTACACCAGACCTGAGCTTTCTGCAGAGGCGCCATGCGGCAGCAGAGTACAGCAGTGCAGTTCTGGCAGATCTGCAAGAAGAGACTCCTGTAGCGGCTGGAGTTTGCATCGGGAGATGGGTTCATTACTAACGACAGCGTGGCTCCATCAATGATAAAGCCAAACTCTTGATTTGCTGTGGACCAGCTCCTAAAAATCAGACATTCAATAATAAATATGCAAAACTATTTATAACACTAATAATAAATCATTAGTTCTGCATGAGCTATCAAACTATTGCTAATGTCTATCCCTGCACTTACTGAAATTAAGGCAGAAAACAGATAACAAAAAAAATTTCATATTTGGTATTTTACAATAAATTCACACACCGGCCATTTTATTAGGTACACCACTCAGTTCTACACTCACTGTGGTGGATGATTTTCAGTACTGCAGTGACACTGACATGGTGGTGGTGTGTTAGTGTGTGTTGTGCTGGTATGAGTGGATCTGCTGCACAGAGAACAGTACACCACTAAAAACTTACAGGTGTATGATCTACTCGTACCATCATCCAGCAGCCTAATAAAACCTGCTCTGTGGTCCTGATCATCAGAAAACAAAGTAAAGAGGACTAAAAATATGTAGAGAGAGATGGACTACAGAATGGAATTGTACAACTACAAGTAGGTGGGGAAACAATGAACTGTGCCTAATAAAATAGCCAGTGAGTGTACATTATAGTAGCTAAATCCACCACCTTAATAATACATGCTCTGTAGGTCCTGATCATCAGAGAACAGAGTATAGGGGACAAACATGTCTCCAGTTTAACATATAATTGACAAACACATCTACACCCTCACACAAGCATGTCTTTGGACTTTTACAAAACAAAACCGAAAACTCCGGAAAGCAAACCACCCAGACATGGGGAGAACATGCCAACACCATCAATGCCCTTTTTAGGGCAGTTTAATGCTTTAAATGTCATTGCTCTCATCTTTACTTGTCTATGTGTCAGAAGTGGCACCTTAAACACCAGACTCAGAGTGCTGTACAGGGAGCCTGCTGACCTGGTGATTCCAGCTTTGACGGGTGGAACATCCTGCACTGCTTTCTTGTGGTATTCCAGCAGCAGCTCGTGTAATCGCTCCTCGCGCCTCTTGCCTTCATCCTCCAGCGTTCTGACCGTCAGCTCCAGCAGTTCTGTTCCCCTCTGGAATAACCGACAGGCGTAGCAGGTGGATTTGGCCGTTTCCATCTTGTCTCCAGTGAGCACCCACACCTTTAAGCCTGCCCCCTGTAGGGCCTCCATCGTCTCTGCTGCCTCCTCCTGCAATCTGCCATGTGGAATTTGTATATTTATCCACCGGGAGGTAAGACATCATCAGGAAGCTTTACCAACTAACACAGACCTGTCCTCTACTGCCGTCGCCCCAATGAGATTCATGTCCGTCTCCACCTTATTATACACAGCCATGAGCTTCTCCTCACGGTCCTGCAGAGCCAACCGTGCATCCCTCAACTCCGAGTCGGCCTGAGCAAACTCCTCCGCGCTCAGCTGCTTGAAAGCTACACAAAGTGTCCTGTAACCCTCCTAACAACACAAATGTAAAAGACATTAACATACATGCAGTTCCTCTTATCATACAGATGGACTTCATAGGTTTTAAATTACAGACTGGGCGGCATGGTGGCTTAGAGGTTAGCATGTTCTCCTCTCAGCACTAGGGATTCCCGGTTCGAATTCCCATCTGGGTGGAGTTTCCATGTTCTCTCCGTGTCCGCGTGGATTTCCTCCGGGTTCTCCGGTTTCCTCCCACAGTCCAAAAGCATGGTTCAAGTCAATTGAGTTCTCCAAATATCCCCATATAGTGTGTGTATGTGTGTGTGTCTGTGTGAGTGTGTGCCAGGAGATAGATTGGCGCCCAGTCCTGGGTGTATCTGCCCAGCGCCTGAAACGTTCTCCCCTGGATGGGCATGGGGAACCCCCCCGCGACCCTAAAAGAGGATAAAGCGTAAGATAATGAATGAATGAATGAATAAATAAAATTACAGACTGTGTTTTTGGTTATGTTAGTCCCCTGTTGGTTCGCTGCTCTCTGTTGGTCAGGAGAATCACAGAACAGGTATTATTTGGGTGGTGGATTGATGCAGTGAGGGGGTTTTAGTGCAGCAGTGCTGCTGCAATTTCATTTAATCACCTCAGTGACACTGCTGGGATAGGAATAATGCACTAATCAAATAATGTCTGCCCTGTGGTGCTTCTATTGGGGTCCTGACCATTAGAACAGAGTAAAGAGGATTGAAAAACAGTATGTACTGTAGAACACAAACAGATGGAACTACAGTAGAACTACAAAGTCCATCTTTACAGGAACTGAGAACATGG
The DNA here is from genome assembly GCA_019802435.1 of Corydoras maculifer. Lineage (NCBI taxonomy): Eukaryota > Metazoa > Chordata > Actinopteri > Siluriformes > Callichthyidae > Corydoras > Corydoras maculifer. Next base: position 563,120 of record JAFMOD010000474.1, on the reverse strand, counting down.
ACAACAAGTAAAGCAAAAAAGGCATATCTCAACTGATATGCTACATGTGATCTGACTAAACAATATTAAGCCTATGCTGTATAAAATATTATTACCGTGGCATTGCGCTCGACGTGCATGCGGATCCTGTCCACCTCTTCAGGCTTTACTCTCGGGAAGATGGAGGAATCTGCTCCTTTGCAAAAAAGCAGATTCTCACCTGAAAGCAAAGACGGACAATATGAAACCATATAAACCTCCAAACTCATATCCAGGCCAGTACTTACAAAAAATTTCTGATTATCCTTTCATTCATTATCTCCCGCTTATCCTCTATTAGGGTCGCGGTGGGGTTCCCCATGCCCATCCAAGGGAGAACGTCTCGGGCGCTGGGCAGATAGACCCAGGACAGGGCGCCAATCCATCGCTGGGCACACACTCACTCACACAGACACACTCTATATGGGCAATTTTTGAGAATTCAATTGACTTGATCCATGTTTTTGGACTGTGGGAGGAAACCGGAGAACCCGGAGGAAACCCACGCAGGCACGAGGAGAACATGGAAACTCCACCCAGAAGGGGATTCGAACCGGGAATCCCTAGCGCTGAGAGGTGAACGTGCTAACCACTAAGCCACTGTGCCGCCCATTTCTGATTATGAGTTAAAAAAAAATTATGTTGATTGGGAAATCTAAAGAATGGTCCATTAAGATGAGATTCCTAAAGTCTGGTTAGTTCATGAAGTCCTGTGGATTTCACAGACCCCTGAAATCAGGCTGGAAGCTGAATGATTCAAATACTGGATTAAAATTGCATTCGTATGTTTCAACACTGGCACAATTGGCCTACTTTTTGGGGTTATATTTTATCCTGGGAACACGGACAATTTAAATTTATCCAATACTATTGACATGAAATTTTTAAGTGTACCTCTTGTTTTTAGCCACTGACAGACTTATAATGTGTCTACAAACACATATAAGGATTGTAAAAGTCTTTTTTTAAAAGATGTGTGTTTTTTATATATCTGGATATCTCATTCATAAACATTTCAGTAGTCAGACAGTTTCTTGGTTATCAGTTGTTGGCTGTTTTTGCGCCGGCATGCAAAATTGAATTCTTTTTCTACAGAAGTGGCTCATTGGTTTTATTATTACTTAGCATTTAGCACAATTACAATAACTATCTATGCCTCTCGGTGGCAAAAACGATGAGGTTGAAAAGCTATTTTACACTTCAGTAGATTTTTATGTTCTAATTTGATGCCGAGTCATTTTTAATTTAGTTTTGTCATTAATACAATGGATTTAAAACAAATATTTAAAGCCAAATTGACAAAAATATCCAAAAACTTCTTTTTATGTGAGGCAGCAAAATCACAAAAATGTATGCTTTAGGTTATTATTATAATGTTGTTATTATTATGCTTATTATATTGTATGCTGGTCCCTTCTAGGTCTGGGCTTTTGATGACGTTTTCTGCAAACTGCAATTTCCACATGACTGGTTACTTCTTGTTTTATTTGTAAAAAAAAACGTATAAACTATATAACTATTTGTAAGAAAATAAATATAAACATAAAACAACACAACTGCCACATCACCTAAATATAAATTTCCATGACGCACAATAGCACAAAACACTTTTGGCCACCAATCACAGTGTTGCTGCTTGAACCACATAGGGGTGGTGAGACGTTCTGCTTCTTGGTGGAAGTACAGAATATATATATATATATATATATATATATATATATATATATATATATGCTTACTGTGGATTAACTGCTTAAAAATGCTTACTGTGGACTGCTTGTTGTTGCAAAGCTTGGTTGGTTATTATAAATTTTAAATGTATTATATATTACATTGTGCAATTTATCAAAAGGTCTTGGATGTGGAAGAAAACCCATTTTAATTATTTATTAAGATATATTTGTTACTGAGATTGCAAAATGAATTCTTTCAGCCTCACCTGATTTGGTCCTGACCATCACGCTCATTCTCCGTCTCACAGGATCAAAGTTAAGTACATGTAGCAACTCATACCTGTAAATTTTACAACACAGTATAAAGACCATACACTATACACAAAATACGTACAGTGCATTGTGTTTACATCAGTCTCGGGTAAGTGGGCGTGAATGTGTCACTTACTCTTCAATACTATCTGATCGGTTTCGAATCTTCATAACTCTGCTCTCCAACCCCATGAAGGTGAATCCATACCTAAGAGAGGGAAAGAATTTTAAAAGTTATTATACATGACATTTTGACAGACAGGCGTCTGTTTAACTCTGTGAGAAATGTGGAGAGAGGATGTGAGCGCACTTACTTCATGGCTCCTTTAACCAGAGCTATTTCATCTGGGGATGAGGCAATGTAGCCTCTTTCTTCCTCCTGCTGGGGGTGTATGCCATCCAGTCCATCCACTTGGTCACTGTCAATCTCATCTGATCCCGCCTCCTTGACCTGCACGGTGTGGCAGAGACACAGAGCCCGAAGGAAAAGCTCCTCCTTCTCCTGCCAGACCAAAGAGAGAGAGAGTGAATATATTTTCATAGATGAATAAAAGCAATTATTCGTGATAGTAAAGCTAATAACAAATATATGAGGGTTGGAACTTAAATAGTGGCAACTATTTATACACAACGATACAAAAGCGTTACATGTTTGCACCTGTTACTGTCCTTCAAAGTAGTCACCAGCGTTGTGTAGAACCCGTTGCCAGCGATGTGGAAGGCGTAGTATACTGTTAGCAGAGCCTGTTCTGTTGATGGTACAAATGGAGCGGTCTACTGCCTGTCCAAACTCTGGAACAGTTCTGAAGCGAATGCCACGAAGTGGTTCCTTCATCTTCGGAATCAAATCAAAGTCTCAAGGACTTAAGTCCGGGGAGTATGGTGGATGATACAGTACTTCCAGGTACTTCGTGGCATTCTCTTCAGAACTGTTCCACAGTTTGGACAGGCAGTAGGCCACTCCATTCGCACCATCAACAGAACAGGCTCTGTTAACGCTATACTACGACTTCCACATCGCTGGCAACGGGTTCTACACAACGCTGGTGACTACTTTGAAAGACAGTAACAGGTGCAAACATGTAACTCTTTGTATCGGTTGTGAATAAATAGTTGCCACTATTTAAGTTCCAACCCTCGTAGATTGTATTTTACTCTGCTTAATAAACCTTCTACAATTGTTCTTTAATACCGTACAATAACATTTACATTACATTTGGTCATTAAGGAGACGCTTTTATCCAAATTGACTTACAAGGAGAGCACAGGATTAATCACAACATCCCTGGAGCAATGATGGTTAAGGGTCTTGCTCAAGGACCCACACTGGTAACTTCAGTGGACCTGGGATTTGAACCGCCAACCTTTAGATTGCTGGCCCAATGCCCTAACCACTGAGCTACAGATCATTACGTGATGTTCCCATGAGTTTTATTTGCGAGTGTGCGGAAGTGCAAGTATAGTTCAACAGTCAGACTGACTTCATGGGAATTCAAATTGCACAATCCAGTGATGGGAAGCAGTTTATCTGGTCTGAGAAACAGAAACTGATGTTTTATCGGAGGATCTGTACAAATAGTGTGTGAAAGAACAAGGGGTTGCGTGTTTCATGTTTATCTTCGAGCTGTACAAACATTTACAAAGAATTTTTCTCTGTATCTGGATCAGGAATCTGGATGGCAGCAGTAGAACTCACCCGGCCAGCCTTTTCCTGCAGTTTGCTCACCGGCCCGTCAGTCACACAGAAACCATCCAGCTCGCTCCTGGCGTCGGTATACTTATACTGGAAACCATCGATACAGCACTCGATGAACTCCATGTTGTTCTGGGTCAGAGTGCCTGTCTTATCTGTGAAAACATACTCCACCTGCAAACGAACAGAGACATTCAAGGCTATTAGTGTCAGGGGGGACGTTACACAACACAGGGACCAGCAAATGTACAGATAAGGTTGTTTAACAAAGCATTACTCAATAAGAACCACAGTCTAATTAATCACAGTGAAATTAATTAGTGTTCTGTGTGTTCTAATGTGTGAGCTTGACTTTCATGTCCATGCTCCTGTCCAGGCATCGGTCCTCCACCTTTAACATCACCACAGCTCTATTATTATTGATTATACAATTAGCCTACAACTAGGGGTTGTGGTTAAAAAGGTGAGGCACACTTACAATTAATTAATTATACAGTTTTTAATTGCAATTCATTGCAAAAAACAAATCAATTGTCTTACCCTCAATTTATATACCACATAACACACCCTCTTATTTTAAGCAATAACATGAACGCATGTTCTGTTAGTTAAGACGACCTGCTCACCTGACCAAGCTCCTCATTGAGGTCAGAGGTGTTCACTAGCGCGCCCTCTCGAATTTCTGGATCGAAGAAATCCTTGTCCCAGGCGATGAAGAAGGAACCCAAGAACTTTTGCATCTCCACGGTAACATACATGGATACGGGAATGATGAAATTGAAGAGCACCATGAAGGAGAGGAAGTCTGTAAACATCTTCAGATACTAAAAAAAAAAAAAAAAAAAAAAACAAAGCAGATGTCAGATATGTGCAGATAGGAGATAAAAGCACTAATTTATACAATTTGGGATTAAATTTTTTAAAAGTGTCTTTTAAAGAAGTCAGAGGAAAAAAAAACATTCATAAAAAGGTAATTCAGGAAAATATTTGATCATAATGCTAAATTATGCAGAAAGTACTTAATTAAAGAAAAGAAAGGCAGAATTGTCTTGGTTATGTTTTAATGTAAATGAAACTAAAACTAAAGTTTGTGAGCATAAATATACTTTATAATCTAGATGCACGGCAAGGTGGATTTATGGATTATGTATAGTTTTATGTAAACTTTGTGTAGACATTTGGGTTGTTTGATCCCAACCTCAGAACTGAAAATGTTTAAGACACCTACAAATTACACGACAGAGGTTTTTATAACGTGTGATTATAAATGAATTCCTGCTTTACTGTGGATTAGCTTTCACTCTCACATCATCCCAAACATTTTTATAGGGTTATGTTTAAGTCTCCTGTTAAGTTCTTCCAAAACAAACTCACTCATCCTCTATAGAGCTGTCATCATGCACAGAGGCAATGTCACGCAGTCTTTTCTGGCACTTTTTTGGTCAAATTAATTAATGCATAATAATTGTATAAAGCGATGAAAGGAATATATTTTGCCTATTGTACTTAAACACAGGGGAACACACACTGAGTGAAGTGAGCACATGTGCCCGGAGCAGTGGACAGATTTGTATACGGCACCCGGGGAGCAGTAAACATCCTACCATAAACTGTTGCCACAAAGTTGGAAGCAAATGTCTAAATTACACGTGTGAATGAATTCAGGGTTTTCATTTAATCTGATTGCACATCAGTAATTTATAACGTGTGTTTTAGGATTAAATGGCAGACATCAGAAAACATCAGTCTTGATGCTTTCAAAGGAAAATGAAAAACCTGAAAACTGATTTATCACTCATTGTTCCTTTGTGCTGGGATAGTACTCTCTCTGCTCTGAAATAGGCTCTAAATATATCCCACATAATGGCGCTCTTAGAAATACAATCATCCCCCTCTTCTGCAGTGTGGACAAATAACAGAGGACCTCACTTCCCAAAACAGTTCTAAGAATGAAGTGTAAAGTTCCTCGATTCTGAAAGCTGCTGTATCTAATGATCAGCTGGATGTCTTATTTTGCATATGTATGCAGCATTAAATATCCCCCTCCTCACCAAATTGGTGTCTTTTTCTTTCTGGGTTTTCAGATTATACCAGGGCTCATCCTGACCATCCTGGCTCTGCCAAATGTACTTCAGGGTGGTACACACCACGGCTTTACTAATCAAGATGCTCAGATAGACTATCAGGAAAGCATTAATGGACCTGAAAAAAAAAAAAGACATTAACGTAAAAGTAACACACATCTGCTGAATCTATTTCCATTAACAGCTCCACTTACTTTTCCACAGCAGAGCGTTTCTGAGACTTGCCCTGATAGTTAAGAGCCATCTTTGTCTCCATACCCGTGTAGACTGCCACGCCTGTACAGACAAGAGTGGACTTAATGTCCCCATGTTTTAAAAAAAGCACGGCATTACAGAAATAAAGTTAAATTTACATTACACAATATACTGTCTATTAAGAATTCAGACAATTAAGAAGTCAAAAATATGTTAGTGCATATTAAAGACGCTAAATGAGATGTAAATTGATTTTAAGTGTAGTTTTGGATTTCTAAATTGCACACTGGTTTTTATTTTTTGAGAATCTGAGTACATGGTGTAAAAATGATGATCACAGCGTATAAATTGCAGGTTGTTCTTACCATAAATCATCTTGGTATTCTTTAATGTTGCGCCTTTCAGCAGCAGGTTTTCCGGCCCCAAAGATCTAAATTACATAACGGATGGAGAAATGTAATTACAGCTGACAGACTTTTCTGCCTGCAGCAGATACAGTTACGCCAAAGTGAGTTTTCTCGTGTTTACAGTTCTGGGTCGATGGAATAATGATAAGCTAATGCAAAGAATAAAGAGTCAGTCACTGCTGCAGCAGCAGTTAAGACTTCAGAGTGCCAGAGACTTAAAAAAAAAGTATCATACCCAGAAGAGAGCTAGAAAAGCAGAGCTACAAGATGAGACTCACCTCACTGCTGGCTCCTGTTCAGACTTGTAAATGTACATGCGTCCCACAAACCTACACACACACACACACACACACACACACACACACACACACACACACACACACAATTAGATCAAATACACATTGAGTACACATAAGCACGAAAAGGCTCAAGAGCAGTTGATTTTATTAAAATAATTTTGCTGATAAAGTCTGATGTAAAATAACTTCCTGCTGATTTTAACTGAATGGAGAAAAAGAAAAACTCTTAAACAATTTTGCTATTTTTCTGCTGTTCATACAGAATTTTTCATTTATTAATGTATTATTGCTGCATTTAACCTTAAATTACAAATTAATTTTTAAAATATTACACTTTGTTAAATGGTGCACATCGTTTTGCAGTTTTGTTCCATTTTTTTTTCTTTTTCAAAATATTTCATATAAATTATTTTAAGAAGTAATACTAACTTACTACAATTCACTCTGCAACTTTCCTAAAGTCCCCAACATCACCACAGAAGACATTAATTGTTTCTGACCCAACTATATGCCTGAACACCTGGATGCCCTTTGATGTTCTGCAAATGGACATATAAGGACATCTGGCACTTCGGCAGCCCAGGGCTTTAAAGTGTCCTTGGTGAGACAGGACAACTAAAATGAGCCAAATCTGTCACTAGGAGGTGCAGAGGATCTAACTTACAGAATAGTTATGTGAGGAAGCTCAATATCTATCTGATAATGTTAAACTTCTGTAAATTCTAAATAACACAGAAGGTTAATGCAGTTACAGAGTGTCCGTGGGTACTACTGCATCTGTCACATCTGACACTCCCTTGGTTTTTTTTTTATTTAAACAAAACCCAGACTAAAGCCAATCCCAAGTTAAATAGGTTAAACTGAGGTTCAAAGCCCAAATGCTTTGTGGGAGGGTTTCTGTGAATGAGTACATACTTGTAGAGGTCAGGCTGAGGCTGCTCACACTCGATGGTAGCGTTGAGCGTCTGTAGGTCTCGCTCTGTATCTGGCACTGTGTAATGTGTCTGATAGAGAAAAGAAGGAAAAAAAAATACATACATATAAATATACACATACATAGCTATCTATAAACATAAAATCAATCTACATCTATATCAAAGATACACACACACACTTACATATAAACATACCTTGAAAATGCAAAACATGTTATAACCACTTCTAATCCTCTAGAAGGGTTTAAACAGTCTAAACAGAATTTGTGAAGTTAAACACATATCAGACAGAGAAAGCTGGCTCACGTCTCTGTTGTAGCTCAACCCAAAGGTAAACAATGAGGTTGAGCACAGGGAATGGTTAGATGGTTAATTTTTATATATAACGTGACTTGACAAAACACCTGAAGTCTATGATTAAGAAGTTTTCGCAATACTTGTGTCTATATGGTGTTTGTGAACAGATGAGTTACATTTTTTAGGTATTATGTAAAGCATTTTTATGAAAAATGTAAACCATGCACATAATAATAAGGTGCAAGAGAATGTGGGACAATTATTTTAAAACCGTAAATAAAAGGACTGATTTAAAAGCATGTAAACTCTAACTGAGGTGCTGATAAACTCACTTTGTGGTTGGACTCGCCATCTAGACTGGCTGTAGTGACGAAGCATGTGTCATCATCGCGAGTGGACTGCAGTAGAATGAGGTCACAGGGAAAGGTCTCGTCCTCCACCACCTCCACAATATCCCCCACCTGCACAGCAAAAGAAGCGGTGGGTAAATTCAGAATCAGAATACTTTATTAATCCCCAGGGGGAGACTGCAGTTTGCACAGATGCCTCATAAACAAAGATGAATAAAGGAAAACATAGAATTAAGTTGAAGGTTACAAGAAAGATTAAGTACAGAAATACACAAAAAAGATAATAGGAAAGTGTTGATGGCAAGATGGATGAGCCCCTGGAAGAGCATGGGGTACCCCCCCACCCCTGTGACCCTAATTTAGGATTAAGTGGAAGATGAGAGGATGAATTTCTAGGATTAGATTAACATGACCTTCTCTACGGCATAAATATGTGAACCCTGAGGCATTTGTGATTGAAACAATGTTCTGCTTATTTAAAAAACAAAATTTAATAATAATAATAATAATTATAATAATAATAAAAAGGCCAGTGTTTCTGGTCTTGTGTTTTGTGTATATAAATAATGCCGTTCATCCCTGTGTTGCTATACACAGAGGCAGCTGCTTTCTTTTATCAGCACCGAGACTAAAACTGTTTAAAGACTAAGCAGCAGAAGTTAGAGGTAGAGGATCCTGCTTGTATCAGTGTTTCTTTGGATCATTAATAAAAGACACTGGTGCCACATTGATTGTTAGTATGTGTTAGCAGAGCTTTAATTGGTTTTTAAGACCTCCAGTGGCTGCCAAATTTTTATTTTTTTGAAAAACTTTGAAGGTGAAACTGCAATATGTAAAACTAGTGAACCATAAACCAGATACAATTCGCTTTATTTAGATATGCATCTTTTCTGTGGTTGAAGGGGGCAAGGTTGACGCATCTCACACAACAGATGACATGGGGTTTCATATTGTAAATATAAGACAGGTGCAAAGACACAGACAGATAACTGAGCACAGACGGACAGACAGACAGCACAGGACAACAAACAGCCAGGGCACATGGACATCAGTGACACACACAGAGACACACACAGAGAGACAGAGACACACACAGAGACAGAGAGACACACACACAGAGAGACAGAGACACACACAGAGACAGAGACACACACACACAGAGAGACAGAGAGACACACACAGAGAGACAGACACACACACAGAGACAGAGAGACACACACACAGAGAGACAGACACACACACAGAGACAGAGACACACACACACACAGAGACAGAGAGACACACACACACAGAGGCAGAGACACACACAGAGAGACAGAGACACACAGACAGACAGAGACACACAGAGAGACAGAGACACACAGAGAGACAGAGACACACAGAGAGACAGAGACACACACACAGAGAGACAGAGACACACACACAGAGAGACAGAGACACACACACAGAGAGACAGAGACACACACAGAGACAGAGACACACACAGAGACAGAGACACACACAGAGACAGAGACACACACACAGAGACAGAGACACACACACAGAGACAGAGACACACACACAGAGAAACAGAGACACAGAGAAACAGAGAATCAGAGACATAAAGACACAAAGACACAGAGACACAAACACACACAGACACAAACATACACACCCAGATTTTTTTGAGATGTTATATTAATAACATCTATATAATTATGAGATGTTATATTAATGTTTGCTAGTTTTATTTTAAAACCTGTCTCTTCTGAAGACTTTCCTCTTCTCCAGAACACCAGCATATTTATAAGTATACCTGCTATTTAACTGCTCTAAGCTTCTAATTAAAGAGGCTTTGGGGTTCTTGAAAAGTTGCATGTTAAGCAGAGGAGTCAGAATCTAAAAAAAAAGAATGATGGTTCAGTTTAAACTGTAACTGAAGCAAAATATTAAAATTCTGGCTCTTAACTACTCTTTTTACTATTAACTATTGAAAGACATCTGATGTTTATGGCTAGCCATCAACGTGCTCAGCTCAGTGAATGTGAGTGATAACATGGAGCAACAGTGGAGTGGAGTGGAGTGACTGAGTCCTCACACTCGCACGCTCGTTCGCTCGCTCAGTCCCGTCAGTCAGTCACACACGGACACACAGAGAACAGACTGCTGTTCCCACAGGAGCTCGACATCGGAGAAGCACTTGGCATGAGTGCTGCAGCTGAAAGGTACCTTGATCTTCTCGCTCTCCTTCCGCGCAGACTGACCGTCCTCCAGCACCCTCACCGGGTACTTATTCACCTCGTTGTCTGCTTTGTGCCGCAGCCAGTCCTCATAACCCTGACAAGCAAAAGAACAAAAAAAATGGCATTAAGCAGGCGAGAGGGACGATGATGATGCAGAAAGGTTTTACTGCAGAGCAGAAAAAGACTTTCAAAAGCTCTAATATTAGCGCACTGCCTAATTATATCAGGACACTGCGAACAAAGGCATAAAATATACTAAGAACGATTCAGTATCAAATAAATCTTAATCTAGAAATATTAACACTATAATGACAAAAGCCGCATCTTTTCACAGAATTACTCTCCTTATTTAAGATTGTGCAGCCAGTGTCTGTAAAGTTAGCTCTGTGTAATAATAACACCCAGTTATACAAAGAAAAAAGAAAATATTAAACCCTGATTAACACTTATTAATAATCTGTGTTAATAAAACAGAATATAATGTCAAAAGTACAGTCTTAACATTACTCATGTACTAAGATTTTTTTTTTTTATTTAAACCAAAGAAATGAAGAGTGTAAGCATTTCATTAATTTTGTCAATTTGTTTCTCCTGTGAGATTAAATAAACAGGCAAAACATTACATATAAAATGTCAATAGGACAGGTTCGAATCCCAATCTGGGTGGAGATTCTAGTCACATGGATTCAAGGTAAACTGAATGATATAAATTTCCCTATATGGTGTGTGAGTGAGTGTGTGCCCAGCCTCAGATTGGCACCCTGTACTGGGTGTATCTGCCCAGCGCCTGAAACGTTCTCCCATGAATGGGTAATAGGGGGAACCCCTATTAATACCCCTGTAGTAATTTGATTAAGGTTATAGTATGCATAGTAGTCTTTTTTAATAACCATCAGCACAATATAAGTAACAAACCTGTTTGATGGCTGTCACTGTGATTACAAAGAACAATGGCAATCCGCTGGTCACCGGACTGGTTGGTGTGTCTACAATAACCTACGAGAAGAGACAAATAAAATCAATGATATAATTTATATTTTCTCAGAAACAGTAGTTTAATGGTTTACAGCAGCTAATTCACTTTTACACATACCCATCAAAGAACAAATGAGTAAACATTGTCAATAATCTCACGCACACACAATGTTCTGGAACATAACCGCCCTCAAATCCCACATCATTACAGCGGTGGGATGTTTAAGAACAAGCTCTGGCAGGTAAAGACACACACTGACATGTTTAAAGCTTTTTCGGGATTCTCTCTAAGGGATAAAAGGATGGCACACATGTATGAACTGGAACAAGAGGAAAGCCAAAAAGAAAAAAAAAAAAAGAGAGAGAAGAAGAGGAGAGAACAAAAAACAAAAGGAAGGTTGAGGAGAGAGGAAAAAAAAATGCAACACAATAGAAAGTGAGAAAGAGCGAGCAAGAGCGAGCTTATTTTAATTGATTTCAATTGTAATGAAATATTTGGGGGGGCAGATTGATCGTTATTTATTGATCGTTAAATCTTTTTCTAATTACAATTAATAAAAAAAAAATTTTGGGAACCGGAAACAAAATATATATTTTTAGCCTAATTCATTAATCCAATGGTAAAAAAATGTATACATATAATTACGACACAAAAAAAATGTTTTGTATTGGTTATGTTATTGTTTTGTTCTGTGTATTTCTGTGCATCCCATGAGCCCATGTGGCTATGTTTTGAAACGCCTAACGGCAGCAGCGTTGTCTGCGAGCTTGAAGGCTGCTCAGATTAAACAATGGTTCCCACATGGGCTACGGTTTTCTTTAAATATTGGTTCTGTATGACATACAACATAGAACAGAAAGCATTTTCTATATTCTCTTTTATTAATTTCTTGACGATGACCACATGAAGTTTGGTAACAATAAGCAAGTCATGATTGATCTTTGCTTAAATAAGCTAAGCCTTTGATGGATCGCCCTGTAGAGTTAGAATTTGAGGCATTTTAAATTATTCTTAATATTTACATCAATACATGAAAGTGAGGAAACGCTAAAAATTTTTACTCCTTGGATGGATCAAATTCCTAACAAATCTCAGGAATTTATGATTTTACGCAAAAAAAAAATTCATAAAGCATTAAGCAGAAGGACTGTACAGATGTGAAAGTCTCTGTCTCTCTTTCTATCTCTCTCTCTTAATGAGAGAGATCGTGTAAATGCTGCCGCTCAGTCTGGCTCACACACCTGCACTCTCCTGACAGCTGCTTACTGACACCACTGTCAAAACCAATAGTCAACATTGAAAGGAAGAGTAGAACGCAGCGCAATGAAGCTTGAACCGTCAGAACGAATCAGAAAGCAGCTGCTGATCTCTGGTGAGGAATTTTAAATGGAAGTCCTGTAACTATAATCACACTTCTCATCGGCTGAGCGAACGTTCCGGTTCATTTCTCTCTCTTGTGTTCTTCCAAGACAACCCCAAGATCGTGATCGGCTCTGTCTTGGAGAGGCTTGGTCCTGTGCTGAGGTCAGAGCCAATCCCGATCTTGGGCTTGTCTTGGAAGAACACACTGCTTTGACTGGGTTTGTCATACCCAGTGGGACTGCATTGTGGTTTTTGACGCCTTCCAGCTTCTCCAACTCTACTAACCCAACTCCTGCTGTTGCTATTCAAAACCTACACACCAACCTGCTCCTCCTTACTCACTCATTGTACTGATTCACCTCCTTCAACTTTTGTACTTAACCTTTCTCAACTATCTCACATAGTCTTGGGCACCAAATCCCCCCCAACTCCCGCTCGAGCCCCAACTGACTCTCTCTAACTCCCTCTCAATCCCCATCTTCCGCTCGGGCCCCAACTGACTCTCCCTAACTCCCTCTCAATCCCCATCTCCCGCTCAGGCCCCACTTGACTCTCTCTAAGTCCCTATCAATCCCCATCTCCCGATCGGGCCCCAATTGACTCTCCCCAACTCCCGCTCGGGCCCTAACTGACTCTCCCTAACTCCCTCTAAATCCCCATCTCCTGCTCAGACCCCAACTAACTCTCCCCAACTCCTGCTCGGGACCCAACCGACTCCCCCAACTCCCGCTCGGGACCCAACCGACTCCCCCCAACTCCCGCTCGGGCCCCAACTGACTCTACCATCTTTTTCTAACACTCTTTCATTCCCCAAATCTCTTGTGCAGTCCATTCCCATCTATTTCTTGCAGACCCTCTTTATTTTTCCCATTAACTCTAATATAGTCTCGCTATAACTCTCTTTATAGCTTCCTCAAAGTTTTATTTTAATCTTTCTCCATCTTTCTGTTGATGTCTCCTTTTGACTGCTTTGCCATCCCTCTAACCGTCCTACTGTCTCTCTCTTTAACCCTCTTTTGCAGTCTTTTTAATTGTCTCTCTGTAATGCAGTCTACTCCCCTCTCATTTCTACATTTAACCATAAACCATACCTAGCGCATAATATAAACGTGAAGACACTCATACAGTGATGTGTGTTCATCAGTACAAGCATTAGTTTTATAATTTGTCAGCATTTTTATAATAGCATCCATGAACTACTTCAGCTAAATTAGTCAAATTAAACTGCCATGTCATTTCAGCCATTGATTAATTAAAACAATTAAAATTGATGTCATTCTCAACACATTGGACTGGTGAATGAACACTGCACCAAAAATCAATGCACCATAAATGATCCAGGAATTCTAGAGCAATAAGCGAAAAATGAACAGTGCCTCCCTGTCTCCTTCTCCATCTCCATCTATTTATGGTACAAGCAGAATTAGTACCTGCACTTAAATCCTACTAATCAATTTACCCCCGAACACAAGTTGCTTCTGTTTTTAGAAACACGCCAGCTATTTTAATGAGATTTATGTCAAAGCCTGCATGCTCAGGACTGAGATTCCCCAGGCACACTCCTCCCCTGCTGCACTCCACAACACTATCTCTTATCCCTGTATTCCCATCAGGACCCAGCAAAAGGAGGCAGAGCTATTTTTAGCCCATTGCTGCTATTTTTTATCAACCACTGTCTATTTGTGGCTCTAGAGAGCTACAGAGGGCTTCCTAGCTGCTGACGTCAGGAGGGCTGTACTGCGGTACAGCAAGAAATGGATGTGAGGGAGGGAGGGAGGGAGAGAGAGCGAGCGAGCGAGAGAGAGAGAGAGAGAGAGAGAGAAAGAAAGTCACAAAATCACGAGAATAAAGAGGGCACTGATAAACAGGCACAGATTTGAAGATTATCATAATGACAAAAATGAACACAGATATGGGGGCGAGTTGGAGAAAGATGTAAGAGAAAAATAAAGATGAGGCAAAAAGGATAAAGCATAGACAACGTTTGGATTTTGTGTTCTGATACTAAAAAAGAGACCTTGAGTTGCAGATATAAAAACCACACACTGGTTTTGTTCACATGGTATATTGTGTGGGTTTTCAAATATTTACTGTACATCATCTATCATTTAAAATTGCAAAGCTCCTGCTCATTTCAAGTACAATATGTAAAAGTAAAACCATTTCATTGTGACACAGCTATTTGTTTCGTAATTCCATGTGGACCTGGCGTGGTGCAGCTTTGATTATCCAAAGATAACAGTTTGTAGTCTCTTTAGTAACACATACGGCTGAAGAACCCGCAGCAGGGGATCTGAAGTTCCTCTCATTCTGAATAACTGTGGAATTATTGTATGATCTGATTAAAGATTTTTTTTTTTACAGGTTTTGGCATCTTTTTTTTTCTTTGTTTGTAACCAACATATAAACTTGAGCCAAGCAGTTATAAAAACTACCCAACAA
Source organism: Corydoras maculifer (assembly GCA_019802435.1). NCBI lineage: Eukaryota > Metazoa > Chordata > Actinopteri > Siluriformes > Callichthyidae > Corydoras > Corydoras maculifer. The sequence continues at coordinate 547,855 of JAFMOD010000474.1, read as the reverse complement.
AATTGACTGAAAGATAAAGTCTTTTTACAAAACAAATTTTAGTCCAATAAATAGTGGGATTGCCATATATATTGTTTTCTGATTTTTATTATTCCACCGTTTTTTAGTCCAGCTTTTTTCTCTTGCAGTTTTTAAGCTATCGACACTGTTTTCACAGGACACACTCAATGGCGTCACAGGACTCACTGAATTAATCAAACCATTCCTGAGATATTCCTATTTTTCCAAACCTAAATTCCCATCCACTTTGCATTACAGTGATATTTGCGTTTCCATAACTCTGCCAAATTTCGAACTACAAACTGCAGACATTGCTGAGGTCTTAGATTATAATTACAGTCACCTACATATCAGAAATTATATTAAATGAATGATTATTCCAAGACCTCTGCTAGCCCATGATATAATCACAGAACCTCCGCCATCTTGTGATTTATTTCTTTTAAAAACATGAACTAAAAGTAATACAAGTTAAAATACACTAACATGAAAAACCTCAACATTTAGGTTCTAACTTTGGTATGGTTTAATAAATCAGTGTTATCTACTGGTCTTCCATTTCAACTATACAGACACAAAAACCAAGCGCTGCTCACATCCAATATTCATAATAACCACTCACCTGCACCAGGAATATAATGAGGAAGTAAAAGTTAGCGATTCTTCTAAACTGCTCGAACAGGTTCTTTGGCAGGAAGTTCCATATTGTGTACTGTGGAAGTGAAGCAGACGGTAATTAATAATATATACATCCTCATAACAATAGAGCAAAAATAGCATTCTAATGGAATCGAAAAAGGTCAAAGCACATTGCATATATTACGCACAGTTGGTCATATGCAATATGGGGACTTTACAGAGACTTCTGTTACTTTGTAGACCCTCACATTGTAGAAACTAAAAAAATAAAATTGCCGTATTTTCTCTTCTACGTCATCTTGCGCACTCTTAATTAATAATTTTTTTAATCTGGCAAGGTAACACAGTTACACATAAAACCAGAGACCAAGCCAGAGGATAAAAGTGACTGAAGGACATTCAGTTCCCGGGAGCCCCTGCTTTGAACTGCCCGTTTCCTCCGTTTAAAACCAGCCCAGATGTCCGCTCCACATCCGCCATCCCTCCACTACATATCTCTGCACTGCATCACTGTTATTGCCTCCTAGATTTACCACAGGCCAGATAAATCTTCATTTTGACGCTTTTCTCTCCGCCACCCTCCTTCCAACAGCCTGTCGGCTCCCAGTTATTTGTGTGTCAGGCAGAACCAGAATTAATGGGAGAACTGGGGGAGATTCAATCCATCCCTTATGTCTGACAAGACACCCTAAATCTCCCTGACTGACAACTAAAGAGAGCAAGAGGACGAAGAAAAGAAGCTTAGGGAAAAAAAAAGAATAGAAAGGATGACTGTGGATTTGCTGTAGAAGTGTGTATCAGTCGTAGTCTGAGGTCACGGTGTAAACACACCTTAATTACGCACATTCTAACATTACATGTTCCTGACATTTATTATTCTACTTCCTCTTCTAAACTTTTACTCTTGTTCCGCCGCTTTGTGACGTTACAGCTGATTGGATCTCCAATGTTTTAATATAAGCATTTTTTTGTTTTGCTTTTATTTTTACAGATTTTTTTATTACACCAGAGAGTTTTCTATCTTCAAATAAGAAGACATGTTCCAGCAGAAGAGTCATCCGTCCATCCATCCATCTTCCACTTGATCCTATCCCAGAGTCACTATAATAGGGGTTTCCCACGCTCAACCAGTGGAGAATGTCTCGTGTGCTGGGCAGATACACCCAGGACAGCGCGTCAATTTTTCGCTCTGTACTCACTCACTCACATAGACACTATATAGGGGCAATTTAGAGCAACTAATTTAGCTTGGATCCATGTATTTGGACTGTGGGAGGAAACCGGAGAACCTGGAAGCTCCACCCTGGATCCCCAGCGCTGAGAGGCGAACATGCTAACCACCACACCACTATGCCACCCCAGAAAAGTCATATTCATTTTCTGAAGTTTGTTTTTGTATTTATTGTTTAATAAAAAAGTGTCTGGTATATTTTTGGTTGCTTTCAAACTGATTAACAAACCCTTAAAAGTTATTTTGCGAAATACTTTGTAGCTAAAGCTGTAACCTAGAGCAGCCAATTTACCTTAAATCTGTGGGAGGAAACCGGAGAACCCGGAGGTGACCCAAGTGAATCCAGGGAGAACATGAAAACTCCATCCAGATAGGAATATGAACCTGGATCCTCAGTGCTGAGAGGCGAACATGCTAACCTCCACACCACTGTGCCACCCCAGAAAAGTCATATAAATTTTCTGAGTTACATGAAAAATGTATCCACTATATTTTTCGTTACCAGCATAAAACCAACTCACACAATGATAAACAAACAGCAGCAAGTTATTTTGCGACGTAGCTCGTAGCTAAAGCTGTAACCTAGTTTGTAAAATGTCTTCGCAACTACTTTCCCCCCACACAGCCACTAATGTTGAAATGCTTTTTCCCAAAATCTTAGACTTTAATTTATTGCCCCAGAGGAAGTTAATATAGTGGCACATTATTTTGCAGGTTAATAATCTGATACTTGATAAATTGCGCAGTGGCAATCTGATGATGTGCTGTAGTGGAGGTTTTGTACCTTGGAAGACACAATCCGGTTGTCACAAAATTTGGGAGGGATGAAGGCCTCGGTGGCCGGGCACGGCCGATGTCCAACGTAGACGGTCCTGTTATCCACACGCTTCTCATCCCCACCGAGCTGAAGAGAGACAGGAGAAGAACGTGATCAATTAAACTCCGCTCGTTGAGCCGCAGCAGTTATAGATGTCGGGTCTGGTCCATGTCAAGTTCAGCCACTCAACCAAAGAGCAGACAGACTTTGAAAGAGTGAACATTAAACACCATTTTAGGAGGTTAGACGCTGCATTATCAAAACAAAGCTTATTAGGAAAGCTTTCGCCCTTTCATTACCTTCTACAAATGCCTCAGTGTAAACAATGTAGATGTATTCATGTAAGTTATTCCATAAATAAAGGTTTAAATGGCCAGAAACCAATGCCATTCAGACATTGTTATTTTGCAGATGCTTTTTAAAGTCAGAGAGCAACACACGTTAGTAGTAAGTTAAGAAGCAACAAGCGAAAAATTGTATCATTTTGACCATTTGCTGAACTGGATTAATGTCAAAATCACCCCCACTTCTGTTTTTCTGCCCATAGAGAACAGACATAGCAGATAAGCAAACGGCATTTTGTGCAGAACACTAAATCCAACATGACAGCCTCTAATTAATCCCCTGAAAAAAGAGGATTCTGAAGTAACATACAGCATTAGACAAATGTTTAAACAGATCTATTAAGTTACATATTTATTTAAAATAAGCTACTTTATCTATTAGTTGAATTTCCTCAGGTGGTAATTAGAATTATTTATGAAGCAGCATTATTTATTAATAAATATTTTCATTTAATTATTATCTTCCGCTTTATCCTATATCAGGGTCGCGGTGGGGTTCCCCATTCCCATCCAGGGGAGAACGCTTCGGGCGCTGGGCAGATACACCCAGGACAGGGCGCCAATCTATCGCTGGGCACACACTCACTCACACAGACACGCACGCATACACACTCGATATGGGGCAATTTGGAGAACTTAATTGACTTGATCCATGTTTTTGGACTGTGAGAGGAAACCCGAGAACCCGGAGGAAAACGCAGACACGGGAAGAACATGGAAACTCCACCCAGATGGGGATTTGAACTGGGAATCCTTAGTGCTGAGAGGCGAACGTGCTAACCACTAAGCCACCGTGCCGCCTTATTAATAAATATGATTCTCAAAATCTTTCAGAATATATATATATATAATAAACACCGCATATAAGCAGTATATCTATTCTTGTGGTTATGGATCAATATTGTCGAAGAGACTCTACTGAGTCTTCAGAGAGATTCTGTTTTGGCTATACATTATTAATAATTCATTCACCTTTCCCATTGGACCTGGCCTGAAGCCACTCTTTATTTTGTATTACATCCTGCCAGTTCCTTTTAATGCATTTTTATAGATTATAGTCACCTCACACTACAGGATAGTATGGAAAACTTATTTGCAATCAGCCTAAAGTTACCACCCTGAATAAGCACTGCGAGAGAAAAAAAAACATTTTTAAAGAAATATAAATATATATATATATAAAATATTGGCCTCTAGATCAGCCTGATGATTCTGTAGCGTGAGCCAGATACAAAGCTTCTTCATGATGAGCCAGCACCACAGTGACTCAGGGGACGCAACTGACCGATGAAAAGTGTCAACATGCATGTGCTTCATTTCACAGGACAGATTCATTCAGAGTAGAAACAGATACAGGTCACTCGCTTAGATCAAAGGGAACCATCCAGACAGAACACTGAAACATGTGTGAATGCGAATGCAGCCTCAGGTCCATGTGATGGGAAATAAAATCCTGTTAAATTCCCATTACACAGAAGAGTTGTAGATTACAACGTGTTAAAGCGATGGTGCAGTAAGCGTTCTGAACGCTTGTGAAATTCCTTAACCATGGTTCATACTTTAATCACATATTAAGCCAAGTCTCACAAAGGTCATATAGTCAGAAGCGCAACATCAGCACCTTACATTGGAGCATGATTAACCCGCTTTAACAACGGAACTTCAAGAAGCATTACTGCTGTACGGGTATAACAGGTTACAGGTGCAGAAAGGCTCATGTTTCACTCTAATATCTCAGCAGATCACTGGTGCTGCGTAACAGAACGCAGGTTAGTCAGACTGCTGATGGTGAGAACCAAGAGGCAAGACAGACCTCAGTACACATTTCCTCCCTGAGCTTCAGCAGTTATTGGATCATGCCACATGATGATCATCATTCCTCCTACAGCAGGGGTGAGACGATTACAGATTTTGATGCTGTGATAATTGTCTAAGTATCAATCACAATTATTATTATTTTTAAAAATCAAAAAAGCTAAATAATAAATCTCTGTCTTGTAAAGTACATGTTAGCATTTCCTAACCAGAGAACTTCCTGATTAATTGCAAAAATAATTCATCATCTCTTTAATGGCTTCAAGGTAAAGTGGTTGCTCTAAAAAAAAAAATTATATATATATATATATATATATATATATATATATATATATATATATATATATATATATAAAACGTCTCGGGCGCTGAGCAGATAGACCCAGGACAGGGCGCCAATCCATCGCTGGGCACACACTCACTCACACAGACACACTCTAAATGGGGCAATTTTGAGGATTCAATTAACTTGATCCATGTTTTTGGACTGTGGGAGGAAACCGGAGAACCCGGAGGAAACCCACGCAGACACGGGGAGAACATGGAAACCCAGATGGGGATTCGAACCGGGAATCCCTAGCGCTGAGAGGCGAACGTGCTAACCACTAAGCCACCGTGCCGCCTATATATATATATATATATATATATATATATATATATATATATATGGGAGGCAACTGGAGAACCCAGAGGAAACCCACACATACACAGGGAGAGCATGGAAACTCCACCCAGATTGGGATTCGAACCGGAGAATTAGACCTTTAAACACCTTAACTCTTTCGAAAGAACCCCAGTATTGACTGTGTGTTCAAATCCATACCATCATGACCCAGTCATTTGGCTCAGTGGACCCCTCTCATCGAAAACAACTGCCAAGTGAAGTTAATGTGTGGATGCGAGCGTTTCCAGCCTTTCTCCTCCTCTCCTTCTCCTTCCTCTGGCCCATTTTGCAGCACTTTCAGAGAAAGTGCAGGTGGCAGTGCTATTAGGTTCACAGTAAATTATTTAGCCTTCAAAAAGACATGATGGTGCAGCTTGCAGTGCGTGTAAGAGATTTAGCTGAGCTTCCCCATGACCGCTTGCCTGACCACATTTGGCCTGATGCTCCTAATGGCTGAGCCGTTCGAATAGCTGAAGCAGTTCTGTGTTAATATCGTTTGCAACGGCCATCTTCACGCAGCCTGATACCTTCAGAGATCTCCAGCAGAACTCATTAGCATGCACGATCGGGAGGGGGGCAGCTCCTGCTCTCCACCCCGCACATCATTTCGTCTGCATCTATGTTTATCCACTTCTGGCTCCGTGGAAGCCTCAGCGCATGAGTCACTTCCATGCATGTGTGCGCGCACACACACACACACACACACACACACACCATTTAGCATCTCTCCATTCTGACTCTCATGGGAGCCGCTCTGGATTCAGGAAACCTTTGACGTCAACACATTTCGGATGTTCAGGGTCTCCTGCTGTGACGAGTCGCTGATTACGTAAAGCCAGACAGAGCGTGACTGCACACAAGTGCTCATCACACATCGCATGTGTGCCCAGTGGCCAGATGGAGCACACTGGGGCAGGACAAGGGTGTAGGAGCCAAGGGACATGACCAGCCACTTCACTGAAATTCTCCAGTCTGATCAGCATGGAGGACGTTAGGCAGCAACAGCAACGCATTTATTCCAGGATTAAAATAAAAATGATAAAATAAGAATCTATTTTAAAATCAGGGTTCCAAACTCTAAAAATGTGTCATGGGTGGGTCTGCCATGTATTTACAAAATCGGACCTAAAATTAGACCTGTCCGTTAGAGCTCAATCCCAGATTAGAGGCATTATTACAGGGCAGCCTCTCCGAATTCAGTCTCCACCCTGAGAGAATGATGTTGGAGTTTATTTGTGGAAACCTTGTTTCACAGTCCAAACAGTTTTAATGGAAGACATAAAGCTCAGGTTGATACTCATAGCAAGTCCTCTCTGTGTAAAGACAGGATTCAGTGAAGCTCCTCCAGACCAAACTCATTAAACCATGTCATCAAGGATCATGATCACACAGCTTCTAAACTCCCCCCATATTCAAAAGCACAGAAATATCTGAATGGTTTTAAATGTTGCAGCACCGACATGCCGCTTTTTTGGTACTGACACAGTGGAACCTGTATTTTCATTGACTTCGGACATCACCAGACCAGTCCTAACCCGTGAGTTCCATTGTGGCGAAAAAGGAAGAAATAAAGAAGCTAATGCAGCGAAAAAGCATTAATGCTGAAATTATTAATAAAATAAAATAATTATTTTAATCAAAAACAGCTAGACGGTGTGAAACGTTTCTTTTATTCATTTACTATTTACATAAAAAAATAAAATACTGCATACATACCATTACTTCGTTCTGTTTAAAATATTAAACACTAAATTTATTGCCTAGAAAATGTGTGTATGTATTTTGCCATCTCTAGAATGAATGAATTGGATTTACATTGCTTCAAATGGTTTTTTTGGAGCTGAGGGCTTGTCAATTATTATTAATGCCTTCATGAGTTCAGACTTTTTACATTGTGTACATATCCTTTTTACCTTGTATTTTCTTTTAACTGTCTGTCTGTTCCTGGAACAGCTCGCATATGGGATCAGTTTGAAGTCTGGATGGCGGTGTGTTTACTTGGTGGAGCTGTAACCTTCAGGCAGCACTGTTGCAAAAGAGGTTTTTTTTGCGGGGAATGATTCCCGAAGAGAAAGTAGATACAAGGGTGGAATGACGGCTAGTTCAGAAATAAGGGAAGGTTCATGGACTTGTTGACGCTCAGCCAGGATTTTGCGAACGCTTCTGAACTCATTTCAAAACCCAAGCCTCCAGTGTTGAATGATCTGTATGCATTAAGTGTTTTAAAGATGGACATTAGGTTTTACTGGTTGTGACAACGATTCTACAATTTAAACTCTATAAATAAAAATTTTACATACAGTACTTTTTATTCTGTCACAGTCTGTCGTCCTCGATGAATAAATCATGGTTCACACCTCTTCCTGTGATTTATTCACAGTAATGAAATCTGCATTATTGATTTATTATAAAACGGGTAGCTCTGGTTCTTTAAATCTGATTGGCTGTGACATTATTGACAATACACTATTTTCCTGATTATTTTTATAAATTGTGTTCTATATTTTGGCCACTAGATGGCAGTTTGTGGTTGTTAGAGAAACCGGAATCCTGTTACTCAGAGATCAGCATTTACTAAAAATGGACTAGATTACCAGTTTATTAATGATTTTGCTTTTAATAAACGCATTTATGAATTAAACCTTGTTTTTTTTATAATAGTGTGTTTTTAACCATTTAATAAATGCAATAAGACACTCAAGGTTGGGTATTATTGTTAAAAAAAATAAAAAAAATCACAGGAAAGACGTGTAACTGTTCTCCACTATGTATAATGCCACTGCTTTCCCGTGAATTATTCACAATAATACACGCCCTCTCGTACCTTATTGCGAGTCACGGTGGATAACGACATGTAAATACAAATCGTAACACAACTTATAGATTAGACAATATTGACTGGAAAATTACGCAGTAGTTTTCACAGGTTCTTATATCCTACAGTCCAAACATCTCCAGGACTTTACTCCAGACTCCATCAGAGCTGTGGCCTAAACAATCAACCCTCTGATTTGTAGTCGAACATCTTGAACACTTAAATGGGCCAGTATTCCAGACCGCAATTCTGCTGGAGTACAGTGGAGAGTTCATTAACAATCTATGCAGGCATAATGAATGCAAACACAGTGCTCTGGATTGGGCCAAAGTCCAAATGTTCAGCGTTCAGGAACAAACACAGACATAAGTGGATTGATTAAACAGCCATTTCACAAAATCAAATTAAGTTTTAAAGAACTTTCATCCACATCAGAAAAGACGCAAAGTAATTCGGGATGCACTAAGTAGCATTAAAACATTTCAAAAGCATGACGAGTCCACTGGGTATGACCAAATTCAGCACTTCAGTCGAACTGCCGGCTGTTTTTTAATTATTATTGTTATATTACTTCTTGTTAGTTTATTATTAATATTTTTTGGTAATACCAAGAAGCTGCTTTAACACTCAGCTCCTGTTCTGTCTTTTTCATACTATAATAAAAAAAAGATTACAAATAAGATGATGCATAACTTATTAAAGTAAGATATTTGTAGTAAAACAAACAGTTATACAGTGGAACTGTGATCAGGGGTCTCATTAGGAAACAAAGTAAATAGATGCACTACAGTACATTTACATCATTATAGTCAGCGGAACTACCTTAACAGTAAGTGGAACTGAAAACATGGACAATGAGTGTAAAAAAAAAAGGGGGATGTGTCCAAACTTTTGACTGGTATTGTACACATTAAAGCACTTATCATTTTAAAGTGTTAATGCAGTTTTTAAATCCTTGGTCTTGGATTATTGTAGTAAAGTGAAGTAAATAAGGACAGACCCCGGAGTTGTCTCAAAGGACTGCAGCACCCTGAAACGCCACCTGATTTCAGGCAAAGCTTTGAACCTGTCCGCTGTTTGCTACTAAACACCCACAAAGCTCACTCCCAGCTCACACTGAGATCCATGACTTATCAATACACCACCGCGTAATATTAATAATATTCTAAGTCTTATACAATGAAATATGCAGCAAAACATCTTTTACACATTGTACACATCATACAACACTGTCCTGTTTAATCTTCTGCACTGTGCATGACAAGACTAACCGAAATCTGAATGTCTGTCACGGTCATTCAAATCATCTCTTTAGACTGGCAAAAGTCAGGAGAGCAAGAGTTCACAATTCCCTGATTGGGATCCCTGACCTTTAATCGGGTTGTAGTATTTTAGACCTGGTTTACATTACATTTAGATCCAGAAATAATTTCAAGCAGATTTAAATTCAGTTTCTTAAACTTATTCAGAGATACGTAAACTGTGTTAAGCCACAGTCGCTCAGCGAGACAGCTAAAGACCCTGAATTCAATACTACACCGTACCAGAGCAACTCACTATCACCGTAACATCATTTCCATCTGAGTCTATCAATCGTGGGATAGTGCAAGTCTGCTCCTATTACATTAAGAGAAATAGGAATTAAATTAAGCTTGTTATCCTTGAGCTCCTCTGCTTTTATCTACTGCAGCAGGATACGGGTCGTGCACAGGTTGATGGAACTCTTACTGGAAGCAAATGCAATTAGCTAGAAAATCACAGAGGCCCGATACATCCTTTTAAGTCCGCAAACCGCTTTTTACATCTCTGTATCGAACTGTCCGGTTCTATACAGGCGCCACGGCTCTGATCGCCGGGTTTGTGTGATGTGCGTCAAAGTACTGCTCGATTCCCGGGAGATTATCACCTGTCTGAGTGAACACAGTACAGGGGGACAGAAAGGTAAACATAAATGTAATAATTGCTAGAGGACAGAGTAAAGAAAACCAAGGTCTTGTCTAATGTTCAGAGTTCTGTGCCCCGTCTGTCTGTATACAGTAATGTCAGTGTATTTACAAAATGTGTAATTATAGCGTGCTCAGAGGTTCTGAAATACCTGGACACCTTAATTCATTCATTCATTAACTTAGGGTCGCGGGGGGGTTCCCCATGCCCATTCAGGGGAGAACGTTTCGGGCGCTGGGTAGATACACCCAGGACAGGGCGCCAATCTATCGCTGGGCACACACTCACTCACACAGACACACACGCATACACACTCGATATGGGGCAATTTGGAGAACTCAATTGACTTGTTCCATGTTTTTGGACTGTGGGAGGAAACCGGAGAACCCGGAGGAAACCCACGCTGGACACCTTAATATTTATGAATTTATCTAATCAAGCAGCAGTTTAACAGCAAGACAATGCAAAATTATTCATCAAAAATTAGCGAACATGAAGATATTGTGGACTAATAAAGTTTAACCGCAGGGCAAGTGAAGGCAACAAGTTAGTTTTGGTTGGTTAATTGGTTCTTTAAAGCAATGTTTATACATGAGTCAATTTTATGGTGGGATGGGTATTTTATTTTATTAAATTATTATTATTGTTTAATGTAATGGGTATTAATTATTAAATAATAGTATTTGTATTATGAGATCATGTTCTTTGTATAGCATATGCATTTATTATTTATTCATTTTGCTAATAGGGTCGTGGTGGGGGGAGGTTCCCCATGCTCATCCAGAGGAGAACGTTTCAGGTGCTAGGCAGATACACCCAGGACACATACTCCCTATATAGGGGCAATCCAGAAAAACCAGAAGGAAACCTATGTGGACACGAGAACAAACTCCACCCAGATTAGGATTCGGACCTGGATCCCCAGTGCTGAGAGTATAATGTTTAGTGTAATTTGGAGATTAGTTCTAATAATTTAGGATATTTAATTTTAGACTCTGTTTCTTACAAACAGTATGCTGACTGGAATATTATCAATATTTCAATCTTGTTTAGTGTATTTTATTGTGGCATAATTGCTGGTGTAGGGTATTCAGACAGATAATTCCTTTAAAATAAGAGTAAAAGGCAATTAGATAAGCGCTCTGGTGAGGAGAATCTCTGAACACTGTAAACCTTAAGGCACATTAAAAAGCAAAGGCAGACAAAAACTGAATTACATGGCATTGCTAATAAAGAGCTCAATGACTAAGTGTGAGGTCAGATGTTCAGAACAGCCCTAAGTGAGGGGAAAAAAAGAACTAGGCCTCCTGCACAATGTGTGAACGTCGCTCGGTCGTGGCTGTCAACGAGTCTGAAGTTTGTTGCCAAAAACTGCAAAGTCACACTCACACTGTGTGCCCTTTTAGATCAGAATTAACTAATGTTGCAGCATATGGATGTTGATTTATCCTATGTTGATACAGACTTTTGGTTATTTGTTTGGAGGCTGAATAGTAACAACTATTAGTAAGTCGAACACAAGCGGCAATGAATAATTTGATTTGATTTACATTTGGCAAAAACGCTCAGCTCGTGATTGAACAGCCATTAGAAGATGAATAATGCCGTGTGCGCCGAGCGGAGAAATATGAGCACGTGATTTTTGGCTTATGAATATTACTCAAACGTGCCAGTGGGGGCTTTGAAAGCTGCTCTCTGTCAGCAATGGATATAAGTGAGATTTGATGCCTCCAGCCCCAAGACCACCGGCATATAATAGCGAAATGGCCGATTGATCTGGTTCGGCTCACCGTTTTCATTTCCTCCTTCGATCGTGTCAATCAATGCATTAATTCAGGGGATTAGAACTAAATACCGGCTGCCAAGATTTGATGAGCTCAGAGCACTTACAGTGGGATGCAATCAGAAAGACCATCAGGCTGTAACCCAGCAAAAAGGCAGTGATGCTAATGTATCGTTTAATGCATCATAGGGAATCAACAGGCCATTATGTCGTCCTCGCTGTGGTACATAAACAGTCGAGGTAAACCGGGTCAAATGGAGTCACGTGAGCTGAAATTTAAGCATCCATACAATGCAGGGAGGAGAAACCTTGATTAACATCATGAACCAGGTGCTGTCTGTACTTTTTCGTTTCCACATTCCTGCCCTCACTTTGGCAATTTGCAAAACAAACAAGTAAAGGCAAGATGAGCTCTCAGCCATGGTTATGCAAAAACACCCACTGAGCTGATTACAAAAAAAACCTCCCCTGCCATACCGGAAATTCACACATCAAGAAACGACATTCTCAAATTAATAAGCACAATAATTAACTATCTACAAGACATAATCGCAGGTTTTGTGTTCGTCACTGAATGCTTTTCACTAGGTTTAAGGAAGTGAAAATATAAATATATATATATATATATATAACGTCTAAATCGACATTACACTGCACTCTGCTCATTATCAGATCATCTCTGAGGTCACGATGGCTCCCACCGCCAGATACCCAGCACTCGCACTTGAACCAGAGTTCACTGAGGCTTATAATGAAGCTTAAAATAATCATCCCTGATCCATCACACATCACTCCTGTAATTAAACGCAGCACAAGTCACTCAGACCTATTCAAAGATGCGTGACATATTTTCACCAAGTTAACCGCCACACCCGAGTTCTCGCAAAGCCACAGCTCTTTCTATTTGTTATCTGCTTATCAGGCTGTGTTTTTGTTTTGCTGACGCCATCGTATGAATACTGTGAGCATTATGATCAAGTTAATTATGAACCACAATCAGTTACCACCTACGTTAGATATTTAACATGTGCTTATATTTTTTCAGAAAAGGTGCAAAGTTTTTGGTGCAAAGCTCCGGTGAGAGAAACAACGATTCATTGACGGGACACAGTTTGCTGAACTCATCATCTGTAACAAGCACACAACTTCCCCGGAACACCATACCATACCATTAAAAAGTGGTAAAGTCTTTTAATACATATACAAAAATTAAAATGTATTACAATTCTGGATTTCGGCTGAAAATCTTCACCACATTAGAACAAGTGAGAGAGAGAGTGAGAGAGGGCGCTACAACTAACGATTATTTCAATAATTGATTAATCAGTCAGGGCTGCACAGTGGCTTAGTGGTTCGCACATTCGCCTCTCAGCACTACGGATTCCCGGTTCGAATCCCAATCTGGGTGGAGTTTCCATGTTCGCCCCGTGTCCACGTGGGTTTCCTCCGCGTTCTCCGGTTTCCTCCTCCCAAAGGCTAAAACCATAGATCAAGGTCAATTGAATTCTCCAAATTGCCCCATATAGAGTGTGTGTGTGAGTGAGTGTGTGCCCAGCGATAGATTGGCACCCTGTTCTATATCTGTCTATTTAAAATTAAATGAATACATTCATTACATTCAGTATTTATTTATTCATTTAGTCTCTTCCCCTTAATCGTCTATTAGGGTTATGGGGGTTATGCACAAGTTATATGTATTTATAAAGCACATGTAAACACTTCTTAAGCTAATTAAACTGAAATAAAGTGTACTGCATCACTGTTATTATCCAGTTAACAAGCAACAAACCCACATTTGAACTGCATTATGCCGGTTTGCATACAGTGTGCGCCGTTCCTCGCCCAAAACGAGCAAACTTGTAATATTTTATTGACTTATGCTGCTGTTGCGAGCTCTTCATCCTCGTCGATGACGCGAACATTTTTTTTTTTAAACGTATTTTAAAGATCGCGCCTTCGTTTCGGCTCCGCCTTTGCTCTGTCCAAATGGCTCGACATCGACAAAGTGACGTAAGCAGAAACAACCTGGCGAGTAACACATAAATCATGTGACACAACGAATCGATAATGAAATACGTTGCCAACACTTTTAATAATCGATTATTAACGATTTTCTCAATTCGTTGTCGCAGCCCCAGCCAATATGTATATTGGTATTTGTTAAGTCATGATTTTGGCCCAATGAGGGTTAAAAAGCTTAAATCAGGGACCCCTGTGACAACAGACTAACCCTTGCAATTGATATCCCACAGTCCAACCACAAAGCTAGCACTCTGCTCGCACTTAGAGAGTTTGCCAGGTAAATGTGAGAAACTAAGTGCAGCGCCTCTAAAACAAACCGAAACATCAGAAAGCTGCAGACGGCGACGAAAACATAACTCGACAGAACTCACCTTTTGCATCGTGTGGCTATCTGAAGTCTAAACACTGAAGGCTTTTGACTTAATGAGGTAAAAATGTACTCATCCGAAATATTCCCGCTTTTGCTCGCAAATCAAGTTTTAAATTTAGCCAATAAACATCGCAAAGTGGGCCAGTCCTTAAATATCTAGCGCTTATCTGGCCCCGTTTTGGCAGCATGTAGGTCAAATCCGAGAATTTGTGACCGACAGAAATGAATCGGAGAACAGGTGAGCAACTACGAACGCCGGGCTCATCCTTTGCTGTTGCAAAAGCCCACGCTGGGAGTCTAAATGCTTTGCATGCTCATTTACTTATTCAGGATACGCAACTAATCTCTGCTTCAGCAGTCGGCCTCTAACAGGAAGAGCTACTGGCTTCTGGCTATTGAGCTCTTGCTACACTAAAAGGTAGCTAGTAATTAAGCACTAAGAGAAAAGAGAGATCAATGCAGGTTTAAAAATAGCTCGTGAAGCCCTTTAAGCTCGGCGGACGAGCGGGGAGCAGCACTGCGCACACCACACGGCTCTGCAGAACGGCCTCAAAGGGCATATTTTAATAAGGTTAGCAAAGTTCTCGCCATGTTCACAATATGTACATTTAGGAGGAACCCGAGGCCAATAAATCAATATGGAATTAAGAGGACTTCATTCCGCCTTTGGCAAACGGTGGAGGGCTGCATATTTTCATTCGTAGAGTAAATGCCCACACATGGAGTTCAGACCCCAGAGCTATGCTGACACAGCGGGATTTGCTGTAGCTACGAGAAGCAGACCGAAAGCATTAGGAATACTTTTTTTTTTTAAGAAAACAATAAGAACCAGTTTGTCAATGCAGAACAGTCGGAGCTTTTCAGAACTCTGTGCTTTATCAGGGTGGGAAGTGGGAAAGTACATCTTTGCTACTAATCAGTACGAAACATCAGACCCGGCGAGCTGAAGTTCGCATTCCTTGCCAAAAATGAATGTAGCAATAAATGAACAAATAAATAAATAAAAAAAATAAAGAGACATTCACGTGAAAGTGAGAAGGCAGCTGCAGTCAACATTACATCATTTCAAAGAACCTTACTTTTGGTTTCACTCCATTTCATGGGGAATTTGCAGAGCCATTTCTCACTTTTAAACTGAATTCTGAATAATTTTGAATCAGGTTTGATAATTCTACAGTGTAGCTGGTTTTCTAAAGTAGCATCTGCTAAACGACTAAACGGAAATGTATTTGCTTTGAAGTTTTAATATTAATAATATACATCTTGAACAGTATGTACACACCTGACTATAGTATAAATTCCCATTCATCCATTTCTGTCACTTATTACGCACTTGGAATCTACGTCCACATGCCAGCACTCTCACCTCTGCCTCTCTCACTACAGCGCGAGAGCCGCAGCTCTTTATCTGGCAGAACTCATCACATTTGAATTGTCCTTGATCCACTCCCATCTCTCCGAATATGTATTTGTTGTTGTAACACTTGATCCTAACCGTACTTTTAAGTGGTGTCGGTTTTATCTGAAAGGTAAGTTTCCTATGAAGAGGTACCACGTGAACACCCTCTGAAGTCAGATGCAAGTCAGATACATCAAAATATTAAATGCAGCACAAAACTGCCAAGCAGTGATGTAAACGCTATTTTCAAGCTAGCTGAACAACTCATCAACGAAAATTAACCAAAAAACCTGCAGGTTTGTAGGTTTTTTTTTTTTATCAGAGACGTTCTTTTTTGAACATCTTTAATAATGAATATGTTACTTTGCCATATCTGTGCTCAAAACCGCTTATGGAAAAGCTAAAAAAATTAATTAAATCAATATACGATGTAGCAAAGCTTAATAGCATCAATGTTTTATTATAATTTTTTTAATTTAACTTACACACTGCATGCACGCATCCATGTCTGGTGTACGAGTTTCATCTCGGACAAACCTACCGCCCAACGTGCACTTAAAAGCACCACAAGTCTAGAAATGTGAATCCATTACTGAGAAATGATATGCACTTAACCACTAAATAATAAAGTATTCAAATTAAGTAACATCAGAATGATTATATGACCTAAATGCATTGACATCAACACGTTTTAAAAAGGGTTTTAAAAATTGACCGTTTGGATTCTTAAAATGCTTTAGTTTTAAACAGCAAAACAGATTCTTAAACTGCTCTGAATTGCCCCTGTCCAAATTGGCCGTTTAGTGTGCGTGTCTGTGCGAGTGAGTGTGTGCACAGTGATGGATTAGCACACTGTCCTGACTGTATCTGTCCAGCACCTTAAATGTTCTCCTATGGATGGGCATGAGAAACCCCCCCCCCCATGACCCCAGTCCCTAGATTAAGCAGAATATAATAAGATGATGGCATGCCTGCATCACTGTATAGGCAGAAACAGGACCTTGTCCAGAAAACCCCAAATACTGTACACAAACCATCAGGGATAATACAACTCACTGGTACATATTTTGCAAAAAAATGGGCCTTTTATGGGGCAAGTGACATTTATACCAGAGTCTTCAATATTAAGGAAACAAAGGAAGGCAGTTTCATGGCAAATGAGGTGAAAAACGACAAGCATTCTTGCGGTCAGTGATGGTAAAGGGTCCACTAAAAAAGCTTTTATCCGCAGTGGTTAGTGTGCCAGAGAAACAGACTGTGGAGTTGTGGATCATGCTCACTCAGTAAGTTTAAAACAGCAATAAACAGCACCAACGGAAGCTCCTCAGCCGCCTGCAGTCTTTTGTGTACGTAGTTTGTCCACTCATCATCCAAACATGACATATGCGATCCTAATCATTACCAGCTATAATTACTGGTCTCAGTTGTCGCCTCAACGTCACGTTACATGGCACTCTACAGTGTACTCCTTTGTCTGCACAGCTTCCCGGTGGTGCCAGTTCCTAGTGTTTAAATAACAGCAGCATGCCTTGTATTGAGAAGCCGCTGTCAGTGTTTGCACAGCAGTGTGTCTACGTGTTGTTCTTGGGTCTGGTGTTGAGTCATTCGAGTAAAGAGACTGTTGCCCAGCTACCCTGTGGTGTAATGCTATTATGGCCAGAAGACATCAAGAGGCCACAATCACGGAGCCATAGTGGATTTTAAAAAAACATTGTAGACAGCTTAAAGCTCCTTGTCATTGTTTTGTTTCCTCTTCACAAAGGTCCTGTAATTAGAACTTGAAGAGCCCTTGATCCTGCACGTTATATTTACTAACTTCAGCCACATCACTTTAACTTGCAAACCTATGACAAAGCCCAAGAACCTGTCAGATAATTGATTTAATATGCTTTATAATTATTATGAAATGTTATTTATTAAATCATCTTATTACCTTCATGGGGGGGGGGGGCTTTTTAATTGTAATATACATAAAGGAATATAATAGATTAGTATATATTATTTATATTTATTATAATGGCTTACTTTTGACACTAATCCATAAAACACAAAAATTAGAAGAAAACAAATTAATTATTAAAAAAAAATAATGTGGTTTGGCAGCAGTAGAAATACACCGCAATTATTTTTCGACAAATTTGAGCCATTTTAAACATATAGCTTGTTTTCCTTTTTCTTTTCACTGATTATTTTGACCTGTTAACGTTTGTGTCGGTGAAGATGTGACTAAGCCATCTGGGGATTAGCAATAGGGGGATGGGGGGGCTTGTAACCCAGTGGATAGTTCGAGTGGTTGGTCTGTTCTTTCATTGCTGAAGAGATCACAGTGGCCCAGGATCCGTTAGATAATACAGACAATATCTATTATATAAATACTTTATCCTTGTGCGATTACACCTAGAACACTGGAGTGCCAAATCTTAAAAAAAAGATTTCAACATCAGAAAAAGGATTAAATTAGGGCTCAATAAAAGGTAGCTTAGAACATCGTCCTGCCCATGTACAGTAGTGCTTTTAATGCAAGTGGAAAATCTATTAAACCTGCATAACATTAGCATCAGCATCATTACTGCACAGTCTGCAATGGTTATAATGCAAAAGCTGCAATACTTAAAACGGGATGCCACCATCAGTAATGTCATTTTAATTTAGCAATAAACAAAATCTTCATCACCAGTCATTTGAAAGAGACACTCAGTCCTTTACTAAACAAGTTTACTGTTAATGAGCTCTGCACTCATCATAGAGAGCTGCATGTTTTATCTCTTAGTTGTACAAACTGATTGATCCTTTAGGCGGTAACCACAAAACATTAAGTGCCTAATTTAGATGCACTTGGCAGTAAAAACCAGAAGATTCAAAATCTATTCTGCCATTTACCATTAAACATACACACACTGGGAATGAGATCACAGATTTTATTGGTACGATTAAAGTTTAAAAAATAATTACAATTTATTTTTATTTTTTTTTAAGTAATTATCTTTACCAGACGGCACGGTGGCTTAGTTGTTAGCATGTTCTCCTATCAGGGCTAGGGATTCCTGGTTCGAATCCCAATCTGGGTGGAGTTTCCATGTTCTCCCCGTGTCTGCGTGGGTTTCCTCCGGGTTCTCCGGTTTCCTCCCACAGTCCAAAAACATGGATCAAGATCAATTGAGTTCTCCAAATTGCCCCATATAGTCCTGGGTGTATCTGCCCAGCGCCCAAAACGTTCTCCCCTGAATCTCCTCGCGACCCTAATATAGGATAAAGCGGAAGATAATGGATGGATTATCTTTACCAAAAAAAAAAAGGGATAACATTTTGTTATCGAAGAGACAATGCAGGCGTTGCTGAATATAACCACAAAATATTCAGCTGTTTCGAGACAAAGTAAAAAAAATAATAAATACTGTCTCTTAAGTACATATTTATATACATTTTTCCTGTAAGAATGTAAACAGACAAGCATGCTACAATTCTAAGTTTATTTTACTTTCCTGCAAATTGCTCCACTTGGTCTAAAGCTGCTGGGACAAGATGTATTTTTATTCTGAATGTCATGCTGACGATGTTAAAGTGCTCTTACGGATAATTAATTGTATGGTTTGTATTTGTGATTATTCTCAAAATGAATTAATGGTCTCATCCCTAATATGCACCCGCGTGCACACACACACGTGGGAAATAATAATGAATACACTGCTGATTTTGTTCCCACCTACAAATAATGGAGAGGTTTGTCATTTTTATCAGTGTCACTGCAGAACTGACAATAACCAATCCACCACAAAAATTATAACCTTTCTGTGATGGCCCTGAGTAATATAGAAAAGAGAACCAACAGGGGACTAACAAAAACAAAACAAAACAAAAAAACGGATGTACTACAGTCTGTAATTGTAAAACAAGTCCATATATATACGGTAAGTGGAGAAAATGGAGCAAAAAGGAAGTGTGTCCAAACTTAAATGGTACAGTACATAAACACACACACAACATACATACATAAAAAAATGTCACTATATTGGATTTCAGCAAATCATAAGCGTGTTATTTTTCAGGACTTAAGTGGGAGATATTCCAGGCTAAATCTGCGGGTTAGCGGGTGAATCACACCATCTCCTAAACAGGTCACAATAAGAAGATTTGAAAGCTTTCGGAAAACTAGAGCAAAAGAACAGGAAGCCGTTATGCTGAGGTAGTAAGAAGTGATAGGAGTGATCACACTTCTGACCACGGATTAGGCCAAAAATCACAAGTCCAACCCACACACTTAGAAAACAACAGATGGCAAAACAAAAATATCCATCCTACTGTTTTCAAATAGCTGATTTTGGGACACTGAAAATGTTTGGTAAAGGACATGTTGATGTCCTGTTGCTTTTCTTGCTCCACTGGCTCTTACTAGATTTAAATAATGATTTGCTACAATTGCATTCACTGCTGTTACTTGGCTTTAAAGTCTTTCAAAAAGACTTTAATGTGAACTGACGTCAACAGAGGATGGATTAAGACACGGCTGATTTTGCTCTTGAAACACTAAAATCCTTCAAGTCTGTCACATAGCTCCGAGTAAATATGCACAGAAAGTAAACAGGAGGCTTCTCTGGGCTCAGAGAACCAAAAAAAAAAAAAAAAAAAAAACTCAATTGTTTACTCAAAAATGGAACAATGCACGGAAAGCCAGTAACAGCCAAGAACAGTTCCATTCTCTAATTCATTAGATTGGATGATGGAGATGGAGGACAATTCATATTTAAACAGTGGAAATTTAAATTCACAGCAATTAAAACTAATGTAAAGAACAGTATGTTTCTCTCGATGGGTCTAATTTCAGTAGATGAACATCCCCTTTCACAACCATGCACCACCAGGAACTCCATCATCTTATTTGCTTGACTACTTAATTATATTCTATAGTAATGGGAGAGTCCCCATGCCCACCAAACTATCACTGGGCACACTTCCTCACACAGACTATATAGGGGCAAATTCTCAACCGATCAGCACTTCATTACAAAGAACACACTGAGGTTTCTGTCCATGTTTGTTCTCAATTAACGAACATTTGAAATACTCCGGGTTGAATAATTATTCATTCACTCATTCATTATCTTCCGCTTATCCTCTATTAGGGTCGCGGTGGGGTTCCCCATGCCCATCCAGGGGAGAACGTCTCGGGCGCTGGGCAGATAGACCCAGGACAGGGCGCCAATCCATCGCTGGGCACACACTCACTCACACAGACACACTCTATAGGGGGCAATTTTAAGAATTCAATTAACTTGTTCCATGTTTTTGGACTGTGGGAGGAAACCGGAGAACCCGGAGGAAACCCACGCAGACACGGGGAGAACATGGAAACTCCACCCCCCCCCCCCCCCCCCCCCCCCCCCCCCCCCCCCCCCCCCCCCCCCCCCCCCCCCCCCCCCCCCCCCCCCCCCCCCCCCCCCCCCCCCCCCCCCCCCCCCTGTTAAATAATTATAAAAAATAAAAAGAAAGAAAGAAAGAAAAAGGTAATGGCAAATAAATGGTGGTTACCATGGCAACGAGAATCTACATTAGACACACGTTAAAATCAGATGAGTGTTAAATATTTTAATTTATTATTTTTTACCAAGCGATCAGTGACCCACACCGAAACATATCAACCCAGCATTTGAGAATCGCTGATCTACATCATGAAAACCGTAATTAGTTTAAGTCAGATGGGAAATTAGCGATGTGTTGAAAGTAACTGTTTAACCAGTTAAAATGCCAACCTAAAGCTTCTAAACTATCTAAACAAACATTTTCCTTTATGGTTCATTGTCATTTAGATTATTGTGGGTGAGGAACCTTAAGAATGTGCTTGTGCTTGCATAAGGAGAGTTACAAAACGATGCAAAGCGGTTATGAACTCTAAAGTTCAAGCATCTCTGAAATTCTCCTCCACAATAATCCTAGTTTCCTTCGAACTAGAAAAAAATCTCCCAGCTCAGAATAGAACTAGCGAGTTACATAAGTAAAACCAACATTTAAGCACTAAATCTTCCGTTTCATTTTCAGTTGGCTTTAGCTGTTACAATTTACTACTTAGAAAAACACATCTATTAAAATAAAACTCTATTATTGTAATTGAATAAGCACAGGGTGGCACGGTGGCCTCTGAGCACTATGGATTCAGGTTTGAATCCCAATCTGGGTGGAGTTTCCATGTTCTCCCCGTGTCGGCGTGGGTTTCCTCCAGGTTCTCCGGTTTCCGCCCACAGTCCAAAAAACATGAATTAAAGGGAAATTGCTCTATATTTGCCCAATATAGTGTTTGTTTGTGTGGCTACCTGAGTGAGTGAGTGTGTCCAGCCATAGATTGGTGCCCTGTCCTGGGTGCATCGCCCAGCACCTGAACTGTGAACCCCCCCCCCCCCGACCCCAGTAGAGGTTTAAGCACAAGATAATGAATGAATGATAAATAAGTACTGAGACTTTTAAAATAGAACTGGTGCACATGTTTATATTTATTTTGTGAATTCAGGTTACCCGAGTGTTTAAATGTGGTTTGAGCTGCTGTTCATTTCCTCCACACTGACAAATTGAGGTCGATGTGTCACGTTTTAAAAGTCACACAAACGGAAGTTTAAGTCTTCTTTTAATCTTTGATGAATTGAAGCACAGTTTAGTCACATTTCAGCAAAAAGGTGAATACAGATTATTAAATATTTCACACACTGCGCTACAATAAACTCCAACATCCCACAAGATCGAAAGAATAAGCAGCTTTAATAATGAACAAAATGAGTCAAAAGATGGCTCTCTAGCACACACCATCTTTATCTTAGTCACACTGTTTAAATTCCAATCACACGTACAGCAGGTCCTCTGAATATAATCAAAATGATTCATGGATTCCTCAAATGTACCAATTTCCTTCAGCAAATCGTCATTTGTGAATCCGCGTGAGCTTTTGGTCAGACTGTCCCAAATTTCAAACATGAACGCTTTCCTGTCTGAGATTTGTAAAATCTTGCTGTTCTGCACAAATTTACTGGCCTCAATTGTATCTCCACAATTAACAGTTAGGCAATAAAAAATAAAATATTATAAAATAATAAAAAATTAAATTGGTAGGGCAGTACGGTGGCTTAGTGGTTAGCATGTTCTCCTCTCAGCACTAGGGATTCCCGGTTCGAACCCCCATCTGGGTGGAGTTTCCATGGGGGAGTCCCCCCCCCCCCCCATGAAAGTAGAGAATAAAGCGGAAGATAATGGATGGATGAAAGAAAAATTTTATATTCTTTTATAAAAGAATAAATAAATATACAAGTCGGCGGCACGGTGGCTTAGTGGTTAGCACGTTTGCCTCTCAGCACTAGGGATTCACTAGGGAACTCTAGTATTGTAATTGAATAAGCACAGGGTGGCACGGTGGCCTCTGAGCACTATGGATTCAGGTTCGAATCCCCATCTGGGTGGAGTTTCCATGTTCTCCCCGTGTCTGCGTGGGTTTCCTCCGGGTTCTCCGGTTTCCTCCCACAGTCCAAAAACATGGATCAAGTCAATTGAGTTCTCCAAATTGCCCCATATAGAGTGTGTGTGTGTGTGTGCCCAGCGATAGATTGGCACCCTGTCCTAGGTCTATCTGCCCAGCGCCCGAAACATTCTCCCCTGGATGGGCATGGGAAACCCCCCCTCCGCCCGACCCTAATAAAGGATAAAGCGGAAGATAATGAATGAATAAATATAAAAGTCTAATGTAAATTAACATTACATTTTCAACCTCATCAATGTGTTTTGTGAGCGCATTAACGCCATTCACTACGTTACCTTATTTATTGCTTCCTTTTTCGCCACAATGAAACTTGACTGGCAAAAAAAGTGAATGGTGACTTTCGCTACATGTGGCTGACTTCAGCAATCTTCGTGTTCCTGCTCTTTCTTTGATGGGCTGCTGACTCTGGAAACTTTTTTGGTGTCGTGATGAAGCTAAAAGTAAAACGTTAACTTCACTTTTACACTTTACTGCTGTTAAAAAGGACTTACATCAGTTCTCTGTTTTGAATTGCCCTTTACCTGCTCCATACCAGCTGTGTGTATCGGTACATTCCTAGCGGCAATATAAGCTGCGTTGTGCGAGTGTACAGAAGGGGAAGAGCAGGTCTAAGTGATGCAGCGTTTCCTCTAGAACACTGTGGCTGTGACTAACTTAATCTTGTTTGACTGCACCATGGCTCTCATCCCACAGCCAGATAAAGATAGAGAGAGAAATGGGAATTTTTGGCAGCACTTGCACTGTTTGCGGTACGAACAAAAAAATGCTGAGCGGCCAAAAAAGATGCATCTCAGCAGCCATAGTACTGATGTCATTATCTTTTATTATCCAACCAGCGACGCTGACTGTAATTACCGTTTCTGTAATTATCCCAAGTTGCATTGAAGGGGCTGTAAAATTTGACGCTCATTTCAAAGATACAGCCATAACTTTCTGCAATTTAAGCTGGAGCTTGATGCACTCACACGTCTGTGATGCTGTTACCATAAGCAAAAACAATATCCTATTTAGATGCTGCAGTGTAAGTGATATTGGCACCAACCACCAGAAAGCACCTCACCTCACCTAACTCTCTTCGTGCTCATACACACTACCGCTGTTCATCATTCTCCTCACATCTCCATGCGAGAAAGTGCTGGATGCTGAAATATGGCGCTGGGATATACAGACTGAGGGTTTTTAACATACACAGGGATGAATTAAGTTTTGAGCACTGCCTTAACAAACGAGTCCAAACCCTTGTTTAGTGGAAAGTGGATCCGTCGTCTTATGAAGGAAAATGGAGATGGGAGGCAAGAAAAAAAAAAAGTCAGGACACACCCAAAACACCCATATTTGTGCCTCACAAACACCACCATTAACAACAATCTACATCCTATCCTATTTCACCGGGTAGTGTTGTGGAAAGACGCCCCTGGCTAAGCAGTACTACGTGGTTCACTCTGATAGTCGTGTGGTACTGATGAGAGGACCCACTAAATTTTAATTACATACAGCGGGGGTGAACGGAAGAGAGGACAGCGTAAGCATTTCTGTTCTCAATCAGACCGACAAAGATTGGAAATCGGGGGTGGGCATGACGAATGGCGGGAAAGCCAAGAGAACAGCTCTAATCGATAAAGCTGGACTGATAAATCACAGAACTCACAGAGAGGGCCTTTTATGGCCACGTTGTCTTCGCTAGCATCCCCCCCCCCTCACACTCTCTGCTCTCCAAACTGTCACCAGGCTGACTTTCACCCCAACAAGTGTGCCAGGGCTGTTTCAGAGAGATGCTTTATACTGAGAGAGCATTTAAGGTTTACTCATGAGCTTCTAAAGGCCTGAAGAGGCTGTTTAACAGATGCTGGAACGAAAAGGCAAAGTTTAAATAAACTGCTAACAGGTTAGAACAGACAGAAAGCAACAGATGGAGAAACCTTCAGCTCTTTAAAGCACTTTGCTGGATTGTTTTCGGTCAAGAACAAAGATATCGTTCATCGAGCAGATGCAGTGCTTACATATGCAGCATTGATTGAGATTGAGCGAATAAACACACATTAGTTCATTTATTTGTGAATGTCATACTGTGTTCAGTTGGTTTGTCTGCTGGTTGTATGTTAAAAATGTTTAGTGTTCAATAAGTATTTTTAAATAACGGTCTTTAAAACCAAAAATGTATTCGACCTGTTTAACTTGTACAACATGGTGGCTCAGTGGTTAGAGATCCAGAGCTGGGGATCCAGGTTTAAAATCCCACTCTGGGTTAAGTATGTTCTCCCCTTGTGCATGTGGATATCCTCTGGTTTCCTTCCACAGTCCAAAAATGGATTTACAGTGAATTGAATTCTCCAAATTGCTCCATATAAAGTGTGTCTGTGTGAGTGAGTGTGTGTCCAGCGATAGATTGGTGCCCTGCCCTGGGTGTATCTGCTCAAAATTATTTCCCCTGGATGGGCATGGGCAACCCCTTACGACTTTAGTAGAGGATTAAGTGGAAGGCAATGAATGAATGAAAATGAATGAAGCGCTGTGAAAACAGTGTTTGGTATTCGGCCTTCAGCCAGATGTTTTAATGTCGTCTATATTGGCTAAAAATTTTGATTTTATTTTAACCCCAAGTGTCGACCCTACATAAAAGGTCCTTATATACAGTTCATTACAATTATTAAAATAACTTAATATTATCTACCTAACTATAAAACTTATATAAGTATTATATATATATATATATATATATATATATATATATATATATATATATATATATATATATATATATATATATATATATATATATAAATAAAAACATGGTTTAGTTTTAGAGCTCTAGTACTATTATTTTTCACTGAAAGGACTTTTGCAATGAACAGTCCCAAAGAGGCAGTTTTTGAAGGCATTTAAACATCGGCAACATGACAAGGGGAGGCCAGAGGGCAAGTATGAAGTGCCCAAGGCTAAGTCAACATAACACAACATGTCGGTGTTATGAGGGTTCACTCGGCAAACCTGAGCAACAAGTTCTAGGATTAGTAGTTGAACCGTGTAAAACGAAACCTGAAAAGAACTAGTCAGAGATTTCTTTTAAAAAAGTAATATTCTGGCTACCACAACGGCCCAGCAGAGAAATTACAAAGAGTGGAAATGCACACAGAGCAAAGAAATGACTCCCGTACAGATCAAAAGACAGTCATGCTTTTTTTTTTTTTTTTTTTTAGCAAAGGCTACTGTTAAAAGTCACCATCCTCTTCAGATCTCCTCAGGGTTCGCTTAAAAAAACATGGGACTTCAATGTAGCAAGCACAGAGTCCTGTTATCTTTTCCTAACCTGCTGAATGCTGAAATGGGAATTGGGATTGACCGGTTATAGACTGTCCAGGTGTTCATCAAAAGAGTCTGTTTTTAACCTGTTTATTTTCTTAGCACCAAACAATGAGTGCGTGGAACATTAGAACAGCATCACGTTAACTTCCACTGTCTGTTAACAATTAGCCTATAATTTCCAGGGTATATTTAAGAAGAAGAAAATACCTTCCACCATTTTCTGACATGGGGTGACAGGATGCAGCAATCCCAACAAGGAGACTTTGTTCCTCTGTACGGTATCCTTGCTTCATATCAACACGGAAAGCTATCTCATTTCTGTCTGAGCTCCTATTCCTTCAAGTCCCAGTCTTCAGAGTTTGGAGACCGTATCAAAGGGAACAGTTTGATTACATATTCCACACTACACATTCCAAATTGTGCAGCTTACCAGCACAAAGCAGGCTTTAATATATTTCATAAGCTTGAGAGGAACGTTATATCCCAGAGCCTTTAATCCACAACTCCAGTTTCTTTTAATAACCTTCACACAGTAGTGTCAAAGCGGTATTTACTGAAAGATTCCAAATCACTGCTGTCACTATGAAGTTAATTATTATCTATAATGATGAATGAAATGAACGTGAAGACACACAGGGTTTTACCGCGGTGCCTATAGAACATAAAGACGTGATGGGTATCAGTGATAAAAGGCTGCCTGGCCCAACAGGTATTCAATCACCCTGCAAAGACGAGGCACTTTCTACCTCTGCAACAGATTTGCTGACCTAGAAAAAAAAGCAAAAGCAGTGAGCAGGTCAGAATAATCAGGATACTATTCGCTCCCATTATGGCTGATATCTACACTGCTCACGATGCACTCGTCTAGAGGATTACGTCTAACAGGTTACAGTTCTAACAGGTTGGGGGATTAAACAGGCAATAAAAAGCTTCGGCGCAAAAGGAAAAAAAAAAAAAAAAAGAAAGAAAGAAACATTGCTTCACTGCCAAGGGTTAGGCATTAAGCCAAACCGCTTTCATTTAATGCAAACGCAATAAATTAAAAATGACATTACTTACATAAATACTTTAACAGGCCTTACACTGAATATGATCATCCATGTAAACACAATTCCAAACACCACATGGGGCTTAAAAGGAATGTTTCATCTGTTTGCCAAGATGATTATCTAAAGACTATTTCAAACTACATGCAAACAGAACCAAAAGAACTCGGTCATCACTCTGCAGTAAACTCATGGAACCAACCCAGTTCATCTGAAAAGGTTGGGGGGGGGGGGGGTCACGCGAGTTCATTTACACAAGGCTTATCAAACCCGATCTTAACGACTTGTGTATTAAAGGCAAAGACATGCTGGAACTAGAAAAAGCCCCCGGGACTGCCATCACAAGATTCAGGCACATACTTCACCAAAAACGTGTCTGTGTGGCAGAGAAAAAGGTTTGCCAAAATGTCAACAAAATTAGGAACGCACCAATTTTTTCGGCATGAAAACATTTCGAACAAGTGAAAAGTAGTTATACTGAACAGCGTTTTTAATGATGCTGTTAATTTCAAATGTTTTTTTTTTTTTTCACAGTGTGTAAAGCATGTAAATGTTTATCAGCTTTTAATCAGTTTAAAGCATCTGAACTTAATTATTGCGAACAAACATCACAGCAGATCTTTTATTTACAATTTAAAAGCCGTTTCGGTCACCCCAGAACACACTGCTAGCTCAGGAGTTATGATGTTGGGATGTAAATAAAAACCCGAGAATTTCCAGATCCACCAAGTGACACTGTGGGCCACTGAGCAGGACCGGTGTTTACATGAATCCAGTGTGTTATTTATTTTAAATGTCTGTTCTCAATCACTGAAACTTGTTTTTGTTTTTTTTGAAGTGCTGCACATAATAAACTGTGGAATTCTGTCCATGAAATAGTCTTACTGCAGAGGTTGCAACAGTCATGCCTGAATGGAAGCATCAATATCAGTATAGAGCAGACAAAAAGTAATAAGGTTAAAGTTCTGCAAAAAAGAAGTGACAAAGAGGAAGGAAGTTCAACAGAAAAAAAGATACTATTAATCTGCCTGTTAGAGTGTTATTGAACAAAGTCTATATAAAAACAAAAACACTTTCTAACCACAAACTTTAAATAAGACACAAAACCCTATATAATAATAGACATACCATGTGATCTGTTTCATTACATACTTAGTAATACAATAATAAAATAAATAAAAAGTAATATCTATCTACGATATAAACATTATGAGTCTGTAGTCATGGATCTTAGAATCAGTTTACAAAAACGAGCAGCCCCTTTGGAGCAATCTTTAAGACGCCATCAAGCAAACAGCATGCTTTCTTCTCCTGCACTCCGTCTATAGGTCCCATTCAATACACCTTCTGATCCTGTCCTCCAAGAAACAAGAGATGAATTTACTAACATCTGTATCGTTTTAATTAGTAAGAACTTCTCCAGTCATTTGTCTGAATCTGAATACTTTTATTAACAGACTTTCATTTTAAAAAAAATCATGTTATATGTGTGTATATATATATATATATATATATATAAATATATATATAAAATGCATGTTCAAATGTTTTTCATAAAACTACATGGTTACTGAACCCTGCAATGTGAGTGCAGAGGTCCTTGAAAATAAGAACAATCCTAAAAACACTGCATGTCAGACATAATAATGACGACCAAAAAAATAATATAAAAATATAAAGCAACAACATGAACCCTTCTTCTAATTAAAACCGCATTAACAACAAAATGTTGTTATGAGAACAAATAAGAGAACTCAGTTATTCTTTTTAAACATTGCAACATCAAATCAAATGCCAAAAATACAAACGCCAGCCCCCCTGAAATATAACCATACTGAGACAGCACTGAAATCATGTTGACATTTGGGTTCAACTAGTTACTTTTTACAGATAAAAAGAATGTATGGCGCTTCACCAAAACTCTAGTGTACATTTCGATCATTAAAACAATTCGCTTTCACTTTAAGAGGAGGAATGTCATGTCAAGAACAAAAATAAACTATAAACCACTGAGCTTCCAGTAGCGACATGTGCTGACAGACAGGCAGATCTTTATACTGCATACTGTTTGACTTGCCCCATTAAATTCTGTCTATTAAGAGTCATTAGGGAATTAAGTC
This sequence comes from Corydoras maculifer, assembly GCA_019802435.1. NCBI lineage: Eukaryota > Metazoa > Chordata > Actinopteri > Siluriformes > Callichthyidae > Corydoras > Corydoras maculifer. The sequence goes on along the minus strand of JAFMOD010000474.1, from coordinate 518,030 downwards.
TCAGATGCGACTGGGTAAAATAGCCAGAGTAGCATTGGATTACAGCCAGTAGCTCTTATAATCGGATTTGTCTTGATGCATTTCAGCATGGAAAGATCAAGTCCCACTGATTCTACACCAACATGTTGAAATGCTCCTCAAACCCGGGTGCTTTTTTGGCAAATCAAGAGTTTTTAAGATAAAAAATAAATGGTCTGGTAGCTCAGGTGCAAGGGTGTTAAGCTCTCAATATGAAGGTTGTGGGTTCAATTTCCAGATCGATTAAAGTTGCCAATGTTCGAGTTCAAGTAGTTTATTATATAATGCTTTTTCCAACAGTATAGTGTTAAAAGCCAGAACCCCCAAAGAGCAAGCCTGAGCGACAGTGGGGGAAAAAACTTCCCGTTATGTTGTTGTTTTTAAGAAGAAACCTTGGGAGGACCAAGGATCAGTGGGGGGGGACTTGTCCTCCTTGAGCGGCTGGCAGCATCAACAGTGTAGGACAGCAGTGTACAGATTGTGTAGTGATCTGGGAATACTATACAAGTCCTTTAAGGGCATCCTGCAGGAGCACCAGTCCAATAGAAAATCCAGGTTCCATCCAGTACTTGTGGTAGCCGCATTGCTCCGGCAGAACCATGGACGATAAACTGACGACACCTTAAGGAAACTGGCAATGTGGGTCACTGAGCAAAACCCTTAACCCTCATAGATTTAGGGGTGCTATACCAACCCTGTGCTCTGACCCCGATCAATGGGATACTTGTAAGTCTGCTACATAACCAAATGTAAATGCATAAATCCCCAGCTTTCCACACCAAACTAAAGTGATTACCAAACTTTTAGAATTCATATGCAGCCAATCTGAAGGTTGGGGGTTCAAATCCCAGGTCCACTAAAGTTACCAGTGTGGGTCCTTGAGCAAGACCCTTAACCCTCATTGCTCCAGGGATGTTGTGATTAACCCTGCGCTCACCTTGTAAGTCCCTTCGGATAAAAGCGTCAGCTAAATGACCAAATGTAATATAATGTAAATGTAAATGTGTGGTCCTGGCCATTTGTACAGGAGGAAATCCCTGGCATTAGTCTATAAACGTGAGATTTCCATTTCACAATGTTCTCTGCTGAGGTACAAGGGCCAGGTCTGTTTAATGGCTTTTGTGTTCAGTGAGTTGAGAGAGAGCAGGGTGGGTGTGAACTCAGCCTGCCTCGGGGAAGTTGCCCCCGACTCTCTGAAACCCCAAATAGGATGAAGCGACAGGCGGAATTCAGCTGGCCTTCATTTTAAAGCAATTTACAGGAGGGTGTCATTTAATTTATGTGAGAGGTACAATTAGATGGCTTTGGGGCTAAACTGAAACCACTGGCTTCCTCTGCTCTTGGTGTACACACACACACACACACACACACACACACACACACTGTGGTTTAGTCATGTTCCATGCAGTGAAGCCACTCACCAGAAAATTCAAGCCTCTTCGTAACATAGTTGAAGGATCTTCTGGAGGATCTTTAGGTTTAGCTTTAGGTTCCTTCAGGTCTGCTATTTGTAACTTAACTTTGCATCTATGCCGCTTAGCTAACTGGCTATCAGGGAGCCGCTCTGCTGCTTTCTCGGAAGTGGACGGGACCTGCTGGTGAAGCTACATGTTCTGGACGGGGTTCCACTGGGTTCTTCTCTCACCATTCGCATTCTTCTGCCCGCCGGATTCCGCAGTAGCGCTGAGCCGAGACGCCGGTGCTAGAAGCGGGAGATCCTCATGCTCTCATGCCCTGTTGCTGCGCTTCCAACAACCAACTGTCCTCTCCGTCGACACGATCCCCCGAAGAAACCCCGCGGGGGGAGGTTCGTTCCTAAGCGTGTGGATGGAGCTGCCCCGGCGCTTGGGTGGAGGATGCGGGTGTGTGTGAGGACCGTGCCGCCCGCCGCCTGCTGTCTTCTCCCCGACGCCCAGTCACACACATTTTTACTCTAGCGAACAGCGCAAGAAGCGCTACGGCACCACAAGCTCCGCCCATCGTGTCTCAAGGCCTCATGGGAAATGTAGTCTTCTCGCGCCTGACCACGTCAAGGTGTCAAGGAATTTCCAAAATGATGGCCACTGCAAATAGGCGACTTCTTTCCCTATTATGACAGTCGTTATAAAGCCGTTTAACATAGAAATAGCAACTTATTTCTGCTGTAAGCATAAGCATACGTAAGCATAAGCATAAGATTTAACTTGATCGCAAACATTCATTCATTCATTCTCTCCCGCTTATCCTCTATTAGGGTCGCGGTGGGGTTCCCCATGCCCATCCAGGGGAGAACGTCTCGGGCGCTGGGCAGATAGACCCAGGACAGGGCGCCAATACATCGCTGGGCACACACTCACTCACACAGACACAATCTAAACGGGGCAATTTTGAGAATTCAATTAACTTGATCCATGTTTTTGGACTGTGGGAGGAAACCGGAGAACCCGGACGAAACCCACGCAGACACGGGGAGAACATGGAAACTCCACCCAGATGGGGATTCGAACCGGGAATCTCTAGCGCTGAGAGGTGAACGTGCTAACCATTAAGTCACCGTGCCTCCTGATCGCAAACAAGTCATTTTAAATAAATTAGAACAATTATGTTATAAAATGGCAGCACGGTGGCTTAGTGGTTAGCACGTTCGCCTGTCAGCGCTGGGGATTCCCGGTTCGAATCCCCATCTGGGTGGAGTTTCCATGTTCTCCTCGTGTCTGCGTGGGTTTCCTCCGGGTTCTCCGGTTTCCTCCCACAGTCCAAAAACATGGATCAAGTTCATTGAATTCTCAAAATTGCCCCATATAGAGTGTGTCTGTGTGAGTGAGTGTGTGCCCAGCGATGGATTGGCGCCCTGTCCTGGGTCTATCTGCCCAGCGCCCGAGACGTTCTCCCCTGGATGGGCATGGGGAACCCCACCGCGACCCTAATAGAGGATAAGCGGGAGATAACCCCCCCCCCCCCCCCCCCCCCCCCCCCCCCCCCCCCCCCCCCCCCCCCCCCCCCCCCCCCCCCCCCCCCCCCCCCCCCCCCCCCCCCCCCCCCCCCCCCCAAAGAGCAAGCTGAAGCGACAGTGGCAAGAAAAAACTCCCTGTTATGTTGTTATTCAAGAAAGAAACCTTGGGAGGACCAAGACCTAGTGGGGGACTCATCCTCCTTGAGCAGCCAGGCAGCAACAACAATGTAGGACAGCCATGTACAGATATTAAACAAATGGAAAAACCATGTTCTCCCCGTGTCCGCGTGGGTTTCCTCCGGTTCTCCGGTTTCCTCCCACAGTCCAAAAACATGGATGAATTCAATTGAGTTCTCCAAAATGCCCCATTTAGAGTGTATATGTGGGTGTCTGTGTGAGTGAGTGTGTACCCAGCGATAGATTGGCGCCCTGTCCTGGGTGTATCTGCCCAGCGCCCGAAATGTTCTCTCCTGGATGGGCATGAGGAACCCCCCCCGCCAACCTAATATAAGATAAAGCGAACGATAATGAATGAATGAATGTCCACTGCAAATAGGCGACTTCGTTCAACATTATGACAGTTGTCATAAAGCCGTTTAACATAGAAATAGCAACTTAGCAACGTAAGCATAAGATTTAACTTGCAGCAACAGCAACAGTCGCCTCCTGCACTTTAAAGAGCAGCTTAAACATGAACTGGAACATCGATCACAAACTAGCTTATCGGTGTCTGACCCAAACAAGTCATTTTAAATAAATTAGAACAATTATGTTATAAAATAGGTGGCATGGTGGCTTAGTGGTTAGCATGTTCTCCTCTCAGCGCTAGGGATTCCCTGTTCGAATCCCCATCTGGGTGGAGTTTCCATGTTCTCCCCGTGTCTGTGTGGGTTTCCTCCGGGTTCTCCGGTTTCCTCCCACAGTCCAAAAACATGTATCAAGTCAATTGAGTTCTCCAAATTGCCCCATATAAAGTGTGTTTATGTGAGTGAGTGAGTGTCCAGTGATAGATTGGCAGCCTGTCCTGGGTATATCTGCTCAGCGCCCAAGACGTTCTCTCCTGGATAAAGCTAAAGATAATGGATGGATGGATGGATGTTCTAAAGTAAAAAGTGGGACAGATTTATATGAATGTCCACTTGCTGAGAGACATAACCCCATGAGTCATTGGTAGCTTAGTGCTTAGGGTGTTGGGCTATCGATCTGAAATCTGAAATCCCAAATAATTTTAGTTACACTATTAATTTTAGTTTTGAGCATGGTACTGATCAAATGAGCTCTGTGATGCTTATAAATAAAACACGAATATCATTGTGCTTATTACTACTACTATCTGAAAAGCTAAATATCTATACAGATCTGGATTTTTAAAGTTTATATATATATATATATATATATATATATATATATATATATATATATATATATTTAAATTTATTTATTTCTTATAAAGTACAGCCTTTTACTAAAATTGAAAGAAATCTAATAATCGCGGTAAAAATCCATAAATGTGTATGCTGCTCCCTCTTGTGGTTAAAAGACTAACGTGCATCAACGCCAAAAGTCGCCTCCTGCACATTTAAAAGCAGCTTCAACATGAACTGGAACATCGATCACAAACCACTTCATCTGTGTCCCCAAAATGAGAACAATTATGTTGGAAAAAGAGGGACAGATTTATGTAGGTCGACTAGCTGATAGATCTGAAAGACATATTGAGGACTCAGTGGTAGCTTAGTGTTTAGGGTGTTGGGCAATTGATCTGAAGGTCGTGGATTCATTATTCATTCATTCATTATCTCCCGCTTTATCCTCTATTAGGGTCGCGGTGGGGTTCCCCATGCCCATCCAGGGGAGAGCGTCTCGGGCGCTGGGCAGATAGACCCAGGACAGGGCGCCAATCCATCGCTGGGCACACACTCACTCACACAGACACACTCTATATGGGGCAATTTGGAGAATTCAATTGACTTGATCCTTGTTTTTGGACTGTGGGAGGAAACCGGAGAACCCGGAGGAAACCCACGCAGACACGGGGAGAACATGGAAACTCCACACAGATGGGGATTCGAACCGGGAATCCATAGCGCTGAGAGGCGAACGTGCTAACCACTAAGCCACCGTGCCTCCCTTGTCGTGGATTCAAATTATAAATTATATTAATTAGACAATTAACTTTAGTTTTGAGCATGTTACTGACCGAATAAGCACTGTGATGTTTAAAAGTAATATAAATTAAACGCGAATATCATTGTGCTTATTAATGAACATATCTATATATATATATATGAAAAGTTAATATCTATACAGACTTGTACTTAATTTACTTTAATTTAATAATGCTTGCATTAAGTATCCATAAATGGGGATGTTGCTCCCTCTTGTGGTTAAATTGGATTTTACACCGAGAAAGAAAATATGTAAAGTAGTTTAAAAAGTGCATCAGTCTCTCTCTCTCTCAAACTGAAGAGTTAATCAGGTGACCTTACTGCTTCTTGCTGTATACGTTTTGTCTTTTCACATCAAGCCCCTATGTAATGTGTAATGACAATATATAGACGCATGATGGCGCTGTAGGACCAAACACACTAAATCCGCAGCTTCCAGCATATTACACAGTCAGTACAGGCTTCCAGCTTTAAACTCGGACCTTTCCTCAGTTATATGCGGAGTTTGCCAAACACTTATGATCACTATATGATCAAACATAGACTATGTACAATTATTTGGCCATGTGAGGTTTGTAAAAAAATGTATTGTATTTTATATTTAAACAGAGGATTGTGGTAGTGCAGTAGTTTGGGTTGAAACCAATGTGGGCCCTTAAGCAAGGCATTGAAACCTTATGGCTTGAAGGGGGGGGGGGCTGTCCCTGTGCTCTGGTCTCAACCATCAAGTTTGAATACCATACATCCATTATTTTTAGCTTCATCCTATATTAGGGTCGCGGTGGGGTTCCTTATGACCATCCAGGGGAGAACGTTTTGGGCACTGGGCAGATACATCCAGGATAGGGCGCCAATATATCACTGGGCACAAGTTGGAATACTTAATACTTAATTTTAACAAACACTAATTTACTAAATAGACAAGAATATACTGTGTCATGTGTTAGAACAGCTGTTGTAACTACTGATGATATGTTATTACAGCAGTAATATTCTTATCTTGAAAAGTAAATCTGACAAATATACACCCTGGCCCCTCCAGCAGGCTCACCAGAACCACCCCCCACCATTACCACCACCACCACCTCCACCAACAACAACAGCAACAGCAGCAACAGCAGCAGCAGCAGCAGCATTACTCTGCAGTGCACAGTGTTGTTCCTTTTTGTGTTCACTTTAAGAAGACCTGTGTGACAGATTTTTGGCACAGCTGAACTCAGACAGGGTAGAGTTGCTGGATCATTGGTAAATCATAAAAAATATCAGGCATTAATAAGTAAATAAATAAATGTGAAATGTGAAATGTTCAAACATGTTTCAGTTTGTGTTGTTTTTAGAGTCTCGACCTGTTTCACCAAAGATTACTGACTGGAATATGATAGCATTGCATAATTGGGTTTATTGTAGTGTACACAGCTTAATTCATCTTTTAACAGTCTGGTATCAAGGGTTCTAAATGGATTTAGACTCATCTGAAATAATATGAAACCATGACAGTGTTATTGAGTGTTATTGCAAACACTGAAGATGTCAGTTTTTGAGCACTGATATCTGAAAGTTGGATGGCGTTTAAAAACTGAAAAATTCCCATAAGAAAAAAAAAGTACTGAAGGTGTCTAAATAGTTTTGTTGAAAAAAAAAACAAAATACAAATCAAAACTTTGTACTGAGAATTCGAATGTAGGACTGAAGCCAGTCTGATTAGTTACAGTACATGAGACGAGCTTAAACTGAACCAGAGCATCCATATGACTAAACTAAAGTCGTTTAATTAAGTGTACTTAATGATCTCAGTATGTGACTTGAGTTGCAGCCAATTACTCATGAGAGTAATTAATGAAACAGCATCTATGTGCGGTATCAAATGCCGACATGTTAAATGATGAAATCTTATGCATGAAGAATTTGTGTTGCTGCATTATTTATTGGCTGTCTGAATTACTGAACCAATTACAGCAAGTTGTACAGGGTTTATATTGTAAATCATACATGCATTATGTAAAACATTGGTTATGCCTGAAATGCAGAGTTTTGCCATATACTCTGTTGCTACGCTTTTTAATATTTTCTCTTTGAAAACAATATCATAGAGCACTGTAAATTACATTGATTTTACTGGGCAGTTTTAAAATGGTGTTTGACATTAAGCTGATTTAAGGAAAAAAATAATACAAATAGAACCTTATTGATATTGAGAGTAGATAGTTTTAGGCAGACCTGGCCATTTTAAGGTACTAAGGTGACACCTGCATTTGGGCTTTTACTGTGTGGCCTGAACGGTATCATGGGAGGTTAGAAATCCAATATAAATAGATTACTGCTTTGATTGCTTAAAACTGGTTTAAACACCCTGGCTGAAAATCATACTAGTTATAGAGTTCAGTTCATACTAGTTATCTCATCTCATTATCTATTGCTTAATCCTCTACTAGGGACGTGGGGGGTGGGGGTGGGGGAGGGTTCCCATGCCCATCCAGGGGAGAATGCTTCAGGCACTGGGCCTATACATCCAGGACAGGATGCCAATCAAATTGCTGAGCACACACTCACTCACACACACACTCTAAATGGGGCATTTTAGAGCATTCAGTTTACCTTAAATCCATGTTTTTTGTATTGTGGGAGGAAAACCCACACAGACATTGAAAATAAAAACAGGATCAGGATTCTAACCTAACCTAACCACTACACCACTACCAGTTATTATATTATTTATTTACTTATCTTACACTTAAAATTTTAAGTACTTGTATCAGGTAAATAATAATAACACATTTAATTTATTTGGTATTTTAGAAATTGATCATGGACACTCGAGGGGGAGGAATCATAAATAAATCAGAGATCTCTCAGAAACTCAGAAAAGGAATGAAGACAGAAGTCCAAACTTTCCCATAAACGTATAAATGTCGTATTGCATACGACTGAATAATGACTTCACTAATTTGTTTAATTATGCCTTACTATTCTTTAATTAATTTAATATTCTTGGACTTAATGGACTTTGAGGTCTGCCCTCTACAAAATTGAACAGGATTGTTGTAAGAATTGACCAATCAACAGTTAAAGAGAGAGAAGCATGACAGTCAGTTGCACAGATTCAAATCCTTTTCTCTGATCATACACTAAATAAAGACACATGATTGGTTGTATATTTTCAATAAAGCCCATGTTATACACATTGCACTTCCGCATGTGCAGCCCATAATAACATTTATATACTGTTTGGTTGAACAAGAGAAAACAATCGGTTGGCCCAGGAGGTCAGAAATGAAATCGTGAATGTGTGTTTCAGCTCTTCATTTAGTGATAAGGTTGAATCGGTGACCCATTCTGAATCAGTGAGCATTCCATCAGCGCTTCATCTCCTGGTGACTCTCTTCCACTGCACCCTGTCTCACAGGCTGGTCTCCATGGAGGAGGCATGGCCAGCTCAAAGTTGAAAAACTTCCTCATCCATCTGTCCTTAAAGCCTTAACCCCCTCCCCTCCGCCACCCTTTCCCTCGCTCCCTCCCGGTCGCTTCGACGCATCCCTCATTCCCACACGGAGCCTTTGTCAGCAGTTCCTGTGCCGGGACGAGGCGTGGCGTGCTGAGGGCGGCCGGGAAACTTTCCTAGGCACCTGCAGATGGAACAAAGGGCCAAGGGTGCCAGGGCTGAAGGAAGATTGATGCTTTATGCACCAGGGGTGTGAGCGAGGGAGAGGGCATAGGGTGTAAGACCCAAATTGAGAGACCTGTAGTATCTTTGTGATTTTTTAATTCAATTTAAATGAATTATTTCAAAATGAGAACAAGGGTTGGAAGATGACATTGGCTCTACTGTAGTAACTTTGCAAGTTCCTAGAAATAATGCAAATCCTATCCACTTTATACTTGGGACTATTTGTGTACATGTGTACAGACCAGAGGGGACTGGGATGGAGGGGTTGGATTTGCTGGGGAGGGCAAGAGGAGAGTGAAGGGGGTGGAGAAGTGGTGGCGGTGGCTGTCACTCTAGCCTGTGTGAGTCCGAGCTTTAGAGGCCTAGACAAGACGGACAGCTTTTGTAGGGTTTGCGTCGGCGCACAATAGCAGTGTTTTAATGGGCGGTAAAGCTGGAGCAGGCTTTGGCCAGGGATTCGGGGGAGCTTGGTGGTTAGTGGGGTAGATCCAGAGCTCAAGGGGGGTGTCGGGGCTGTTTTACTGCTTCTCTTAGAAGCCACCAATTCATGGGCATTCAGTCCATCACTCGTTATTCACTGAATGCGCCCAGTGCTGGAATGCAAGCGGCATCAATTAGAATGGGTTAGCAGATAGCAAGGCGCAGAAGAAAAAAAGCTTTCTCTCCTTTTTGCTCGCAGGACACACAGGCCCACTATAGAAGGTGTCAGAACCACAAAGGCTTTTTTGTGATGCTCTCTCCATTACATTACCAGCGCAATATGTAAGGTGGAGATTCTTTTGATTCAAATTAAGTGGAAAAAACACTAAATCCTATTTTTATTCAGCAGGGATAATGGCGTTATACTCTATAAAGGTCTTTAACTACTTATCTGTGGCTTAAAAAACCTCCCCGCACCCTTTCTCCAGACTCCTGTTTTTCACTCTCACCCGCCGCATTATATTTATTCAAAGGCAGAGGGTCAAAGACAGACTGTTAAACAGAGCTGCTTGTAGCATTAACTGCCGCATCACTCTTAATTGTGTATCAGCGAGTCAACGGTTTGTTGTGCTGTCGCCCTTTTTTATAAGAAAGAGGGTATGAATTAAAACAGTCTCTTGTAAGCTATTGTCACTAGGCTGCTTGCATTGCCACTTTGGGGTACTCTGGGCCCTTTGGACAAGGAGTCACTCTCTAACTTCTAACATTCCCAACAAAGGGAATGAAAGACAAGTTTACATTGACGAGCAAATGTTTGGGGAACAAATAATTCTGCCGTTTCAACAATCAGAGGACCTGCAAACTGTATAATCTAATTTGGGTCTGAAATCGCTCGTCCGTCGACGCCAATCAACATTGGGATCTTCAGAAGAACAAATTAGAACGAAAAGAATTAGGAAGCCCATTTTCATGCCATGAGGAATTTTTTTCTTCTTCCATGTATGTTTAAGCCATTCGTCATGTTAAAGTGACTTTTTTCTAACGCTGGTGACAGGAAGATGTGCTAGCAGGATGTCAAATGTGCTCAATTGGATCATCCATTTCCTCATCCCTCTCCCAACAGAATGATCCAGCTGGCACATGTGCACAAATGGATATGGGGATTTTTGTTCCGCACGAATTTAATGCGAACTAACTAGGAGGAACCTCTTACAGCAAGGTGTTTGCTTGAATATGAGCAATTATGCTTCATTTGGAGCTAAATGAGGGGAATTTGCATCCGCTGAAAGGAGAGCGGGTTCTAAACTGTGCAGAAAGTGCAGTAAATTGGTGCAAACGGAGCAACATGCAGACATGCATCTCCAGTATAATTGTATAATTGTAGAATGACTTTAAATGCAGCCTTCCAATTAAACTTGCTTCTTCGGCAAGGCAAAGAATCGGCACTGAGCTGTGATGGAAATGGTAGAATTGCCATATTGTAAAAATTGCCTCCTTCAAGGGGATCATTTGCACCAAAATGGGATATCTGGAATATGGACAGATGTCTTCACATGGTGAAGTGAAAATGAATTGGCGTCGCGAGGTCGAGATTGGCCTCTGAAGAGCGACACATCCAAAAAGAGCAGTGATAACTTCCTGCCCTGTATTGCAATATCAGGTGCTCTAGTCGCTACATTTCCTGGTTCTGCCTCTTAAATAATTAACACCTTACAAATAAAATCAAAGTTTTAAATGAGCATCTGTTATAGAAGGTTGTGACATTAAATCTGTAGCTAGGTTTTCGGTTTATTCCATGTCAAACTCTTCGGCATGACCGCTTTGTATAGGAATGACAGAATTTCATGCATCAGCAGTTGTGAGTATACAAAGGCCCAGGCACCGAGGTCTGCAAAGACCTAAACAGCCAAGTCTCTGTCTGGATTAAGCTTCGCTGCAAACAAAAGAGGGCTCAAGTAAACGGTTCATGAATGCTGATTAATTGATGCCATTTTTTTGCAGTGTGCCATGGAGATTCAGTCGGATTGGGGTCCTGGGGTGGGGTTGCTGGTAAGGAACTGGGTCAACATTTTACCTCAAGTCTCCTGTATTTCATTCGCATTTTTTAGCACATCATTAATAAAAAAAAAAAAGAAATCCAAAATGACCCTGAACTCATAAAATGACAAATTTTTGGACCTACTCCCTACTTGGTGGACGAGCAGGTACCTAAGCAGCAGGGGTAGAACTACTGACAACCTCTATTAGTGGATAGAACATCCAATTTGGTGCCTAGGTCCAGTCACTTGGCGGGTCATATAATGGAGTTGTGTGGTGTTAGGTGGGTTCCCACGCTGGGGGAAGGTGGACACAGGTGTCCAGGAACAGCATGAGGGTGGCCCGGGCCCTAAGGGGTAAAGCGCTGGCCCGTAGCCCGTCTGAATGCAAGCTTCCAATGGATATTGCTCAATAGGTTGGGTTCCACTTGATGGCGAGAGAAAGGGCCATTTGAGGCATGGCTCAGCAGGAAGGAACTGTTTGTGGAAGACCTCTTTCAGAAGCCTCTGTTTGTCTGAAGCCTGTCACAGCAGATGAGTACTCAGCAAACAGCATGAACAAGGATTTGAACCAGAAAACCAACCGAGCCTTGACAATATTGTGATTGGGTCTTGTCTCCCTAGAAGAGGCTGAATGGCCAGTCTAGGGCAAGAGCAAGTGCACATTCAAAACAAAATGTGGATTCCTCAAGGCAGCTTTTCAGGATAGGACAAGGAGTGACGGCAAGGCACAGAGAAGAATCATGTGGAAAGGCAAAAATTCCACAAATGAGATTGAGCCGCATGAAATGGGGTTTACATTCCATTCTTTTATAATCTGAATGACATTTACGATTATAATATTCTATTTTTTATCAAACAATCTCTTGGAAATGTAGCTTGTTTTCCAATTTACTGGAAAAACTGGTCCACATCATTCAACCAAATATTCTTCCCCTCTGCCGACATTTACCCCTGCAAACTTCTGGAATGTTTTTAAGAGGCAGAAATGTTCTTTACTGGTTGTTGTTGCTGTAGTATATCAATAAGTGTCTTTTTCTGACTGTTGCAGACATACCAGACAGGTCATTGTTAATTAAGGTTAGCTATGTGGTAATTTGTCAATGAGACTACAAATTTGTCCGGTGAAAACCCATTGCAGGACCACCCTAGTTTGGGTTTAAAGGTTAATTGAAAATGAAGATACTGTGGTAACTGTGGTTTTGTCTAAACCCTCTTATTTGGTGATGGTTCTCCCCCTATTTTTCCCTCTCTAATTAAGTAATCCTCTTTTTATTCTTTTCTTCGTCTCCTTCTTCTGCGCTTACCTACACCCCCAATGTTTTGGTAGACTCAATTTACTTATCGACACGTCTTTGAAATGTGGGAGGTAATCAGATTCCAGATAAAATCCAATAGGCTTGGGGAGGACATGCAAACTATATGGAAAACAAACCAATGATGTTCACGGTGTGAGGTGGAGGCACCATCAGCTGTGCCTCAATGACATAGCTACTTAAGTAACTTCTACCATTACACCTTCCAATGCAGGCCAAGGAGCAGCACAGCTGCCATTAATAGGGTAGGACAGAACTAGCTGCACTCTGGCTTTCACTTTCATTTACTCCAATGCAAGCTCACTAAAAAGACAGTATTGGTTAATACTGCACCTGGCATCAGGAAGGGAGTGGTGGCATATGATCTCTTATCTCTCAATCACAGCGATGCTAGCCATGGGCATCTGCAAGCTCATGTATGCAGACGGGGAGGGGGAAGACATTCTTCTAAACTTGTTCCATGTTCCCTGCCATTGCATGATCACCAGTTATGTCAAATATGTACCTGGCTGGCTTTACATGTCTTGAAGGATGTAAGGCGTAGACCTTGTCCATCCTGATTGGTAACATGCAATAGAGTCAAGATTCAGTGTTGACGTTCAGGTTCAGGTATAACTACCTCAACGTTGAATTAATCAGGTGTATGTCATGTCCATAACCAGTCTGTGTTTAGTCCCTCATATACCAGGCACCTGTTTAAAAGCCCACCTGAGGATTCGTCCATGTATTTCCTGGTAGATTTCCATGTTTTGTGCTGGGCAGCCATTTATGCTGCCCTTTAGTGTGAAGCTTAGTCTCGCTCCCTGCACTTCGCATAATGTGACCGCACACCTCAAGTGCAACAGACATGACCTGCGTGCAGTCAGAAGGGTGCTGATACCTTAATCCCCTGTGAACAGACCCAGCGCTGCCTGTCCCGGGTTTGGTTAACTTGCACACCTGCACATTTCTGATCTGGCCACAACCCAGCTTTACGAAGGCCGAACTCCTTGTTATTACAAGCAGTTTAAGGGTTCTGTTGTGCAAAGGGGTTAGATTGAGGGTTAGGGTTACCCTCAATAATGACCTGGTATAAGCTTGTCAAAGCAATATCAAATTTCTTTCAGTAGATTTCCTGTCCTTAGGGGAATGACATATTAGTGCAAAAGGATTACTTTAGAACATTGCAGATGGTGAAATCTAAATACGCAACGCCTCTACTGAAAAGAACATTTCCTGGGAAGATTTGATTGTATTCATCAGCTGTTAACCACAAATCAAGAAACAAAACCAGGGTCCCACATAAAATCAGCTGATTGTTCGTGCCTGGTTTGCTGTCCATTTTTTTAAATCAAGCATGCGTTAGGAGTGACAAAGAGCAATGTTTGGTGCTGGAGGAGTTCTGCTAACTTTGAAGGCTGCTGAAGGGAGAGGATTGTGATGGAATGGGCAGGGAAGGACTGTGACTTCTCCATTGAAAGTGGAGGGGCACGCTGAATTAGGTTGATTTGCCTGTGAATAGGGCTTTTCCATTATTCTTGTTAGGAAGCTGTCACATCCAATAGAGAAAGTGAAAACCTCCTTTTATCAACCTTTCCCAAGTGAAACAGAACAGGCAATCAATAACTGAATTCACACCCAGCGGAAAGTCAAGCAGAATGATATTAGGGCTTTAGAAAAAGGGCATTTGTCAAATCACTAATGGAGAAAAAAGCTAATAACTGATGTAATGTTGGCGCTGAAGATCTGATGGTTAAGAAAACCCAGAGATCACAGATACATCATTATGTAAAGGTTTAATTCATATAATGCAAGAAGAAATCATATCATTTAACTTCCATAGTTCTTATAATTCATTTCTCTCATTATGACACAAAGTAATATTTGATTTATTTTATGGACATTTTCATGTTAGTGAAAGTCTATCTATTTAGTTTTAATTAAACAGTCAGAATTTTAATTTATTTTAAAACTTAAACTGTGTTTTAAACCTTATTTTATTCTGAAATAAAATTGGCACTAAAGGAAAGTATAGACCACATGAACAAACTGCATTAACCATCAGTAATATAAGTTTTAATATTTGTGTAATTATTAGCTATTTATATGATATTTATTGGCTTGATTATTAAAAAGCCCTATTTCAGATTTTTAAAATATGGTTATAAATACAGGTTTAATTACCTTTAATATATAAATATTTCATATCATTTCTTGCATTGAATTTTCGTCCTGTCTGTGATTTACATATCTGAAATATCCATCAACCAGATTTTACATTCTGCTGCTTCCAGTGTGTTTCCGCTGGCTGAAGAAAATGATACGCATCATTTAGCCTCATCAATCAATTTACGAATTGATGCTTTAATTAGCGACAGCGTTATACAGTTAATTGAGCGCCTTCATCGTGGATTGTCATTGTTCAGGCTTTTCAAATGCACTGCCCAGCAACTGGCCACAAAAAAGAGATGTGCTGGACCAGAGGAGGTAAAATCAACCAATAAATCAATAAATCTGTTTGCACAGCTTTTATATTTTATTAAGGATATGAATAGTACAAAATAAACAACCTATTAGTAAAATGAGACAATGTATTCATAAAGACATTAAGAGTCTTTTAATTAAAAAAAATGCCAAAAATTGTTCCAGTGCACAAAATAATCTTTTCATCTATAAATGTTCTATTCTAATTATTATAATAATCAAAGATTTAATTAACTAAAGAAATTTCAGAAGCAATATAGAAAAATTACTGATGAATAAACAGACTTACAGTTTAAAACTCTACATGCTTTGAACAGATATCCGTAACATTTTTCGAAAAGAAATTCATATTAATAAATTAAAATCATTTATTTGCTTCAGGTTGTCATCAATTTCTTCAATTCCTGTACATTAATGTTAATGCAATTATTAATTAAATTATGATGAAAATTTAAAAAAAAGATTAAATTATTTATTAATTAATTAATTCAATTTATAATATATTTTTAAAAATGTTATTGTATTTATGGTTCAGCAGAATGAAGCTTTGCATTAGTGTTTCTTATCACTTAGGATTAAAGGTGTACACTTTTTAAATTATTCGTTATTATACAACTAACCATTAATGTAAAATATTACACACTGCAGTACATTTTAACATTTGTTAGATACATTTCAAAAAAATATTTTAGGGTTTTAGTTTAACTGAGTAAATTTTCTCTCAACATCTTTTTAAAATATATCTTATTTCTAAGCATGCCACTCTTTTTAGCATGTAAAGTATATTTAATCCTAGGCTTTATTCATGACAACAGGTTACAGTCACAGGGTACAAGGTGATGGGTAGCTGCTCTTCCACAAGAAAATAAAATTACATAATAATAATAATAATAATAATAATAATAATAATAATAATAATAATAATTATTATTATTATTATTATTATTATTATTATTATTATTATTATTATCTAGAAGCCAGATTGGATGATGATCAGGTTTGGTTTTACTAAAGTGTTGCTGTTTTTTCCCTTTCTACTGACTTGTGTTGTTCTCTCATGTGTGAGTCACTTTGGATAAAAGCATCTGCTAAACGTCTAAACGTTAATGGGTTTATTAAATCTCGTGAAGATCTGGGCACATAACTTCAGTCAAAATTCAACTTTTAGCCAAATCAACAACCTGCTGAATATTTACTGAGGCAGATCGTCTAATGAAATGATTGGTCATTCCTCTGTAGTTGGCGCTGCTGCAGGGCAGTGCACTTAATTGGGTTACAGAAGACTTTAATTACCCCATGTTCCCACATTCCTCCCTCTGTGCCCAGACACAAAGACGGCGCAGTGAGAAACTGCAGCGCAGAGCCTGGAGTGCACCTGCAGGGTAATTAACATCGCTCGATTGCTGCATCTGTATACAAACAAGCCTGCAGCTGCCTCTAACTGCGAGGATGAAGATGTGACTGTGGGGCAGCTCACCTGGAGGAGAGGCACCTGGAAATCCTGCAAATTTTACGGTTTAAAATTTTTCATAAAATATA
This sequence comes from Corydoras maculifer, assembly GCA_019802435.1. Taxonomy (NCBI): domain Eukaryota; kingdom Metazoa; phylum Chordata; class Actinopteri; order Siluriformes; family Callichthyidae; genus Corydoras; species Corydoras maculifer. The sequence goes on along the minus strand of JAFMOD010000474.1, from coordinate 501,474 downwards.
AAAGGTGACATATGCTATGGATTTTTGCAATGTGCCAGTGACCCAGAAAGCATGTCATGTGCAGGGTGTCACGTGGGTGGTCTTTTAATGTCTTCGTGGACAGTTTGGCAGCATCACCATGCTAGAACATGGTGAAACAACTACAACTATTTGTGAAGCATAATAATAACTAAAGGTTATTTTGGCATATATAAACTGTACAATACAGAAAAAGAATCTGTGGCTGTAGCATTTGTGCCCAGGCATCAGTCCATTGAAGCGATGTGGGAAAGGGCAACATGGCTGAGGACCAGAGTGGGAGATGAAGGTGAACAGCAAAAGCCAAAGAGGGTGTAAAGAATGGTGTTTGTGATCACTGGTGTGTGCTTGGATATAGTCTGTGTGTGTGTGTGTGTGTGTGTGTGTAGGGGGAAGCTGGCCCAGCAGTCAGTGCTCAGGCCCACAGTGGCGCAGCGGGACACCCGGCTGAGCTCCCAGGATGCTCGGTTGCCGTGGCTGAGCCCTGGAATGTGGTGGCATACAATGGCCGAGAGGCTCTGAGAAGACCCTCCGTCCTGATAACCACATTAAGGGCCCACCAACATCTGTTGAGGCACAGGAGAAAGCCCCTATCTCGAGGCTGTAACCCCCGACGGCAGTAATCATTAACCCCCGCACCCTCAGTGAGAGCCGAACAACAGCATCTTATTTGTCAGCCTTCCCGCAGAGGGATTGTGGGAGCTAATATTTTACAGCAAACAGCGTGAGAAGGGCGCTGGCACTGGTGATTACGCTTCGTGGAAGATGCAGAATCATGCACATATCATTACATGAGTGTCGGTTCACCCACCATCAATTTGGGGGTTGGTTAAATCCCTCTCTTCTAATGCCACTGTGTTTTCCCAGAATGTGTTTCCCAGAATGCCTCTTTTACATCACTTTTACAAATCAAGAAAAGTTTTTGTGGCCTTTTATCCAAATGACAGTAAAATACAACAGTTAACAGAGAGAAATTACAAACCAGACCCATGTAGAAAATTATATATATACACTATTTAATATAATATATAGCATATACCACCAGCGTCCATATACTCATCAAACTGAATTATTATTAATATTAATATTTTTTCATTCATTCATTATCTCCCGCTTATCCTCTATTAGGGTCGCGGTGGGGTTCCCCATGCCCATCCAGGGGAGAACGTCTCGGGCGCTGGGCAGATAGACCCAGGACAGGGCGCCAATCCATCGCTGGGCACACACTCACTCACTCACACAGACACACTCTATAGGGGGCAATTTTGAGAATTCAATTAACTTGTTCCATGTTTTTGGACTGTGGGAGGAAACCGGAGAACCCGGAGGAAACTCACGCAGACACGGGGAGAACATGGAAACTCCACCCAGATGGGGATTCGAACCGGGAATCCCTAGCGCTGAGAGGCAAACGTGCTAACCACTAAGCCACCGTGCCGCATATTAATATTTAGTCCTATAAATATAAAGGCACCTGATTTGTGGTGGATGAACAGCAAGCCTTAATTACCATCATTAAACTGCTGAAATAATGACAATTTCCACATTTAAATGCATGTTGCATATTTGTTGCGTCTTGACCGTTAACTGTGTGATCGCCTCTGTTTGAACTGTCTACTGAGAGATACCTGTGCTTTTTCTTTGTTCACAAACTTTCCCCATGCAGGTCAGGAGGTGTATTGGACAGGATGTTCATGATCTCTCTTCTTACGAAAACATACTGATTCTGTGCGTGAGTTGAATTCCGAGTAAATGCTTGTAAATCGTTTCATCTTTAAATGTCTGAGTGAGAGTGGTTTTTGTGCCCTGTACTGGGTGTATCTGCCAAACACCAAAAACATTCTCCTCTGGATAGACATGGGGAATAATATATGTATATGTATATGTATATGGCTTAGCATGTTCTCCTCTCAGCGCTAGCGATTCCTGGTTCGAATCCCAATCTGGGTGGTGTTTCCATGTTCTCCCCGTGTCCGTGGGTTTCTTCTGCGTTCTCCGGTTCCCTCCCACAGCCCAAAAACATGGATCAAGGTCAATTGAATTCTCCAAATTGCCCCATATAGAGTGTGTGTGAGTGAGTGAGTGTGTGCCCAGCGATAGATTGGCACCCTGTCTTGGGTGTATCTGCCCAGCACCCAAAACACTCTCCCCTGAATGGGCATGCGGACCCCCCCCCCCCCCATGACCCTAGTATAGGATAAAGCATAAGATAATGGATGGATGGATGGATGGATATATATATATATATATATATATATATATATATATATATATATATATATATATATATATATATATATATATATATACACCACATAAACCGCATCTACAACTTTTTATTGCTGGATGCAGAATGAGGAGACAGTGACTACTAAGGAACCTGGTCCAAAGTAAAGACAAAACAGGTGTCCAGTCACATGAAGACTTCTCACACTCCTACATTCTCATCTGCCTCTAGGGGTTTAAAAGCCTGTCTGGTTTCCACAGGTTTTAAAGCCCTGCCAATTTTGACCCACAAACTGAAAGACAAAGCATCAAGGGGGTTGATGGAGGGGGAAAAACACAAACAGGAAAAAATGCCAAGGAGAGGTGAGTGTCTTTCTCCTTCTCTGAGTCTCTTAGTGTTCGCCTCATCCACAGCTCTCTCTCTATGTATGGGCTCCAAGATTAGGAGCTGCAGGAGGTGCCCCTAATGCACAGACTCCTCAAGTGCCTCCACACAAGCAAGCCCATTCACCGGCAGCTCATTACATGGGCAATTAAGTGCTGTTGGGGGGAGAGGGGGGTAAGAAGGGAAGGGCTGAAATGGGAGGCTGCCCAACCAGCGCCCCCTCCTTCTTCTCTGCACAGTCTGCTCTCCTCCCTACATCTTCACCTGGGCTAAACGGAGGACACCTGCCTTCCTTGATGAAGATCCATGGCCTCATTTCCATTTTTGGAGTCGTATCAAGGAAGGTGGCACACAAGCCCTCGCCTGTATTGCTTCCCCAGCTCAAGCCTGAAGAGGTGGATAGAATGACATAGCTAAGTGCTCTTGCAGAAGAGGGGCAGCTGCAAGGCCTGAAAATGGGATTTTTAGGAGGGGAGCGAAGGTTGAAGTGGGGCTATGCTGCTTGAAATGCTCTCTGCGCGCTTATTGTAAAGTACTTCAAGTTCGAATTGGCCACAATGTTAGCCGTGTGCTACCTCCAAAGTGATCAGGAGGGTGGTCTGAGGGGAGGAACAATGATCAACTAAAAATAAGAGCTCACATGATGATGCAATAAACAAAGTAGACAAGTTTTAATTGTTAAAATAAAAATAATAAGAACAATTTTATGACTGATATACAGAATATTCCATTTACTTACTATATATTACTTACTACTTTTATATATTATTTACTTACTACTTAGCTACTTTTCTTTAACTCTTTATCAAAGTGGTAAAATTTACACCTATTCCAGCACTTCAGCCTTTTATATGACTTTTATATGGTTTAGCCTCATTGGGTAAAATATGGAACAGCACCCTGGACAGGTTGCCAGTTTGTTATCATGTGGTAGCTGAGTGGTTCAGGGGTGAAGTTATCGATTTGAAGTTGGGAGTTAAAATCTCAAGTCCAGTGACATTAGCTCTGTGGGCCCTTGAGCAAGGCCCTTAACCCTCATTACTCCAGGGGTGCTGCATAATGGCTGACCCTGTCTAACCCCAACCATCAAGTTGGGATGCTTGTAAGTCGCTTCGGATTCCCCATGCCCATCCAGGGTAGATCTTTTAAGGCGTTGGGTGGATACACCCAGGACAGGGTGTCATTCCATTGCTGGACACACACATACTCACACGGACAGACACACACTATATAGGGCAATTATGATAGGACAATTTGGACTGTCCATCTGTATGGTTAGATAAAAAATTAGACAATGGGTCAAGAAGGTGGTGTGTCCAAAGTAGTTTATAAGACCAGGCTAAAATTATTATCGTAATCAATTACCTGGCTAATTCAATAATCAAAGTAGGAATATTATAAGTGTACATTTAAAAATCCACACGATCTGAGTGACACACTTTATACATGTGGCAAGTATGTCTTTTATTGGAAGTGTGGGATCTTCTCGTGTTAACATGTTCGGGCTGACCGGCTCCTCTCATCACCTGAGGGCCGGAGGAGAGCCTGCACTCAGGTAATGGAGGAAGAGGAAGGCCAGAGTAAAAACAAACAAACTTAGCCTCCATCCATCAGCTATGCCCCCTCTGTCCTGAAACTATTTACTCAAAGCGCCTGTTTGCTGCACCGCTGCAGTGCCTTGTGGGTACAAATATCTCAGCTCAACTTATATTGCACATTACATGTAGCAACCACTGTGTGTTTGTCTGGCACGGGAGCTTGGTCCGGTTGGGTTGCATTTTTCCAGCGATTCATCACTGGTGTTATGTTGCAGACCTTCTGCTGTAGACTGTAGTAGGTTGGAAACTGGATTAATGCTCCAACAAAGGATCCATTCTATCAGTAAATCCAGTATTTACGCATATCGTTTATCGGCTCAAATGCTTTATATCATTTGTTATGTGCAGGGAGAGAACATGTGCTACCCGATCTGTCTGAATGAAAATATCTGTGTCTTGTTTAGATTCTGTTTGTTTCTATGTTTTTAAGACAATATAAGATAGTATAGGTGGCTTAAATGCTCTCGCTCACCAGTCACCTGTGACGGAATACTTCCCCTTGGCTTGCTCTTATCAGGCCACGGAGGAAATACCTGGCCCAGGTAAACAGGACCTCATGACCCCCAGGCTTTGACTCATGTGCCAGAAGACACAATTTTTTTTCTTTTTCCCCTTGAAGCAACTCCCCATAAAACTTCTTGGCCATCCTTAAATGTGATCTAATCTTTATATCAACAGTTAATTCACAAGAGACTCATTACCAACTCACTGCCTTTGGTGTATATCATATTCATTAGCTCATTATAAAGGATGTAAACTGTACTGACCATTTAATTAACGATATTTAAGTTAAAATAATAGTTGGTATTCAATTAATATTGCCATATTTGTACTTACTCTATGTATTTTATGTTAAGTTATTTTGCATTTAATATGATTTTCGAAATCACAACACTTTATAGGTGACACTAGTTCAATGACCACTTCTTTAAGAACTGTGGGCTGTTTTGTTGGATGTCAAAGTGCAATGCAGCCATTCTGCTTTTAATAATAATTTTTTAAATATATTTTAGCACGTTAGAATTTTGTGTTGATTTGTGAACAAGCAGGTACAGTAAATTAGCAAGGTTATTACATTATCCTATTTAGGAAATGCAGGTTGCAGGATTAATAGTCTAACACTACACAATGCTAAGAAATGAACCCTGACCCTGGTCCATCATCTAGTTATCATGTCCTGTCACCTTAACTGCAAAGTCAACCACAAAGTCAACACTGAGTCTTGCAGATTGCTATTAATCTGCAATGGGCACCTATTTAAATAAAAATCAAGCTTTTCTAAAGTACCTTCCTTGTGGGATAACAAAACTACCACTGGGCCACAAATTTACGGCATTATGGTAGTGTTTATTTACTTATTCATTTAGTCATTAGATTCATACAGAAACATTATAGTTGGATGAAGTGAATCCAATAATATTGATCAGCATTTGAGCAGGTGATAGGATCAAGAATGCAACATTAAATGTAATTAAAATCATCAGGGAAAATTAATTAAAGCTCAGAATCAAAATAATTAGTATAGTAGTTTCTATTACAGTATACTACTCATATATTTAAAAATCTTTTTTGTAACTTTAAACAAAGAGTGTTTTTCATGTAATGTTACAAATAAAGTAAGGTAGAAACACAAAGCAACACACACAATCACAAAAGACTTATTGTATGTTCTGTTGTCGGACTGGTTGCCTTTGAGAAACACTGTGTCCATCTCTCATCTCTTTAAGGGCCATCTAATGTTGTGCAACTGCTGCTCCACTGCTTCCGTCGTTTTAAGGGAGCCATGAAGATAGTGGCTTGTGTGTGTGTGTGTGTGTGTGTGTACCAGGTATATATATATATATATATATATATATATATATATATATATATATATATATATATATATATATATATATATATATATATATATATATATATATATATATATATATATATATATGACACTGTGGGTACCAAAACCTATTTACAGACTCACAATGTGGGGACCTCATGTAATGCTGGTTCCATAAGCTGGTCCTCACAATGTAACTCATTAAGTTCTAAAATAAAATCAGGTTGTATGGTTATAGTTATGTAAGGTTATGTTTAGCAGATCGTTATAGTAAATGTTAGGGCATTAATGTTGATGGTAAAGGTCTGGCTTTTTACTTAATCAAAGAAAGTCTATGGTTTGTGTGTGTGTGTGTTTGCATGTGTGTCTGTGTGTGTGGTTTAGGTTTACCTTGTGAGGTACAATAGGTCTTAGATTTGAGGGACATCTTGTCCCTGTGGGGCAAAAAAACAGCTAAAATAAATTACTATTAGATAACAAAAGATAACAAAAATGTAAACAAAGGATTATGGTTATAGAATTATGGATGCTTATGGAATTGGTGTGTGTGTGTGTGTGTGCGTGTGTTTGGATGGGGTGGTCAATGACGTACTACTCTTAATATATAATAGTTTAATAATCTTCAAATATTGCGTCATTATTTTTTAATCTAATGAAACTGTGTATCATAGACTGTTCAAGTTATAATCCCTGTTCAGCAATCACAGACTACATAACCGGATTATTAGCTCGTAATAATGACCTGCTTACTGTACATTATCTACTACATGACATATAAAGTGTGTTTGAACTTGTCCATGCAGATGGTGTGTGTTCCTGTTCTACATGTATTTTCCCACAGTTTCATTTCCCGAGGGATGGACACCCATACACACACACACACACACACACACACACACACACACACACACACACACACACACACACACACACACACACATCTGCATGCACAAGTTCAAACACACTTCTACTTTAGATGACATGTAGGAGATAATATAGTAAGTAAGCTGGTCATTATTACGATATCATGCAGTATAATGCAAGAACCTGAGGCATGGCAGAGGAGGAGCCATGAAATAATCTTACACATTACTGATTCTATGCAGCTACGTAATAACCTGTGACTTACATGGACTTAAAAGTGTCAAAAGTGATTACTTTTGCATTCGCTAAATTGCAACAAAAGCATACAGTCAGGAAAAAATAACTGAAAAATCTGTGCCATGTATTAAATGCTTATATCACACACCTGCAGGGGTGATTATCACCTTTCCAAGCTATCTTACAACTCTCTATAGCCCCATCTGTCTGTCTGTCTGTCTGTCTGTCTATCTATACCTGTGGTCATCTCTTCACCCCTCCCCCAACATGTTACCTGAGCCACACATACAAAATTCTTCTTGATGCACTGCTTCCCACGATGAGCGGGGTGGGTGCGGGGCCTAAACATGACCGGACATTGAGGCCTGATGGACAATAAGGACACTGATGATGTTGAGCAATTGAGAAGCTTGAGCTGTAAAGAATAAAAGAGATGTTTGTTATTTGACTGAATGGGAGGTGAAGTCAAAAATAGAATCTAAAATCGACCTGATCGCTAACACTAAATGGGCAGCTTTTTTTAAATGGTTATTCTACTAATGGTAATGTAATAGAAACATAATTGCAACATTTTCTATAAATCCGGTATTCATAATGCATTATAAGTGCATTTATAAAGCTTTATAATGTATTCATAATGCTTTATAATATTTGTCATAAGCCTTTATTAGATGTTTATAATCACATTTGTTATAATAATTTGATCTAAGGCTTTATAACACAAAGTGCATTATAATATTATAATGGATTGTAATATGAACTCATTTTAACTTTTAATTCTTTGGAGGTTTTGCATGTTCTTATAACAATTTATAAGTGTGGTTATGTACATCATAAATCCCTCTATCTTTTCAAAATACACTCCGACTAGTTCACTTCGCTCTAGTGATGAATGTCGCCTAGTGATTCAACCTCACCATGGTGCTGAATCTCCCTCCTTTTCATTCTCCACTCCACTGTCCGTAAGGCTGAGTCACTTAGCATCTTCAAGAAACATCTCAAAACACATCTTTTCCACAAGCACTTGCTATAAAAAAAATACAAATAAAAATAATAATAATAGTTATCTAGAATCCAGAAAATGATAATGATCATAATGATCAGGTTTGATTTTACTACAGTGTAGCTGTCTTTTTCCTTAACAACGGACTTGTGTTGTTCTCTCATTTGTAAATTGAAGCCACAGTGTAAATGAAGCAGGTGGCGCAACCTCAACGGCACGCAAACATAGAAATTCAAAACAGTTTTTGGATATTATCTTGTGCAAAACAAAATGCTGGACCAACTTTACTCTGCCCTCTTACAACAGTGTACAAAAAAAAAGTGTACATTTATTCTTGAAGTGCATTATTATTGCATTTACTGCATTTAGTTACACACTACAGAATACAACAATGCTGAGCTTTGTTAAATGGTGGGAACCTACAGTTCATTAGCAAACTGCGTCACCCTGGCAGTCTTACAGAAGCAGAAGCCAATTGGGACACTTTCATGTTGACACCACTGTGCTGATGAGCTTATTAGGTCCAGTACTTCCCCAAAGTTTCTAAATTAAGCTGAGGGCATTGAATTTTGTATTATCACCAGTCATCTTCCCCCTCCCTCATCAGGCCATGGGTCAGCAGATAGGCTCGGTTGAAGATAAGCAGGACAATGGACGAGGCAGTGAGTAAGGCACACAGTCATCTACTATCTCTGAATCATCTCTGTCGGCCTCAGGGGCTGCACAGAGGAGGTTGTTAAACCAATGTCAAATACTCAAACATCCTGTGCAAAAGATTGTGGGAGCTCTCTCACTGTAAATAACCTAGTAGCATAACGTTTTATACCTTTCACACTACAGTGGAAAACAGAATTGTGTGTGTGTGTGCGCGGGGGGGGGGATGCAATCACTTCACCCTTTTAAAAGGGTGTTTGATGTTAGTTTGTGCATGTCTACGTGCTTTCCAAAAGCGTGGGCAAAGCAATCTCTCTAGCCAGTTTAATACTCATCACCTCTAATTACATATAACAGTGATAGGCCCTAAAGTCTACAATGTGATACATCTTCCATGACCTTTACCGCAGAATGCTGTGATGTGTTTTTTGCTCACTACAGTATGATCTTTATGACATAACATAGTTAAAATAATGTAGAAAACACAAACAAAATCTTACACAGTTCGTAGAGCTATTAAATAGCAATAGAATCATTTAACATGCAGTATTAAACTGTTATATAGTGACATCACCACAACATGCTGCATGGAGTTATTACATCATGACATCAGGACTAAGCAATTGCTGTATATTACAGTCACATGGTGACATCACTAAAACTTGCTGTACATTGATGTTACATAGTGACATCATCACTGAAACATGCTGTACATTGATGTTACATAGTGACATCATTACTGAAGCATGCTGTACATTGATGTTACATAGTGACATCACTGAAAAATAAAATCTATAGTAATATTGCTATTACACAGTGACATCAAACCTGAATTGTTATTATCAATGCATATATTAATGTACTTAGAGTAGAAACCCGTGTCAGAAGAAAAACTGATTTTTAGACCAGTAAATAAAATAATAGGTAACTATAATTAATACAGGAACATACTTCTCGCAAAAAGGAAATTCTGTCCTTCTGGGTTTTACTATTTACTGTGTTGTTGTTTTTTTTACTTTTTAAATCAGCTCTATTTCAAAAAATTTCAATATATTTTTTGCTGATTTAATATTTAAAATGTAAATAATTTAAAACAGTTCAAAATCATCCCGTAATAAAAAGCAGCAACATTTAGGTATTTAAACAGATCCCACAGGAGGGGTGATAGAGTGAGAAAAGATGGGAAAGTGTAATGTCTCGTGCTGGGAGCTGAGGAGTTGACAGTATACACATGCTATGCTCTGTGAGGATAGGAAGCCTTCGCACAGGCAGGTTAATATCAGGTGCACTTGACAACAATAGTTGCCCTATGAAAAGGCCCAGCTGTAATAAGTTCTTTGTTAGTCCCTTCCAGCTCCGTCACATCCCATCATTACTGATCTTGCTAACCAATTTGCTGGTTGGCATGGCAACTATGGTGGGATGAAGCCAAGTAGCAAGACTGGAATCTCAATAGCTGAAGGAGAGGTGGAAAGGGAGTTAGAAAGAGAGGTGAGAAAGTTTCAGAGTGCCCCTCTGTGACCCTTCACAAATTTTTTGTGAATTTTGAACATGGAACTTTAAAAAAAGAAACGGAAAGGGTTTTTAAAAAACGTTCTGTCCTGAGATGTATTAGTTACACAAAATGTAAAAAAAATATATTAATAACTAAAGAGAGAGAGAGAGAGTGAGTGAGAGAGTGAGGATGAGTGAGAGAGAGAGAGTTCCTTACAAGGCTGACACCTTGAAATGGAATCAACTGCATTGTTTTCAGTCTTTGAGAATCTAATCAATATTATTTTGGCACCAAATAAGTTAAAATACTAAAATACTAATAACCTATAATACTTATAATATAATAATACTAATAATACTTAACCTTGTAATTGAAAGTTTCATCAATTGTATGTTATGTTGGATTTTTAAAGAAATTTTTAAAAGAGAACAAACTAATGCACATTTTAACTCATTTAAACTAATTTAATTACTCAATTTAAAATACGTTTAAAATGTTTGTACAAAAGTGAAGTCATGTTAAATATTTTATTCTTTATCTTAAGCTCATATAAATATATAAAAAAAATATATTTGACAGAATTCAAATGCCTTAAATTGTTAGTATGTTAGGTTATTAAAAAGTAGGGGAAATGAATAGAAAAAACTATTTAAGAAGCAGATTGTGGTTTTGTTACTATTTTTTGAATTACTAAAAGCCCTAAATTACTATTGATAAATAAATTGCATGTAAACATATAAAAGAACTAAAAGTGAACCATACAGTGCATTCACACACACACACACACACACACACACACCCACACACACACACACACACACACATACATACATATCTCCATAATTAACATTTTAACATATCAACATATCAAAAAAGGTCTCTTCCACAAACACTTGCTGGTTTTTCGCTTCACTACTGACTTGTGGTGTTCTTTCATTTTTAGTCGCTTTGGGGAAAAGCATCTGCTAAATTTAAATGTAATGTAAATGTACAACAAAAGAAGAGTCTGAGCTCTCTGCCACAGTTTTGATTTTTGGCTTAGCTCTTCATCATTTTATTTACATTTTGATGTAAGTAACTTTTATCGCAAGTGCAAGTTGTTATTGTGTTTTTAAAATGCGAACATCGGATCTATGACTGTGCTTGTGTGCTTAAAGTTATAATCAGGCTATTGAATCATAATACATACAAATGATATATTGTTTCATGCAATTTAATTCACAGAGTAATGACAGCGTTTGACATCATTTGTGGTATCCAGTCTCATGAAAATGAGGGACATCTCTGATCAAATCCCATGTTCTTTCAACAGGGGTCCAAGGTTTTCCACAACTCTAAACATATCAGTATCAGCTTGATCATTTGAGACCAGCGTCGACTGGTCAGCCTCAGACCGGCTGTGTATGTGTGGGTTCATGTGATGTGTGTGGTGGCATGCAGGAGGCGGCTCACAGTGTATAAACGGCTGGACTGGGCCCGAGTGCACGGGTCAGTGTGTGGCGGTCAGCAGCTGCCTCCTGGCCGCAGTCCCACGCTTTCCAGGCTGGGGGAGGATTGACAGCTCGCTAATAAAATCAGGCGCCCTGGCTGAGCTCAGAGCAGGCCCATTGTTCCAGGCCAGAGCCGCCGCTGCTGTTTACTCTCTCCCATATGCATTATTCAACGGCCCAGGAGCTCCCAGGGTAGGAGGGGGGCATTCAGGCAGCCTCTTGCCCTTGTTTTGTTTTGCTAATTTTCAATTAAAATAAACCATGGGTGCTGAAGGAGCAGAGAAAAAGAGTACCAGACCAAGATAGCTTTCCCCCCTACTATTTACTGTGTGACGTCTAAGGGGATTAAAGCCGATCCCATAAATGACAATAAAACGCTACTTATGGAGTATTATACTACTGACATATCTGTTATTTTACATAGAGGGTAAGAGCTGGGACAATCAAATGTGATGCTGCTTCAGTATACTTAAGGCTTCATGTGCAGCAGCATGGCTAAATAACTGTCCCGCGCTAACAAGCAAAGCAACAGTTTGCATTCTCATGGTTAATAACCTAATCCAGACTAAAAGCAAACGCGAACTGTACAGTAAACCCCCGCCAATCATTATTTTCTTTCATTTAAACATTTTAAGGGATTGACAAATAAATCAGCAATGTAATTAATAATAGTAATAATAAGAGACATTTTTACATTTTTAATATTAGATCTGATTCCAGTACAAGAGTGGACAGATGCTCAAACCTAATGATCTAACGGGTCATTAAATATCACTAATCCTGGCAGAGCACGTTGATCAATAAGTGCGCTGATAGGCTCTTATTGTTTTGCTTTTTCACACAGGGGGGGGGGGGCACCACTGATGAGGCGGGGACAGATGCAGAGACAGTGGGGAGTACTAGAAGTTAAAGATTCACCACACATCTGTTCTTCTGCCACTGAGCGGACATGCTGGCTCCTACCCCCATGGTTGCCTGCCCACAGGCCTGTCTCTTTCCATGTCTGTCTGTCTGTCTTCCTGTCATCTATTTCATCCATGCCTACGTGCTGCCCACCAGTCTCACTCTCGGAACCCCACAGCTTGACTCTCATCTCTGTTTTGATTTGCTATAGTGGCAGGTTATTGAACATTACATCAGTACTGAGCAAAACGAACAATCAACTGTAAAAGTGCAACAGTCATGTTATATACAGTGAGAAAAAACAAAGAAAAGTTCCAATGACATTTAAATATTAAATATAAGATTATTATAATAATGTAAGATTTCTGTACAAAAAACTTTTCATTTCAGTTAAAGTCTGGACTGTAGAATCTTTTTGCACATCGCAAAATGTTGCATTCACTTATAATATGTTCTATTTTCTGTGAGAAATTTTAGAAATAGCAATTAATTAAAATCTCCTTTACAGTACTTCATGTCTGCATTTGTTTCACTTTTAAATGTAATAGAATAAAGCAGCTTTAGAAATAAAACAACCAGGTTCGGTTCCCCAAATGATTTCTTTTCAAAATCTTTGTTTATTAAGAGAACGAAAAGATTTCTTTATTAATCCCTTCATTAGGGCAATAACAAAAAAAAAAGTCAAAGTGCCATTTAACAAAAGCACAGTACGTTTTTGTAAATAATAAATGTATATACATTTATGAATAAAGCATTTTTTTGTTGAAAGCTAAAAATGAACTAGAAAATAAATGTTAATTCGAATTAAAGAAGCAATTAAAAGCTTTCTATCAGACAGGAGTAGCGAAGTATTTTATAGGTCTACCTAATTTTTTTAGGGCTAAACTATTTACTTGATCTGTAATCAATACAAAAGCAATTACTGCAATCATACAGCCTTTTATTGTGAGAGAATAAAATGTGTATATAATATATTTTAACAAATTGACACTGTTTTATGTTAATCAAATAATATGAAATAAAAATTAGCAGATAGAACTGAGGTTTACGGTGTTGATGGACAATCCCTAAATCCTGAATAATTTCAGTAAAAAAAGCTTTATTCAACTTAAAGTTGTTGATGTAACCTATTGGGGTGCATTTCTTTATTTTCCACTAACTAACAGTGGGTCAGCAGATTTTACATGCAAAATAATAACATCATCTGTTCATTAAAAAAAACAAAAAAAAACAAAAAAAAAAACAGAACTGGATCTGAACTGAAAATTAAAGAACTATACTAAAGAACACTTGTCTGAACCATAATGTAACAGCATTGTACTGTAATGACCACTAAACTCTTTAAAAGACAGAAACATCTGAGACGGATTGTTTTTTTTTTTTTGATTCCTGAATTATGAAGCTGAGTGGAGATGATGCACGATAGTGAACAGCATGGCGTGATCTGTAGTTCAGGGTAGTAGAGTGTGAAGTAAGGGAGAGTGGAACGAGAATGGCAGAACGGTCTCTTGGCTGTGCTGAATGGGGCTCGGGGTGCAGGTGAGCACTCAAGGCGAGCCTTGCACCTGCCCCCATTGTTCCTGACTAATGGCTTTATGGTGAGGAAGATCCGTCTGCATCGTAAAGCCAGCAGGCCACATGCACTAAAGTCTAACTGCTGCTGAAGCATTGTGAGAGCTTAAGAGAGCATATGTATGCCCAGAAGAAGGGCAGTCCAATAAAGCAAAGACGGCTGATCTGAAGTCTAAAAGCATCAGGACATTTGGACAGAGATGGGGCAGCAGGGATGAAGAAACCAGAACCTCACACAAGAATTGGCAAGAAAACAATAAAAGAGTTTAATACAAGAGTATCTGCAAATCAGAATGTGTTAAAATTCTTTTGTTCATACTTCCATATGCCCAAACTTAGTTAGAAGTAATATATATTATATACATATATATACATTTCTCATCACTTGCATTCTCAGTTCATTGAAAATCTTTCTCATATTTACATGAAAATAATTTGCTCTGCATTAAAAAAATGTAATTTGCATTCAGTATAAGTCTTTAAGTTTATGTTGTAGACAGTGGCACTGGGAAACATTACATTAGCATAGGGATGAGTGGATTCCGTCAAATGCCAGCAAACTATAGAAATAAAAATAACAAAATCTACAGAAAAATATGCTTAATTCAAAGAGCATGGCTTTCAGAAATGGATAATGATATTAAACACACTTGAGAATCCCTAATGGACCGCTCAAAAGGCACATGCTGAAGGTTTGCAGTTCCACAATGGCTCTGATTTAAACAGCACTGGAAATCTGTGAATAGACATTGAAAGATCTGTGTATGCAAGACGGTCCAATAGCTTCAGAGTATTCAATCATTCATTCATTCAATATCTTTTTTTCTTAATCCTCTGTTAGGATAGTGGGGGGTTCCCTATGCACATCCAGGGGAGAATGTTTCAAACACTGGGCTGGTACAACCAGCACAGGGTGCCAATCTATCACTGGGCACATTCTAACATAGACACACAATCATATAGGGCAATTCAAAGCATTTAATTTACCTTAAATTCACGTTTTTAGACTGTGAGAGGAAACCAGAGAACCTGGAAGAACCCACACCGACACGAAGAGAACTGATTGGGATTCGATCCTGGAGCCACAGTGCTGAGAGACGAACATGCTAACCACTAAACCACCATGCTGCCCCTTCTTTAGTAAAAAAGAAAGGAGAAAAATATTATTTTTTCTTTCATATAAATTGAAATCTGTTGTAGCTGCTACAAACAATATTTACAGGCAGTGGTACTTGTGGTATTTACTCTGTACTGACCACGACCTCCCAAAACCTCTGTTATATGGTCATTTAGTCATTTTTCGGTTATTCAAAAAAATATGGAAATTGAGAGTGGTATTAAACAAATACATTACTTTGCTGAAAATCAGATGTAAAGCATTTTAAAAAACAGATTCCATTTTCAGCATTTAGATATATTTAATAGATTGCTGTATCAGACATGTTAATTAGCTGGATTAACATTTGAAAGCCACTGTATGCAAAGATACACTCAGTGTCATGGTCTTATTTACACAGAGAACATACAAACACACAAAATACACACAAATTTGTTTTTTTTTTAATGCATTGTGAGGACTTCGTATAGACTTTCATTTACTTTAAAGAGACTGACCCAAACCTGAACTATTAAAACAACTACACTAACATTAACAATTAACTTACACTTACCATAACTACAACCATCCAACAACTTGATTTACCTGAAAACTGAAGAAGTTACATTTTTGTAATGTGTAAACAAGTTCCCACAATGTTATATATACCTGGTATACACACACACACACACACACACACACACACACACACACACACACACACACACACACACACACACACACACACACACACACCCCCCCCCCCCCCCCCCCCCCCCCCCCCCCCCCCCCCCCCCCCCCCCCCCCCCCCCCCCCCCCCCCCCCCCCCCCCCCCCCCCCCCCCCCCCCCCCCCCACACACACACACACACACACACACACACACACACACACTCTTAGGGGAAACCCAAATAAAAGCTAAAGAACATGCTATAATCAGAACTGTTTTCAAACAGATGATATGCTCTTAAATGAGTTGGTCTTCAGGGCTGTTTTAGAAATGCTCTCAGGTATCCCCCCGAACCACTTTCACTCATCCACTGATATTATTTTATAAAATAAACACTTACATTTACATTTAATTTAGGCTGTTTCTTTTCACACAGTTATACAGTATTATTGATAAGAACCAAATTATAGGATGAAAAGCTATGAGCTATGAGTAGCTTTTTGGTCAAGGCAGTCTTCGAAACCAATTACCACACAAGAAATAGATCATTATTTTCCTTAGCCAGCATAGCTTATATGAGGGGGTGCAAAGATGGCCACTAAATAGAAGGGAGAGGTTCTTTCGAACCTTTCGAAGAGAGGCACAATAAAGACATAATCATCTCGCCTTCAACTCTTCCCTTTCCAACTTTCCGTTTTTAATTTGCTGTCTATGAAGTGCTACCTAATTTACTTTTTGCCACGTCCCTCCGAGGTGCCATTGTTGCGGCCGCTGAGCTGCTGCGCTCCCTCTCTTAGCTCAGCTTGCCGTGAAATTGGTTTAATGAAGCCGAAAGGTATGAAGCACTGTAGATTCCAGCAACGCTGCTTCATTCCCCCGCCGACCCCCCCTTACACTCACTCACATTACATTGCCGTTTTATAAATCAGCGAATAAAAGATCGCTATCTCTCACATTACATGAGTGAATATTACCATCTGGGCTAGAAAAATATGCTGGTCTTTGGGCTGCTGATTGGAGTCGTGGCTGATGCGAGGGGGTCTGTGTATGTTCAGTTCTCATGTGAAAGAAAAAGGAAAGTTATCTGTTGGCCTGCAAGACATGATAACCTCGCAAACAAACTCTTAGGATTCTTTTTAGCCAAGTTTGACTTTTATGTGAGAATGTGGAACTGGAAATTGTGCTGTTTTTAAAAATGTAGGTAAAAAAAAACAAGAGTTGCCATTAAGAAGGATTCAAGATCAGAGCATCAAAAGTATATAAACAGACCGTATTCCTTTAAGGCCAGAGGTCAGTCTGAGTTCAGACCCAACTCTTTTTTGCTTCACTTGTCCATGTTCTCAGTTCCACTTACAGTAAATATGGACTATGTAGTTCTACAATTCCAGATTATAGTCCATCTGTTTGTGTTCTACAGTAGATACTGTGTACATCCTCTTTACTCTGTTTTCTAATGATCAGAACCCCAATAGTAGCACCACAAAGCAGGGATTATTTGGTTGGGGCATTATTCTTATCCCAGCAGTGTCCCTGAGGACACATATACTTGTGACACCATTGGTTTATTTGTGTTCTTGCTGGGATAATACAAGCAACATGTTATAAGTCATTTGGGTTTTAATTCCATCCTGAAGAAAATATGTGGTAAAGAAAGCATGCTATGAGCTGAGATAGAAGTCATGGCTTTTTAATGTGTAATGCTCTGGATTTTAATAAAAGGCCTATGGAAGGATGCTGGACAAGTAATGGGACGAGCATCCATCTCTGTGGTGGCACGACTGTGACAAGCACATTACAATTACCATTTAAAGGATAGTGACTGTGTGGGTATGAAAGCAATGTATGGTTCAGTTTAAATTCTATGTCGACTGTATCTCCAGGCACAAGCAGGTTTTGATGTTTTAAAATACCTCAATGCCAAGCACACAGTGCTTATCCATTGAAGGAGTGATGGGGGGGGGATAACATCTAAATTGCCAGCCATCATCCTATCATCAGCCAAGAGCCGCTGTGCAGCAGTCAGCCAAATGTCATTTATGCTTGGATTGGTCTGTTGTGCATAGAAATAGGGGCAGCTTGTTGCGGGACATCGGATGCAGGGGATACAAGCAGGAATGAGCGAGAGTGGCGTTTACAGCACTGCTAAACTAGAGTGTTTAGCCTCCAACTGATGTGCAGTGGAGGCCAGTCGGTGTGATTAGGAGTGGAGCACTGTGGGAGTGCTATCTCTTACATGTAATTACTCAATTATCAGGAAACACTAGCACAGGTCTGACAAAGCAAATGGTGGACGAGAATGAGTATGAGACTGAAAAGAAAAGGAACAGCCTTCAATATCTTACTGGGAGCCACTTTCCTAAACAAAGGCTCGCTCGCTCTAATGAGGGAAAATCTGTTCCTGTTATAGCTGTTATAGTCCCAAAACAATCGAGGCAGTCTGTGTTACATATCTGCTGGAATATGAATTAAAGCCCCAAAAAGCATCTTGACTTGAAACTATTTAAAGTACTATGTCAGTCATGTATAACTGTTAATAAGGTAATTATTTCTCCAAGCAGAATCCAGAATTAGTCATATAAATGTTGAGGCCTGGATGATCTGCAGTACCACCACATTCCACTGGTAGGAGATACAGAGCACTGCACCAGCACCAAAGCAGAGAGGGTCCTGCCTAGAGATGATGATAGGAAGACATGTGTTAAGTTGGGATTTCGTTTTCAAGGTTGGAGGGTGGATGGAGTTCAAACTTGTGAATCAAGGCTTTTCCTAGTCAAACACAAAGGTCACACGGTGAAGGCAGATGAAGGGGTGTCCCTCACGAACCAGTGGCAAAAGCATACCTTAAGAAACTTTTAACACCCAGGACAAACAGAGTGATATCAAACAAACAGTGGTGAGATTGCACAAGTGTGGCTCATCTCGCCTGCTCCTTTGTCCTATTCAAAACACAAACTGTGGATAGTGATCATGGGGACAGTCTTTGTCTCTCTGCGTGTGTGTGTGTGTGTGTGTGTGTGTGTGTGTGTGTGTGTTATTCTCATTTGGAGTATTAACAAATATTACTTTTGATAATAATTAATTTTGTATGTAATAACTTTTCCTTGCCTAAATACAAAAAGCTATAAGAAATGTAAGATATATAATGACAAAAGCTTATGTGATATGTGATTACGCATTAGAGTAGGAATAATATTTATTATAATATTTATTCATTCATTCATTCATTATCTCCCACTTATCCTCTATTAGGGTCGCGGTGGGGTTCCCCATGCCCATCCAGGGGAGAACGTCTCGGGCGCTGGGCAGATAGACCCAGGACAGGGCGCCAATCCATCACTGGGCACACACTCACACAGACACACTCTATAGGGGGCAATTTTAAGAATTCAATTAACTTGATCCATGTTTTTGGACTGTGGGAGGAAACCGGAGAACCCGGAGGAAACCCAAGCAGACACGGGAAGAACATGGAAACTCCACCCAGATGGGGATTCGAATCGGGAATCCCTAGCGCTGAGAGGCGAACGTGCTAACCACTTAGCCACCATGCTGCTTATAATACTTATTTATTCTAATTATGATGATTTTTTTTTGTAAGCTTATAAGAACCCTAAGACATGGGTCAATCCTAAAACCGTCACACTGACAATTCAAAGTTTAAATAATAGTTCTTAAAACTAAATAAAACGTTTGGAACACAAATTCTAGGCTTTTGCTCTGCGGGGCAACCTGGAAGCCCAGAAGGTATGATACACATACACAGAAAAATCAAACAAACTTCACACTTAATAAAACAGAATTAAGGGTGAAATGATGTCATGTACAAACTTAAAACCAAAGTAACATGAACATGAGGCAGACAAATTAGTGTGTGTCTGAATATAAAGTATCTGGTGATAGAGTATAAATAATATATGTATTATTTTATAATACACAGCTTTGTAAATGTGATGATTTTTCTAAATGACATATGACTGTAAATTTTAATTTTGTTTTGCTATGTAATGCCTTAACAGTGACAACAGCAATTATTAGTACAATACTACTACTAATACTACTACTAATACTACTACAACTACTACTACTACTACTACTACTACTACTACTAATAATAATAATAATAATAAATTATTAATTAATATACATATTAAAAATAAATAAACAGTAAAATTACACAGAGGGAATCGAGCTAAACCATTCTAAATTGCATCTGCTGACATACATGTTTATCCCCTGTTCATCAAGCTGGCACACACAGCATGTACACACACCTGGCAGTGAACACACACCTGGACTGCTGCTGCCTCCCACCAAGAAGCCCTGTAGTGTTTTACATTTAGATCCGATAAGTCTACACACACACACACACACACACACACACACACACACACACACACACACACACACACACCACAGGCAGCACAAATCCCCCTGAGACAGCCTGCCGTGAGCTAATGAGGAATTAGGGAGGACTAGGGCAGCTTTACTGGGTTTAATTCACGAGAGTGACTCACAGGGAAACCCAGAGGCCAAAAATGCAAACATGCATGCATCTATGCACACATTCATCCTCTCGTACACAGATAATCGCTCTGCTAAGCTTATATTTATGTCACTTTTACTCGATTCATAAACAAAAGCACAACTGAATCAAAGTCAACACAAAAGTAGTCTAAAAGAAAATGTCTTGATTTGCTCTTCATTATATAAATATTCATTCATGCTCATTATTGCATGTTAAACTCTTTCACTGACGTTGGGTTTGTCAAAATATTCTTTTCTAGTGACTGAATGATTCTGGCCAGAAGCCCATTTGGACAACGTTATAAAGAAATATACACAAGGAAGCAAACAGTGGATGGAAAACTATATTGTTTTTTAATTTTATTTCATCTAATTCCCTTTTCTCTAGTGGTTAGTTTGTTTTTCCCACACTTTTCACTGTTTGTTTCCCTTTAGCTGTTTCTCAGTCTCTTTGTGTCATCCTTATTGTCATACATACATTTACCTTTTTACTCATTAACTGTGTCACACTTATTTTTAATATTGGACTGGGTTTTATATATATATATATATATATATATATATATATATATATATATATATATATATATATATATATATATATATATATATATATATATATATATATATGAGTGGAGTGTAAACATGTTCAGATCAGTTGCATCAAACTTCATTTTGCCAGCATTCTGGAATAGAATCGATTAAATGTGCTGATAGAGCCAAATTCACAGCCAGTGAGTGCTTGCATTCATGAGTCCCTGTACATTAACAGATATTAATATATTTGTACAGCATGTTTGAAAATAGCATTATAGGCATTGTTTGTTAGACACACCTATTGAAGGGTTGTGATAATGTGTTTCTTTTTGTGAGTAGCTGTGCTTTCTACGAAGCTTAAAAAGACACTACAACTTATGCTATGTCCATGAGCAAAAGGAAATGAGTTTCCAGACCAGTAGATGGCATTAATCTGTAGTCTGGATTAGCCTGTAGACTCCCTCTCTCTTTATTTCTCTTATTTTCATCTCTTTGTTGTGGGGCAATGTCTAAAATTTTAATTTCTACATTAGTGTTTTTGTTTCTGCTCCTTATGTTTTATTGTATACTGTATAAGGTTTTGCTTCTGACATACAAGAATGACACTAAAAAGGTCCTGAGTTGGATTCCTGGTGGGGGCGAACTGTGTGGCATCTACATGTCCTCCCTGTGCCTGACTGACTTTACTCCACTTACTCCTCCCATATTTCATATTTCATTTCATGGATAAATTGGAGATTTATTCAATAGTTGATTCATTCAATGTCACAGATGTATATAATCAAGCACTTGGACATGGATTTTGGACAATAATATGCTCCTGCAAATCATATATTTGTCCAAAACGCATGAATATATGTTTCAGTTTATACACAGGTCCTGATACCTTTGTCCACATTGTGCACATTCCATGCTAACAATTAGTGTTTTGTTGCTTGGTCACAAAACTACAAGCTCACGATTGTTCGTCATGAATATGTTAACAGATTTTACCCAACAACTTCAAAAGAAAGTAAATGAATCACACCTGTTCCAGATAATGTACCGTCTTCATTTCTCTTCTTCAGATGAAGGTAATTATCTGGAGGGAAACTGAACATGACAATCGAACTCCAGAAACCGAGCTGCACCACACCTGCTCTCTATAAAACACAATTAAATATGAAACTTTCTGTAAATATTGATGAACAAATCTTTTTGCTTTATCTAACTTGGAACAATATATACATATATCCATATTAATAAAGTCTGAATAATATACAGTATACATTAATTAAATTTGATAAATAATGTTTCATTTGACTTTTATTAAGATAATGAATTAAACATGGACTTTAATCTAGACTTATGGATATGTAAATAATTGTACATAATTTATCTGAAGTTTGTAAACGGTTGCATGGAGTAAAGATGTGTTTGGATAGTTATTATAAGGTAAAATATTTGGTAAGTGTGTTAAAGGTAAAAGTGGCAATATTTTCATTCATTCATTCATCTTCATTCATCTATCGCTGGGCACACTCACTCACACAGACACGCACACAAACACACAGTTTATGGGGCAATTGTACTCAACTTACCTTGAATCCATGTTTTTGGACTGTGGGAGGAAACCCGGAGGAAACCCATGCCGACACAGGGAGAACATGGAATTCAGGATTGGAATTCAAACCTGGAATCCCCAGCGCTGAGAGGAGAACATGCTAAATACTTAGCCACCGTGCTGCCCAATCTCATATATTTCTATACAGCAAATATATTCAGTTTTAACGTGCTGTTGAATTTACATTCTTTTATTTTGAATGGGGCGGCACAGTAGCTTAGTGGTTAGCATGTTCTCCTCTCAGCACTAGGGATTCCAGGTTCAAATCCCAATCTGGGTGGAGTTTCCATGTTCTCCCTGTGTTCGCGTGAGTTTCCTCCGGGTTTCCTCCGGGTTCTCCGGTTTACTCCGGGTTCTCCGCTTTCCTCCCACAGTCCAAAAACATGGATCAAGTCAATTGAATTCTCCAAATTTCCCCATATAGAGTGTGTCTGTGTGAGTGAGTGTGTGCCCAGTGATGGATTGGCCCCCTGTCCTGGGAACGTTCTCCCCTGGATGGGCATGGGAAACCCCACCGCGACCCTAATTGAGGATAAAGCAGGAGATAATGAATTAATTTATTTTAAATGGCTCAGTAAAGTTCAGCACATTCACTTTTTGTCATCTACTCCAAACTAAAATATGCCATGTTCACCACACCATTCATCTTCTCTCATATCATTATATTCTGCTTAATCCTCTATTAGATAAACCTAGGACAGGGCGCCAATCTATCGCTGGGCACACTCACTCACTCACACTCTGAATAAATACACCACCTGTTACAGTTTTTGAAGCCAACTCATTTAGAGTAATGACAAATAACCTGGCAATTATTATACCTTTTATATTTTGCTTTTTTTATTTTCCCTCTTTAACCAGTTACACTTTCAACATATAAGCTCCTTGTTGTTTTTTATTTACAATTTTAGTTTTTCTCATTCTGTTTCTTTTTTTCTCTCTCTCTCACCTCTGTTACTTTCTCTGTCAGTTTCTCTCTGTGTGAAATAACACCCTGAACAGGTATGTAACATGCAGTTACCACTCCGGCTCTCCTCACGCACTGCTTATTACCTGTGTGTCATTAAGTATGGGGGTGGAGGGAAAAAAAGCTCTGCGGTATGATAACGTGTTTGGAAGTTAACAGGAAGATTTACAACCAATGTAACAAATCACTGGCCCTCAAGTTTGAGCAGCATGCTATCCAAGGCCTGGTTAGTGAAGTCTGATCCCAATTAGCCATGTGACCACATGATTTACATGATTGCTGGCAACTGCTTGCTTTTTCATATAGAAATGCCTCTGGTTTATGTGTGTAAATTTGTAAAAATATAACAATGTTTTGTCTTTTTTAGTTTAAACTTCCCCCAAAATTTCCTGCAAAAAAATCTATATCAAAATAAAAAAAGAAACAAATCAAATAAATTTATCTTGTTAAAATTTCTTAAAGTAAGAAAAAGTTTCTAAAAACAAGATTATTTATCTTACTACGATCTATTAAAGTCAAAAACAAGATTTGTTGTTGTGGTTCCTGCATATGATTTACGATTTAAGATCCAGGTTTAAATCCCAATCTGGGTGGCGTTTCCATGTTCTCCCCGTGTCCATGTGGGTTTCCTCTGGGTTCTATGGTTTCCTCCCACAGTCCAAAATCATGGATTCAAGGTAAAATTGATGCTCTAGATTGCCACATATAGTGTGTGTTTGTGTGTATGTGCCCACTAATGGATTGGCACCCTGTCCTGGGTGTATCTGAAACATTCTCCCCTGGATGGGCACGTGAAAACCCCAGTGACCCTAATAGAGGATTAAGATGAAGATAGTGAATGAATGATCAGTGTTGATTTTCCACATCACACAAATGTCCTTTTCTTAAATCATGGTGGCCATACTTTGTTTTGCCGTTTGTTGCTGTTTTAATACCAATCACAATGCCATAACTTTAACCTATATTTTTTTTACTTTATGATGTAATTTAATATTCTATAAATCTTTCCCTTATATTTCCCAATAAATAAATAAATTTATTATTTATTTGCTTTTAGTTGTACGTGTGTCCGCTTGCTTTTTCTGAGCGCGTATTATGAATGAGTTCACAGTTCTCAGTGTGTTTGTGTGTGTGTGTGTGTGTGTGTGTGTGTTGCATGCTTGTGATCTTGTGCTATGACTGCAGGGTGAGGTGGAGGACTCCATATGGTGGCAGGTCTGGCACGCCTGTCAGGCCTCAACCTGCAGAGGTAGAAACGACCAACAAGCAACGGCCTCCTTTGAGAGTTCCAATATGAATAAGTGTTATTAGTAATAAAATTCTTAGACAGCACAAAATCTTTCCAGAAACCTTGTAAAGAGAGGATTTTCCTACACAACACAACATGATTCTAGCTTTGTGTGTGTGTGTGTGTTTTAACTGCCAGACTACATCCTCAACCGGACCTCGGAGCTCAGACAGATTCACTGTCCTCAAACCACACCAAACATGCCGTCTGCATTCTGTTTTCTCCTATTCAAAGTCATTGCAAACAAAGAGAATAATCCACATACGTTTCTAGGCCTGTCTCTTGTCATAGAATGTCAGGTGGAATCCTCCTCCTATTTCCTGAAATCAGGTTGGGCTGAGAGTAAATGTGGATTAAAAGAGAAAGCAAGCAAGAGAAAGACCGAGCAGGTGAACAGCAAGAAAATGTTGTTGCGGCAGCTGTAGGTTTGCTCAGCTGGGTGGCATTCAGGTCCCACCCAGACACAAGAGCCTCGCAGAAGCTCTTCATGTTTGTTTCTATTTCTCTCTATTACACACACACACACACACACACACACACACACACACACACACACACACACATTTACATATACTGGGTTGGAACAAACTCAATAGGGAGTGGGAGCTGAAAGTCAGGTTTGGGTTGTTTTTAGTTGTATGAGTGGTGGGACCAAACCAAAGGTGGTCAGAATTAAAGTTCATAAAAATGCTTGAAAGCTAAAAATGCAACCAGAGAAAACAGAAAGCTATGATGTAAGAAAAGTGCAGGTGTAATGCAAATTGCAAAAGACATCGGATCGCAGAAGAATCTAAGATAGAGAGCCAGAGAGGAAGGAAAGGCGGGCGCTGGGGATCAAGGGATGGAGAATGAAGGAAGGGCGTGGAGAGGCAGGAGGCTGCAGGTTGTACTTCAGAGGCCAAAAGTTCAACAGAGAGGAAACCCAGGTAAGCAGGAAACCTGATCCTGCATGTGCTGACTCTTCACGTGGCCCAACCTTTGTCTCGCTCCAGCCTCGGGTTTCTGCCCCCTCGGATCACACACATTCACATACAAACAGAAAGCTGTTCTCAGGACGGCAAAGCAAAATGCACAGCCTCACAAGTTTTTAGACGCAGACCTTTGATCATATAGATGCATTAAATAGACATGCCGTTACACTACAGTGGTAATTAAACTCATATGCAAATCCTGTTGTTTCGTACATTTTTTGCAAAGTTCGAGACGCAGAAGTGCTTGTTCGGGCCCCTCCGGGAGTAAAACATGCCTAAGTGTAATTATGAAAAAATAGTTTTGACAAGTAAAGGGCTGATTATAGTAGCACGGCAGAGGCTGGTGCACACACATGGGCATTTATAGGAATGCTTTCTCCTTGTTGTTCTCCAAACTGGTAGGGTATCGCAGCTCTGTTAGGATAATACCATTTTGGATTCCACCTGGTTACCACATCTATACATTTAATCTTTTTTTGCCTTTACAAAGAGATTCTGCATATTCTTCCATGCTTAGGATGAAACAGACTAATCTTTCTTTATGACTGTAATTATCGTATTCCACTATTTTTGCTTTATAAATATACCTATGGTCTCTTAGTTGGTTCAGCAACTCGCACTTCGAAGTCTTTTAGTATGTTGTTTAAGTAACATATTCTCTAAATCCGGTATTCATGATGTATTATGAACACATTCATCAAGCTCTATAAAGTATTCATAATGCTTTACATCAATTAAAGCCATTTAATTAACAATTAACAAGTTCAATGTAAATGGATGTTCATAACCACACTCATAAAGTGTTATTTTATGTGCCATAAAGCTTTGAAACATAGTATAACAATGCTTTATAATAGGTATATTTTAACTGTTTATTACTGTTTTGTGGTAAAAATCTGTTTAATAATAGCCTCCCGTGAAATCGACTTTGTAAGTGTTAACAACTTTATTAAAGCTCATACGCTCTCTTTACAGGCATTATGTAGTTAAGTGTTCCCATTTACTAGCATAACTTTATAAATGAGTCTGCATGAATAGTAATTCATAATGATTTATGAAAGGTTATAAACCTTACAAACTTTAAGTAAAGTGAGAATGTCTAAAGATCCAACGAATCCAATGTTTATATTATGATGCATTATAACAATTGGTGTTGTAAAGTCTTATGCCATATTGTTATAATGACAAACACAAACAACACATTCACACCTAGGGGCAATTTAGTGTCTTCGGTTCACCTGATATACAAGTCTTTGGACTGAGGGGGGAAACTAGAGCCCTTAGTGGAAACTTAGATGCCACATGGAGAACATACAAACTCAACACCCTGGTGGCATGGCTAGGGATCAAACTAGGAGGGTTGCTGTGAAACTATAAATCGTATGGCTGAAGGTACATTGTTCTTAATTTCATTTTCAGTTCTTTATTGTTCCTGTTTTGAGAAGGGAAGGATCTCTATCTATAACATTATTGCTTTTCCAGATAAGCATCCTACTCTGTGTGTTGTAAATGTAGATTTCCATTTCCATTACATTTAGTCATTTATCCAATGTAGCGTACAAGAGGTTTCTACCCGTCAATCTTTTTTTCTTTGTCATGTAAATCATAATTTAATACTATATGTAATATATATTGGGCAATCGTAAGTTTGTGGTTAAGAAACCAGCCATGTGACCTGAAGGTCCCCGGTTTGATTCCAGGTTTCACCTAGTACCATGGCTAAAGTGCCTTTGGGCAAGGCACCCAACACCCAATTGCTCCCCAGGTTCCGTATCCAAGGCTGCCCACTGCTCTGCTTACCTCACTAGTGTGTGTGGGTGTGTGTGTGTGTGTGTGTGTGTGTGTGTGTGTGTGTGTGTGTGTGTGTTTCACTGCACAAATGGATTCAATTTGGAGGAGAAATTCCTGTGTGTGTAAAGCACTGTAGGAAAAATAAATCACTTTATCAAATTCTTATTTGTAAGTACTGAAGAAATGGTGATGTCATAGTTTAGAGCAGTAGTATGAGACCTCTTTTCACTTTTTAATTATATATAAAAAATATTAATTAGAGGTTTTTACAAACATGACAAACCTGAATGTTAGATTTTTATTTATTTACTTTGTCACACGAAAACATGCTGGTATGAAGATTTAAAACTAGTCTGACAGTAAACGGGTTCGTTTTCATTTTCAGTGTTTTATATGCGTTCAAGAAACGTAAACCCCAAACTGGTTTAGACTACAAATTGTTCACCTAAAGCTAAAATTCAAGCAAACAGGTTGAACTGTTTTAGAGTAGAATTTGTTGTGAAACAATATTAACATGTTTAACTAAATTAGGAACATTAAATCCTTCGTTTAATACAAAATTCTGAATAAAACTCTGAATTAAATAATTTACAGTAACTTTTATTTACTGATTCATAATAAATATCTTACTTATTGAAAAAATAAAATTTATATACATAGTCATTCAGCTGGAGGCCAACCAGCTCTGAGCTTTTATAAAAGCTTTGCATCAGCAATGATGATGTCATACTGGGAAGCAGACAATGCCTGTCTGCAGGCATAACTGTAACTCAACCATTAACTGTTAAGAACTGGGAAAAAAGAGAAGTGAGAGCGAGAGAGCAAGAGAGAGAGAGAGAGAGAGAGAGAGAGAGAGAGAGAGAGGAAGAGAGAGAAAGAGAGCCCAACAAAAGGGGCGCCTAACCTCATTTGTCATGTGTAATAGTTTTCATAGTTATATAGTTTATGACGTAGGGTTGAGTTTAGATTTGTGTTTTGTAAAGTTTTTTTTAAATTTTTTTTTACAAAGTTAATAAAACACTGGATTTGTGCATCACAGTAGACACAAGAATAAAAAAAGTAATTGCTTTAGTATTACAGTATACTTATCTAGAACTAATGTTATGGATAAATCCAATAATAACAATAAAAGACAATAGTGTCCACACACTTTTTACACATTATTGATATTATTAAATGACTGCATGTGATGCTTCTTTATTCTGACATGTTTCTGATTACATAAAAATATGGCTGAAGTACTAACTACACAATAAATCAAACTGGAAGAGAAACCTGTTTCATTCATAATCATCTCAAAGGCTGAAGGCTGATGGTATGTTAGATCGAAAAATTCTTACAACTGTTATTATGAGCTAAAGTCTTGTCATTGCTCACCACAAATTAGCTAACACTGTAAAATGTAGTGCTGTTGTATGCTTCTGCCAAAACACTGCCAAAGTCTAATTAGGAAACCATCATTTGCTTTTCATTATACAAACCCAAACTTGTGAAGATTATTTTAAGTGAACAAACATATTAAAAGTTTTGACAATGTCACTTGTGTGGACAGAAAGCTCCATTTGCACTAATGTTGCGAAAACATGCACGTTACATTAACGGGTCGGAGTTAAAACTTCAAGTTATGTAAAGTTATTATTTCAATTGTTAAAGGTAAAAAAAAATTGTGCTTTTCTGGTTATGCTTTAAAATCCTGTCAGAGAGTCAAAAACATGTTGACATCAGATTAGGTATGATAAATTCTGATTTAAACTAAGTTAAGGTTTTATTTAAATTAGTTATATTTCATGTTTACTGAGAAACTGTAACAGTCTAGACATACTTATTAATGCATCATAAATCTTCAATATGGTCACACTGCTGCAGCTTGAAAAGCGTGTAATGTCTATTGTTAACTGTCATATTGTTGTACTGTCATGTTGCTATATGACAAATTGTTGCATGCCTTATTATGTGCAAGTGTTGCAAATGTAACTTATCTGAAAAACAACCACTTGATATGTTTCTCTTACTTTTAGTCCTACAACATTTCACATATGCCTCAATGCAGTTTTAACAATACTTTAAATCCTCTTTATCCTTTACAATAATTATGGAGGGGTTGTGGAAGGGTGCCAGGGATACACCCAGGACAGAGCACCAATTTATCACTGTGTTTAAGCAATTTGGAGCAGCCGATTTACCTTGACTCCATGTTTTTGGACTGTGAGAGAAAACCGAAGAACCCAGAGGAAATCCACACATCAGGAGAACATGGAAACTCCACCCAGATCGGGATTCGAACCTGGATCCTCGGTGTTGAGAGGCGATTCAGCTAACCACAAAGCCACTGTGCCAACTGGTTAAAAAAAAAAACATGTTCATCAATAATTTTACAAATTCAACTGTATTCATATGAAGCTTTTTAAAATAGAAGGTTGTACAAAGCAGCTTTACAGTCATTTTTACATACATTGTCCTTTAAACTCATCTGCTCACTCTCCAAACAAACCATTTTTTTGCAATAATAAATCTTTTTCCAAATTCAATGTTTACCATTGCACTTTTGGTAATAGGCGTTGGTAATTGGTGGCATTTGTATGATTGTTATACATTTAAATGCTCTTTTGCAACCTTCCTTTTTAAAGCATGATATGCCAGGCCATGACATGTCAAACCCAGAGAACCAAGCAATGCCTTAGAAAACACACTCATATTGGCTCCATCCTGCATGTGACTGCTCATAGAAGCTCAATCGGTGTGCCATAAAGAAAACAATAAGGGTAATAACTCCACAGACAGGAGACCAGTTAGCTCAATCAGTAGAGGAATCATCTGGAGAGCGGGGGGCTTCACATACACTGATTGCAAGGTGATTTACCTAGTGCAATAATGACTCAGCAGGCCATGGTCTAACATGAGAGCCCAAGCTTGGTAGGAAAAAAAAAAGAAAAACATCCTAGCCTTTCAACAGCTGATATGTGGCTCAGGTCATACAACTGGTGGCAGCAGCTTGGTTTTTAATATCTGATCTAAAGCAGCAGAGTAGTAGCCCCAGGCGCTTATAGCAGGTCTGAGACCTCCCAATTCATTTCACATTACAAAAGGTGAGGGAAGTAACCTGGCAGGTGGCTTCCTTTGGCATAGAGAACAAACAGAGGGCAGGGAAACTTGTTGCTTGTTGTGTCCTAAAGAATAGGCGGGAAACATGAAGGTTTTTTCTTTCTTTTTTGAAATGGTAAATAAGAATGGCTCAGAGTATATGTGCATGCATGTGGGGGTTTTACATCGTTGGTTGAATGGAGTGGCTCTTTGATCTGGTAAGTTCACCTTAAGTCTTAAAGGGCAAAGGAAGGGCAGGACAAGGAGGAAAAGACTTGATCTCAGTCATTTGATGACATTGTGGGATGCCAGTGTATTGGTAAACAAACACGTTATCATGTGTGAAGGCTATGTGGAGTAAACCGTGAATAAATGTTTCTCACTTGTACACTGGAGTGTGTTAATCATACTAAATTAATTACAACTGAATGTACTAAATTAATTATTAAAAGTTGTTCTGTCCTGATTGCATGGGGATATTCCAGAATGTCATGATTCCCTAAACTTGGATTGTATAAGAGTGGATTGTTCCATAGTTATTACCATTTTCAATAGCTTCTAAATATCCCATCAATAAATAAATACATTTTTGGCTATAAATTTGCATTAAAAAAGTTTTAAAGTATATCAAGGTACAGAATTCTAGCCATTTTTAGGAAGTTCACAACTATTTCAAAAAATTTTATTTGTGTGTCTTAAAGGACAAGCTTTCCTTTTTTATTAATAACAAGGAAAAAACTTATAGCTGTCTTTAAGGTCATTACTGTGGACACTCTTAATCATACAGATATGATCAACATATCAACATATCAACAGATATTTGGCAGAATTTACCGGCGAGGCTAGATAAAGCACAGACAAAAAAAGAGTTAATTGCAATTAAAACAATTAAAAACCTTTTTCTTCAATTGTTTTTCTGTACTTTTACTATCGTATCATGACTTTTCTAAGCTGGTAAAAAAAACAAGCACCCTTACCCTTCCAAAAGGGATTGAACCCAAAGTGTGGAATGGGGGTGGGAGATGTGTGGAAAGGGGAATGTGGGTTATGGATTGAGTTTTGAAAGAATGATTGGGTCTGTTTAGCCCCCAGGAAAACTGTGCCCCCTCAGTCGCTTTGCCCCCCATTCCATACCATCCCACTCCTCCCCTCTGCCGAGCTTTGTGAGGCCTGATCCCAACTCCTCCCTTATCTGTCACCCAGCCATTCCGCTTTGCTTAACATACACAATGGCTGTTCCATGCTCGGCCTCCTGACGCTGCATTCTGACTGCACATTGGGGAGCAAGCTGGGCAAGGGGGCCTAATGACCTCCAGGGGGGCAGCAAAAGCATACATCATATGACTAAATACCATCTTGGGAACACCATTTCCCTGGCACTGGACCAGTAGCCCGTACATACAGATGGACCACACGTAACACTTGTCATCTGAACAAGAGTGCACTACTTGGCAGACAAGTGTGTCATCAGAATGAATCCTTTAAAACGTTGGGGTTAAAGATTTCATACGGACCAAACAACTGGTTTGACAAATCAATCAGTCATGTCTCATACAAACTGTTGTATGTCTTAGTTAGTAAAAAATAATCCCTGGATTAATAGTTCAAAGTTTATGTATATTATATTAAGTTTACATAAATCCGGTATTCATAATGCATTATAAACAAATTTATAAAGCTTCATAAAGTATTTATTAGGCTTTATAACAAATGTCATAAGCCTTTGTTAAAGTCTGTAGCTGTACATAACCAAATCTATAACGTGTTATAAAAACATGCCATAGAGCTTTATAACACAAAGTGTTATAAAATGTTTGTATAAATCAGGTATTCATTATATATAATGCATTATATGTGAATTTATAAAGCTTTATAAAGTATTCATAATGCTTTATAATGCTTGTCATAAGCCTTTCTTAATGTATAATAATGTACATAACCACACTCAGTGTTATAAGAACATGCCATGAGGCTTTATAACACACATGTAACATAAATCATTATACATAATATATTTTAACTTTTCATCAACTTATTATAAAGACCAGTGACATAAAGCTTTATAAGTGCTCATAACTGTTTATAAAATCTTATAAGCGCCCTTTTTTACAGGCATAAAGTAAAGTGTTGTCATAAATTACCTCTTTAAAAAAGACTGCATGTTTTAGACTCACAATTCTTTTATAAAGCCTTATGTCAAATTGTTATAACAATTAATGACAGTGCTTATGAACATCTATGTACATTAACAAAAGTTTTTGACAAATGTTATAATGCATTATGAATACTGGGTTTACAGAAAGTGTTACTGTTTAATGCTTCAAGTAGATTTAAATTTAATTTAAATTTTTGATTTGCTAAATTTAAACAGCACATTAAGATTTGTACTAAAGAATATTAAAAGGCTTGTCAACAGGTGATTTCTCAATATTCTATCCCAGATAGCTTTACAAGAGGGCCAAATTGATGCTACACAAGTGCTTCATCACGCTCATCCTGCATATGTTTGCACATGTACATTAGAGACAATGCTTCTGGTGGATGGGGCCAGGTTCATTTGGATGTTCAAAGTACCAGCTTGTTCGCCTAAATTTCACACTACAGTGACATCTTAAAGGCCAGACATTACTGGCTGCTTTTCCCTCGCTTTGACATTCAGAGAAAAACCAAGGGAGATGGGAAAGGACAAAAGGTGGGCTGAATTATATGCAAATAAGGTGCCAAAGCTCATCTGAATTTTATGGGGTTAGAATTAAGTTCATCTAACCCGAATAATCAAATGTAGGGGTGAGAAAATACCCCCTTTGCTTACTCCACTGCCTCTCTAACCCTGCAATCACCCACCCAAATCAACAATCTCATCTGTGCCCCCATCAGCTTAGCTTCTAACCAGTGAGAGCAACAAAATGAACAGAGGGAGCAGTGCAAAGAGCTAACAGAGCAAAAGAAGAAGATGAGATATCCAGAGGAAGGCAAAGAGAGACTTGGTACCTGATCAGGCAGAGTGGTCGGCTTCTGATTACGACACCGTTTTCCCAGCAGGCCCCCTACCTCATCCAGGGCTTCTGAATATGGTACAGACGAAGAGCCAATCCTGCCGGTGCATTCTCTCACCTAATAACAGAATCATGGCCATTTAGCACCAATTTCCCTCGGTTAATGGTCGTTTCAGAACTAGCATCCTTATGAGAAGACTTTGTTCTGTATAATAGCATGAGAGATCTGGCATGCAACGCTACAAAATGCACTGTGCGAAAGTGTGCTGCATATTGACAAGTGCTGACAGATGCCATAGAATGACCTGTTTGGTTTCCTGATGATGTCATTTTGGTGGCTGGGCTCTTGTTGACCCAATAAACCATGGATTGATATGTTAAAATCCGTAGTAGTAAGAACTGCAAGTATTAATTTCATGGCGCTTGAATAACTGCATAAAATAATAATTTCTAAGTAAGTTAATTAAGTAAAAAAGATTTTGCAGGTATATGCTCAGAGTTAATAAAGACAGTTAACCCAAAGTATCCTTACTTTTTTAATAAATGATGTTATGGCTATTTTGTTGCATTAAAAACAACTAAAACAGTGATGAAAACTGATAAAGAGGTCAGAAGTTAATAAGCTGTTCTAGAGGTTGAAACCATTACATCCATCCATATGTTATGACTGGAGGCAGACGATATATTGGATCCATCGTGGGTCCTTCAGCGTGTTGTGGGCTGTAGTAAATGACTATATCATGGACATCAACCACAATGACATGTCATGTAATTTTTTTTAATCTGCCAGCATGAGATTTGCTTTGACGTTTTTCCTTCTCTTTCTCTTTCTCCCCCCTGTGGCTCCTTTTCTTAGACACAAAAGGATAAAACTCACATGCATATGTTACACACACTCCCGGTCCTTCAAAACCAATCTGCTGGGTGTGAGTATCTGATGTACTCTCCTCTCTCATATTTGCAAAATAACAAGCTTTTAATGAGTCCAACAACAAAAAAGCATTTTGGAAAAATGAAATAAATAAATGAAGTTGTTTATAACAGGATGTGCTTATGGGTTTAATACTACAAAATAATGACTAAAGGTTTTAGGACAAAAACTTAGAATGTGGTAAAAGATATTTTGGGGAAAATTGCAAATCCAAAATGTGTTAAAGCAGTGACAAGCAAATGGTAGCCCCACAAAATGTACTGTTCATGTAAGTCTGTGTATGTGTGTGCTTGTACCACATTGTGTGCCATATGTGTGTTATTGTGTGTGTTTTCTGTGTGTATTTGTATGCATGTGTGTTTGTGTTTTTGTGCATGAATGCAGGTGTGTGGTTTATTTGTATGCATGTGTGAATTCATGTGTTCGCACGTTTGTGTGTGTGCGTACGTGTGTGTATTTGTGTGTTGCTTAAAATAAATCAACAAAACTTGTCATTTAAACAGGTGTGTCCATACTTAGTCATGAGACTATGTCACAGTGACTGCTGTGTTCATAATACAGGTGTGATTGTATACATAAAAGGGTTTGCTCATAATATAATAATAGCCTAATATATCATTATTATTCATAGTTCATTAGTCTAATCCAAGTCCTGGATCTAATACTTTTCAGGCAAAAGACATTTACATATAATGGTTTTAATACAGAACTTCTAACAGGTGTTTTAAAATTCTAAAGCTAAAACATCACACATTAAACATCTACATTTAAGACCCTTTAAGTGCTGTGCTCAGAGCCAACCCTCGTAAAACTGGCAGGAACTATTTACCCAGCACTGATTTCTTATGTACATGCCGCAAAGGATGGCTAGTACAAACAAGCACAGTTTGTTTCACTTTAATTGCTGTATCCTTGAAATGACAAGAAATATGAATCTGAAGTCTCTAGTAAAATATTTACTGTCAGCCGTTTCTTATCACCCAGAAAAGAAGAAAAAAAAGAACCTCCAACATGTTCCCTGCACAATAAACTTCCCGCTAAATTTAAAACCAGTTACTGACGACAGGTATAAATGACTTATTTATCATTAAATATTTTATACAAAAGTAACATAAAATGCCACTGAATTCACTGAGCATCAGTGCCAAGCAAAAGGTTCACACGGAAATAATATGCCCAAACCTTCACCTGTTAAACAGTGAAACAATGCATTTTAAATATATATGTGGGGTAATTATGGTTTTGCTGGAATGTATGATATATGAGCATAGATCAGTGAAGTAAGCATGTAGAGAAACTTGTACACATATTAGTAAAAAGCTGACATACTACGTGAATGATGGATTTCTTCAGTTACAATCTCCACTTTAAAAAAAAAAAAAAAAAAAAAAAAAAAAAAAAAAAAAAAAAAAAAAAAAAAAAAAATAAAAAAAAAAAAAAAAAAAAATAAAACCCCCCCCCCCCCCCCCCCCCCCCCCCCCCCCCCCCCCCCCCCCCCCCCCCCCCCCCCCCCCCCCCCCCCCCCCCCCCCCCCCCCCCCCCCCCCCCCCCCAAGGGTTAGCAGAATGTGGAGTTAACTATGCACACTTTTTCAGTTTAGGAGCTATCAAGGATAATAGTTTCAAATATTGCGATCTGATTATATACAATCATCTGTCGTTGATTTGGAACTTAAACACATTTGAATAAAATAGGATAGAATTGATCTCTGAGCTTTATGGGGTCTGAGTGACAGGAGAGATGAATGTGATTTTTGTCAAATTTAAAGGTGTACAAGTTACTGACATCCTATCTCGACTTACAATAAGTTACATCCACCTCACAGCAAAATAAAAGCAAAAAAGAAAATCATGAACTTAAGCCAATATGATTCACTGGTTAACATCACTAGCATTCCTAGAGTGGTGCAAATGCAAACAGAAGAAAGCCCCTGGAGGTGACAATCTCAATCCCTAAAAACTTACAGTTCAGAAAGCATTTTGTTTTCCACAATCCAAAGAATATGTAGACGCACGCACACACACACCCACCCACACCCACACACACACCCACAGTGGGAAAAGGGATTGGATTGGTGTTATAGATGGGTTAAGCTGTTGGAGTTCTTTCTTTGGAGTCTCTAGAGGATTAATAAAATTAAAATGCTAAGAATGGAAAAAAATAACACTCTTTATTAATTATATATTAATTATATATATATATTAATATAATTAATTAATTATGACTATAGGATTATCAAGCTTAATTATTAAGCATAATAAACTTTACCAAAAAAAAGTGTTTTTATTTTTAAATGTAATTTTTCTTATTAATGTCTTCATGATGTTGAAGCACTCTTACAATTAATTAAGTGTAACATTTTTAATCGTGATTAAGTGCAAAATTATTAATTGTCTCATCCCTACCTTGGACAAATTCAAACACAGTAGCGATAAAAAAAAAACTTCCTGCAATTTACAAAACCAATATAAATCTAGGCACAACAATTGGTCCCCTATTAATTCTTTATCAGGCTTAAATCTCAAACTTTGACCTTTGTGTCAATCAGCTCATGGCGCTTACTTATAAGCAGGAGAAATCTCTCGGCATAAACCCCTTTTAACATTTCAACAGACTTAAGCCGAAAATAGTAATGACTACCTGTCAGGGGATGGCTAAAAAACCACAGACTCAAAGCATATTTGGATAATTTTGAAAGAGCTGGCAGCTGGATTTGTGTCAGTGTTTACTGTCTTTAACTGTGTTAGAGAGACAACTTTAAATCTAAACTTATAATGAGAAGAATTAGATCTTTGGCTCCAGATAATAAAGTAACAAAAATGTGCTGAAAAAAAGGAGTTTTATCGAATTCAAGTCTTTTTTATGACCAACATTCACATTTAACAAGCATAAACAAGTATGACCTGCATTTAACATGAAAAATGTTGTGTGGGTGAAACACACTTTAACTGTAACCATCATTTAAGGCTTGCATAATAGGAGACGGTTTGAGAGGCAGATTTTGACGTCAGTCAGCCGTCACAGACATACCTGTTCTGAGAACTCTGCTGCAAACACACCTGTAGGGACAGGAATAACAAGATGCTCAAGAGAAATGGTCTTATTAGACTAGACGGCACCATGAGGCTGCATGGGAATATTGTCGCTTTAGTCTTTGCTGTGTCTTATTTTATCCCCTTCTGACGCACGCAGCATACAAGTTCTGGGTAGGTAAAAAAGTCATGCTAAGGAACTACCCATTAATGATATAAAGAGGGGGAAAAGTCTTGAAGCCAGGCAACTCATTCACATTTACATGACAACTTTGGAGAAATGCTTTTTTATGATCATTCAGGTCCTAAATCACGTCTTTCCCCCTTTTTTCCTCCCATCGCCCTGGCTATTAAATCACCATCTTGACCCGCTGACCCAGGGCCCGGGCTATAAAAGAGCCCCCTGTGGGTCACAGGCCTGATTGGAGCATTTGAATATGAAATGGTCTCGGCGGGGCATGGAAACAGCCTGGCAAGGCGAGAGCCATGCTGACCCCCAAGTGAGGGCCCCACCGATCAGCAGTACGGAAGACAGGGGGCTCTGTTACTTTCCCTCTCTCGCTTTCTCCCCGTATGGATTTACTTGGCCTTGAGAAGGGGAGGAAGAGTTTGAGGAGATGAAGGGAGAGAGCGAGGGAAAGGCGAATGAGAGGGGGAGCGTTTGAATAAGAGAAGAGGCGATTCGTTTTAGCATGACAAAGGAGGCCGCCATCATCCCTGATTGGTGTCACAGTACGGCTCTATAGCTCCCCAGCCCCCCGGGTGGGTTGATGTGTGAAGCTTGGGCATGTTTATGCATCCAAGGTGTGATATTTGCCAGGGGTGGAGGGACAGGGTGTGTGTACAAAATAATCCAAACTCGGGGAGTACTTTTGCTCGTTAACGTGCACATCTCTAAATGTGTTCGGTCTTTAAAAAGAAAAAGTTTTTTAGCAATGACCTTCAGTACAGTTATAACAAACACATTCACTACCTGTGGTGAAGTAGGTGAAGGTGAACAGACACTAGTGCAAGGACTATAGTGCAAGTGCTGTTTCATTGGAGCTTTTCACTGAAGCTGATAAAAAAGCATATAATTGCTTTGCTGTGCGAATAAATGTTATAAATAAACTACAGTTCAACTTCAATCCAGACTGAGAGAACTTCGTTGGGATGGGTCACATGAACAGGTGTCCTTATCTTATCTTCAGCAATGACTTCACATACATTTTTGCTTTTTTTTATCTGTCTGTTTATTAAGGTATTTTAAAGCACTTATCTCTCATCTGCATATTTGCCGCACACTTCATAGTTAAGCAGCTAGTTGTTATTTTCCCATGGATGACACGGTTGTAATATTTTTGTTTATTACTAACAATGCTTTAAATGGTTTTGAAATTCTGTTAACATCAGCTCAGAATAATAGCTTATATTAACCTGTTTGTTTAGGTCGTAAAGGAAGAAACTAGTTGTTACATACATTTAATATTTTATTTTATAAAAAAATAAATAAAAAGAACCAAAAAAAAAAAAAGCATAAATTTTTTGAAGCATAAATGTCTATTATTATTACTAAATTTTAAATACTGCTGTTGGATGTAACAGAAGTTAAAGGTATTTTTACCGAGTCAAGTAGGTTTGCGCAATACAAAACGGTATGTTTTTAATGTTTATTGTTGGATTTAATTTCATTCATTCATTATCTCCCGCTTATCCTCTATTAGGGTCGCGGTGGGGTTCCCCATGCCCATCCAGGGGAGAACGTCTCGGGCGCTGGGCAGATAGACCCAGGACAGGGCGCCAATCCATCGCTGGGCACACACTCACTCACACAGACACGCTCTAAACGGGGCAATTTTGAGAATTCAATTAACTTGATCCATGTTTTTGGACTGTGGGAGGAAACCGGAGAACCCGGAGGAAACCCACGCAGACACGGGGAGAACATGGAAACTCCACCCAGATGGGGATTCGAACCGGGAATCCCTAGCGCTGAGAGGCGAACGTGCTAACCACTAAGCCACCGTGCCGCCCTGGATTTAATTTATTTTAACAAATATAAACTAATAAGAATATATGAATAATAAATAATTACAAGAATAAGAATAATAATTACAAGAATAATACATTTAAAATGAAATAAACCAAAAACATTTCCTTACAGCCCTGTCTGCACTAATCATCAAAATACTAAAACCATATTATTTTATATAGGCAATAATCTTCGTATATTTCATGTTTGTTAAATGAATCTACAGAACATCGAGTGTCTACACACGCATTTACATTTTTTACAGTCCAATATGTTTGCCACTCCCTTCCCCTCAACTTCTGACCTTATAGAATAAAGGTTACAAGATAATAGCAGCTGATGTTATACCCCAGACAGGATATATCTAACTGGCAGTTACTGCTTTTTGTGTGAGAAGTCATGTGACAAACGTCGTCCCAGTACCATGGGACCAACAAGTGACATGGGAAAATATTACTTAGTTAAATGTTTCAAACTCAGTTTTACTGAGCTTTAAAACAGCCCTAATACCATTTTGACAAGGAGTGCCTGAAGGTAAAGCCTCCGTCGCTGCATATGACACCTGATGAGATGAAAGGCAGACAGCGATGAGAAGAGGACCTTAAAACATGTCAGTCTTTTCGGGGTTCCCTCCTCATAATAATATTCTCTCCACTTTTACCAAGGTTCCTCAGTAGGAGCGCTGGTATACTGCAAAGATACTGGTATACTGGGAAAATGGAGAAAATGTGTTTCAAATCAAAGGAGCACAAAGGAAATTTTAACCAGAATATTTACAGTTCAAAATTGATTCAGCTGATGGAGAATAAATGAAAGTTTCAGGGGATACTGATCTTGGAAAGAGGAAAGCAAAGTTTCATTTTCACATTATTTTATTTTTTGCGTGCGATTATGACATCATAATGTCATATTGGTAAAAAATCACCATATAAAGTAGTGAATTTATTAATCCAGTATAAGCTAAATACATGTGGTGTATGCTGACTGAAACAGATAGAGGGCGCGATGTGAAAAAAATATATATTTTAAAAATTAAGATATACAAGTTTGAAGCAAAGAAAAGGACTTCAAACTTAAATATATTTCTAAAATCGTCTCATATGGCATAAGGTTCAGAGAACTAAGGCATGTAGTTTATTGAGACTAATGTGTCTGTACATTCTCCTGACAATACACATATGATAAAGATCTGTGACACGAAGCAAGACATGAAATAGTCTTTGTTCGACTGTCAATCTCTGTTTCTTCCTAGTGTCTCTCGACACCACTAATCAATATTTGTGGCCTAGATGAGAAGCCTAATCACAGTGCGTCTCATCGCATCCCCCAAATCCCCAAACCTTTGCACTGCCTGCATTGTTCCTTTACAGTATCAGATTTGTTTCACCGTCACTGGACATATGTGCCACCCATCAGCTACCAAACACAGTCAGTTTAGCTTTGTTCAGAGTTCATGCTCCATGGAGGCAAGACATGGGGTGTGGACAGTCGTGGATGTATAGATAGATGCTCGTGAAGCCCGATGTAATGGTAACCCTCTTGTTACTCATGTAATGTAACGACACAAGTCTTAATCATTCCTGACACTTTGCTAAATAGCAAGTACAAAGGAATAGGTTAAAACAACGAACCATTTTGATTATTAGGAACCAAATGGGATCCAGTCTTTAAAATTTCCATAGGTACCATACTGCCAAAAAATCAGAACCAAAGCCATTACCAGTACCAAAAAATTACACCACTCTTCACAACCAGCTCCAACAACACAAAAATAAAAACACTAACACAAAATAAAATGATACAGTACCAGTCATAATTTACCACATATACCACCTTTTCAGTTAAATTACAGTTTACAGTACTACAATTACAGACTGTAGTACATCTGTTTTCTTTTGTTTGTTAGTTCCCTGATGGATATCTGCTCTTTATTGGTTATGACCATCACAGAACAGGTATCATTTGGGTGGTGGATTGTTTGTCAGTTCTGCAGTGACACTGATGCAGTGAGTGGGTTTTAGTGCAGCAGTGCTCAGTGACACTGCTGGGATAGGAATAATGCACCAACCAAATAATATCTGCCCTGTGGTTATTAGTTAGACACCATCTGCACCAATGATGGTTTCGAATTTCACCTCTTAACATTAAATGTGCCAGAATGCATCTGATTAAGTTGCATTCGCAAGTTCAGTATTCCGTAAAAATCTTTAGACAAATCAAGTTGGTGAACTAAATGTGTTTAATTATAATTTATTATTGGAAACTTCCACACAAGTGTAAAACTAGTCTACCCCAACTTTAAATTGCACTTTTGATAAAGACAACAGTGAAATAATGATCTTCTCTAATTAACACTTGATCACTTATAGGTTTACACTAATGCGTTTTTTATTCATTTGCCTGCTCACACGCATTTACTTAGATTTTTCTCATTTTTTTTTCTTTTTTGCACCTGCTCCAGTCATTTTCCTTAAATACGTCGTCCCATTTGAACAGGGTTTATACAGTCATGCACCGTTCAATTCCATTCTATCATGGCTAATATTAGCACAAGGCTTTTTTTTTTTTTTACTTTTATTCCTCCCACTCCCAGCATTCTTTGAGTTTGGGATACACTACGGCAATCCAACCGCAGGTATTGTTAAGAGCAGACATCAGAGCAACAGGACAAGCAGGCTAGTACACACACATGCATCTGCCATTGTTTAGCTGAGCTTAACGTCAACTGTCAACATGTTATAAGTTCAAATCTACTTTGTGGATATTTATATCAAAATCTTGTTTTACTTCATTCTTAGGAATTTTGATGCAACAGTCAGCTGTTTACGAGGGCAGTGCGTTTGGGTTGGGCCAAAAAGATCATTAAGGCAGTTATCATGACATGTGCTCCGAATTCATAACTAGAACTGGTTTTATTTTTTTCAAACCAAAAAGGAGTCAAGAGGTAAATATGCAAACCTAGTCCAGAGAGGTGGGACCTTCACCTAAAGAAAGTGGAAGAGAATGACCAGTCCTAAGAGGTTGGATGCATCAGAGAGGGTCAGCTCAAAGCCCTGACCCCATGAGGATTGGATGCCATTTTCCCACGGAAAGAGCTGATCTGAGAGGGGCTCGTTAACAACATCTGCCCCGGTTCAGGGGGGATTAACCCATCCCTCAAGCTTCTGCATCCCCCCTCTTCACTCCACTCCACTAGGCTGTCAGTCCTGTGGCCAACAGCAGTCCCAGTCCAGTGGTCAGTCCTGACAGTACTGCCTGCAGCCAGCCTGCTCCCCCACTAAGCCCCGCTGATCGATGCTTAAACCACGGTACAGAGCTCCAAGCAATGTCTGGCACACTTGGAATATCACTGCACAAGTTCACATGGCTGCCTATTTTCACGTGCCAGCTCTCTTAAACAAGCCCTACCCAAGGAACTTCCTTTATTTAAATAACTGATACACACACAATTAAAAGCGAAGGCGTTTCCAGAAGAACCTGAAAATCAGGACTGACAAAAAAAAAACAAATATGTTTGTAAAAATCTATGCTTTTGTTGCGTTATTGAAAAAGAATCGGATGTGATTATGCATCAGGAAAAAACAATAACAATTACAGTGCAACATTGTTATAATGCATGTAAAACATTAAACTATCATTAGAAAACACCTTATATTGTCTGAATCTGGCACTGTTACAGTGAAGGGTAACGCAGTTTGATGGGGGAGGGGGGGTAAGCGAACTACCTCATAGAGGTTATAGGCAGATAAGTGAGAATATGTCTGCACTTGCTGAGTGGACACAGTAGTAGTTAGTGAGTGAAAAAGTGAGAGAGAGGGAGTGAGAAAGAGAATGCAAGAGAGGCTAAGCAGTGGGCCCCACTTGGGGGTTTAGGTGGCTCTTGCACTTCTGGGATTTTTCCATAACCAAAAACACCCCCCACACCCACCGCCACCCCACCCCGCCAATACTGCACTGATTAAAAAAATAATAATTATGAGTAAAATGCATGTTGTGGGAGTTTGGATTAATTTCCATATTTTCCTCACCTATTCTGATGAATCAGCACTACAACAGCAAAACGTTCAAAAGTCTAACACACAATATTTTATGATGAGTATGAAATGTTTCTTTAAAGTCTTATTTAAGACGTTTTTAAAAAATATTAGACACGATCAGTTAATAATTTGTTTTAGTTAAATCATAAAAAAAAACAATTTGTTATATTTGCATTATTTTGAATAATTTTGCATTTGCATTTTTGCGTTATTTTGTTTTTCCAATATGTTTAGTTCAGTAAATAAGTAGTACCAGTGCATGAAATGTTTTAAATTCAAATAGCATGACCTGTGAGGAGAGGTGCCCCAAACTTTTACAGAAGACTGTAGGTGCAGGTGTCAATCTGGAAGTTACTGATGGATAAGAATCTCCCTCATCGAAACATCAAGGAAACTACATTCTGTATGCTCAGCCCAGCGCACGGGCACAAACTGGGCCTAGTCATGCAGCCAAAGCAGCTTACTTTCCAAAAAAAAAAAAGATCTAGAGTGTGTGATTAGGTGACGGGCTGCCCCTATCACACCAAAGTGATTTAAGACTCAGCTAGAGAATGCATGGAGGTCCTAATCTAATCTCCTGCCTCATCCATAGAAGTGCAGTGGGCTAATCCCAGTAGCACACCAAGGCCACAGATCAAACTCAGGCGGTGTGTGTGTGTGTGTGTATGTGGGAAGGTCTTCAGTCGCTCGCTCAGTGGCCGAGGAAAACTGCAGCGGGGGGTCTTGCTATGGAGGTGTCAGGTGCAGCAACGGCATTAGGCTACTGAAGCACAGTAGCCAGAGAGCTGTCACTTTTATTGGTGAGCGGCTTTTTAGGATGTCAGGGATGAAAGATGTGTCTGGTTTGGGACGGCCAGTCATGATTTCTGAAGTTTACTCGGATTATTTAAGCGACTAAACCTGAACAGATTATGGCAGTTAATCTATGCAAATAATCCAGTTTAGGCAACTTCTCCATTGTTATTTCAGTTGTAGTCATATTTCATAGTAAATTAGAAAAAATATATATATATAAAAAGATAGAGAGAGAGAGAGAGAGAGAGAGAGAGAGAGAGAGAGAGAAAATCACAAAAGCATCATTTAATAAACAAAACAATTCAAGTAGCAATTCAAAGCTAATTTTAAAACATCAGCAAAAATAGTATAGATTATTTTTTTAAAGA
Source organism: Corydoras maculifer (assembly GCA_019802435.1). NCBI lineage: Eukaryota > Metazoa > Chordata > Actinopteri > Siluriformes > Callichthyidae > Corydoras > Corydoras maculifer. The sequence goes on along the minus strand of JAFMOD010000474.1, from coordinate 456,498 downwards.
TGTTGTAAATAAATCCATTACAATTCTGGATATTTTTTAATTTTGCTTCCACAAAAAGAAGAGGTGTTTTTGCAGTAATAATAAATGCTGAGGCTCACTGAGATTTCCGAGAATATTGTAATTTGTGATTTCAGTAAAACCTTTAATAGTTCACTCTGAAAATCTTAAAAGATGCTGGTATTTTTTTTCTTTATCATACACTGAATGGTTTGTATTAGTTTTGGACAATACTATATCAGAATTTTATTCTCGAGAAAAAAAAACAACAACAATCAACTTATTTAATGAAGAAAACATCTTAAGAGATTAAGATTTTCTTTTTTTTTCATTACGTAGAAACAAACATAGATTTGGTTAAATAGAAAATAAATTCATAACCTTTGCACCAAGAAATCTATGTACATATTCTTTAGATCAACAAGTGACCATTCTTTATTTTAAATGCTGAATTAATGCTGTGTATTCTATTTTGGGAAAAATCTCATCTGTATACAAAGTCTAATTTTGGGAACATGATTATATTTCACTTTATATCAAAGAGCTTCAAATATTACTTTATAATTTTTTTATTAATTAAAAAAATTCTACTTTAAAGACATTCTATAAAAATGTGTTACAGAAGTTTGTAATCAGGACAGTCTAAATTCCAGTTGTGTTATAAGGAACAGGGCGGATTTATCTCACTTCATTTACCACATCATTTTAAACCACTTGCTGAAGTTTTGAAGTTTGAATTTACTACCACAAAAAACAGCACTGCCTTATTAATAATGAGTATCTACACGCGGAAGTTCGTTTGTAAAAATTTATTTGCCATTTGAGAATAGAGCATGGTCTTCAAATAAGTAGAAATGTCAGTTTTAAATAAAACTCTCCCTCAAAGTGGGTTAAACAGACACAAAAAATAAAATATTAAAATCAGAGAAAATGAAACGTAAAGGAGACATTTTAAGCAACATATTGGCTGTAGCTCACAAACTTGAAAAAGAAATTACTATAAATAAAACAACACATTGTGCGCTCACGACCAGTACATTTTTTATTCTTATTTCAATAATAAAAAAAAATAACACAAACAACGAACAGAACAGACTACACAGAATTCGACACGAGCAACAAACTGACATTCTACAAATTAAGTGTAAACATTAAATGAGTGAACATACTCTTTATCCAGTGTTGGACTTATTCTGAAATTACAACAGCCTCTTTTTTGAAGCCACATGCCGCTTACTGTTTGTCAGAAAAACAATTTGACGACATTTAAAGGCAGAAGTCCGCTGCTTCTTCTTCACACAAGTTGATTGCGTTTGCTTATGATAAAAAAGCTCATTTTCCAATGCAGACCTATTACTGGGTGATATGTCATAAACTTCTGTTTAACGGAAAAGCTCACTGAGATTAAAAATAATTTCATTTCTTTGAACAAAAACTCAACTGCAACTTTTGTGTATAATAAATGTTCAAGTATCAGAAGTACTTAGTCCTTTTTTTTTGTAAAACCCCCACCCGGGCTACCCCTAAAACATGTGTCTCAAAGTAGATTAGGAGCAGTGTTTTACTATTTGGACTCCATTGCCCCTGTGAGTCTTTAAAATAGGGTTTAGGGGCAATGTGTCTGTGGTTGTCCTTGTGGCGGCGCGCTTGCCCCTCAGATGTGGGTAAGGGGCAGCGTGCCGTTGACCCCGGTGCCCGCGCTCTGGTAGTGCGGATGCACGCTGTGTAAGCGGCTGCTCTGCAGCGTGTTGTGCTCGGCGCTGTCGCCTCCGGGCGGCAGGTACATGCTGATCATGTCCCTCAGGTCCCCGAGGCAGGCGCGCTGCGAGTGCGAGGTGATGGCCGGCGGCGGCGAGCTGGGCTCCGTCTTACACACCGAGCCGAGGCCCACGGCGCCCGGGCTCTGCTGCGCGTACGAGACGCCGCTGTAGGTGGACGCCGCGCTCATGTAGGTCTGGGCCGTGGACATCATGGGATACTGAAGGCCGGCCGTCATGTCGTAGCGGTGCATCTGCTGGAGCGGCGGCGGGCTGCTCATGCCGTGGTGCTGCGGGTAGGCCAGCTGCTCCTGCACCAGCGAGTAGGCGCCGTTCGTCCAGCCGTTCGCCACGTGTGCGTAGCCGTCCATGCGCTGGTGGCCCACCGACACCGCGCTGTTGACCGCGCCGCCGCCGGGCCCCAGGAGGCCTCCGGGCAGCGAGTACTTGTCTTTCTTCAGCAGGGTCTTGGTCTTGCGGCGCGGCCGGTATTTGTAATCCGGGTGCTCCTTCATGTGCATGGCGCGCAGCCGCTTCGCCTCGTCGATGAACGGCCGCTTCTCCGCGTCGGTCAGCAGCTTCCAGTCGGCGCCCAGGCGTTTGCTGATCTCGGAGTTGTGCATTTTGGGGTTCTCCTGCGCCATTTTCCGCCGCTGGCCCCGCGACCATACCATGAAGGCGTTCATCGGGCGCTTCACGCGGTCCTGGTCGCTCGCCCCGCCGGCTGACTTGCCCACCGGCGTCGAGCCCCCGTTGGACTGCGGCGGCAGAGGGCTCTTCAGCTCGGTTTCCATCATGTTGTACATGTCGGCGACTTGCGGGGAAAACGCCGATCGAGCGTGGAAAAGGGAAAAAGTTTGCAGCGAGCGCCAAACTAACAGCCAAGCGAGCAAAAGAGTTTTTAGAAACCTACATTAATTATAACACTATTAACGCCTATAATAAAAAATAATAAGAAAATCAATGAAAAAAGGCAGGCGAAAAACAAATGCAAACTTTCTGCGGTGGAGTTTGAATATCGAGCGTCGGTGGCTCTCCTGTCGACAGCTCGGTGCACTCTGCTCCGCTGGGACTCAGAACTCTGTTAAGTTGGGCGCCAGGCTCAGCTGTTAATAGAGGCTCGGCCATGTGATTTGGATTGACAGCATAACAATACAGCTCGGGTCTGACCAATCAGAGCGCGAGGCGCACTTCGGCGGCCAAACAGCGCGCCGCCGAGCCTCCGCTGCTCTCTGCGTGCGCTTGGTTTAGTTTTCGAGATTTTAGAGTTCATTCCCTGGATTTAACGAACCGCAATAACCCCTCCCCCCCCCCACCACCACAACCACCAGCTCCTAATTTTTTTAAATAATAACAATAATAAAAAATAATAATTGGGGACCTTATATAGCCTAAACACACACACACACACACACACACACACACACACACATATATATATATATATATATATATATATATATATAGCCTACATTCCATGTCTTCTGTGATTTTAGTTTAATATATTATTCATTCATTCATTCATTCATTCATTATCTTCCGCTTTATCCTATATTAGGGTCGCGGGGGGGGGGGGTGTTTGTTCCCCATGCCCATCCAGGGCGCCAATCTATCAATGGGCACTATATTATTTATTATAGTCTATAAATATTTGGAGAAAGCCAAAACTACATTTAACAATAACATTCACATCAATACACTTCTAATGCAATGCCGAAGCTTTTAATGCAGTTTGAAGTATATCAAAGCGAATAACGCACCCATGGGATCTGTTCAAAAAGCATATTTCAATAAATATGAATGTTACACTAAAATAAAATAGTTGGTCAACGACCTTTCACCATGCATCTTTGCACACGAAAGCAGATTTATAAACCGGGTACTTTTGGTTGAACATTTTGGGAGCGATCGAGTGTTTAAGACCACGCATCGTGTTAAGAGTGTGGAGGCCAACAGTAGCCAACTTGCATTCCAGGAGCCTTGTAGGGCTATTAAATCTCAAATTAACAAGTGTGAAACACAACGATCATCAACACTGAAGAGCCGTCTCTGCAAACCGCGCGTCGATTTTACAGGAATAATTATGACATCGCGCCCTCTAGTGGGAGAACATGAAGTCAGCCGCTAGTGGAGTTAGATAATTCGATAGGGTTAAGGGAAGGATGAGAGTAAAATAGTTATATTTGTGCGTTTAGCACAGCGGTGAGCTCGTCTGTTTACTACGCAAAGGTCACAACATGCGCAAAGCTGTGATTATAGGGCGCTGAGCGGGAACGCGCAGCGGCAGCGCAGGGCGGTTTGAGCGCAGTGGGATTTGCGCCTCTCTCGCCTCGAGCAAACTTTACACCTGCAAATGATTACAAGCACCCATCGAGCAGGGCGTCAGTTACCACACGTCCCGCACTGCACGATTCACCCCGCTGAGTGCCAACGATTAAAGTGCTGAATATGCAGAATGGGCTTTTAGCCCCGCACACTAATCGGTCGGTGGCTCCTCCAGAGTGCTTAGTTTCATTAGCCTAAAAAAAAAACTACAAGCGACTTCAACCGGTAACCTAATAAAACAACTCAGGTACGTCGCCTCCGTCGTTATTAAAGAAACCTATTTGAGTCTGATAATTTAAAATAATAATAAAACAACTAATATAAGCCAAATATAGTGAAGCTACGGTTTTAAAAATCTTAAAGCGACTATTTCATTATAAAGAGAAATACCATGAAACCCACATTTAAAGCTCTCCTATATTAACATATAACGAATTTTTTGAAATGATCAAAATGGATAATCTACATATAGCCTATAACATAACTAAATATTCAGTTACTGCTTACTTTGAATCCTCAATATACCACATTAGACTCGTTTACAAACAAATTAAAGTTTTGTTCTTGTCTTCATATATGACAAGAACAATATATGACTTAAAAACATATTTCTGTAATATACTGCAATTTCTTTGTGTTTAAATTCGGATGCTATAGGTCTATGTTTTAAAAGATGCTGTGGTCTGTAATGTGAAAACCCTAAATAACGAAGGAACTAAACAAAATTTTATTTTGTGGTATTTATAATGCTGTATATTATTCCAAAAATTATTGATCACAAATTCCTGTTCGGTTCTGAAATATCTAATAATAATAATTATGACGGGTTTAATCGCCCAGCATTTTTCTCAATAGTCCATCGGTCCTTGATTATATCGCTGTGTATTAGTCCGGGTTAGTTAGATTCACGTTGAACAGTGGTTTGCAGAAGCGGGACGCGGCTGTGGGACAGTAGGTTCGATCCGCAGCCGCCGTCACCAAAGGTCTAATTAGCGCGCTCACGGGTTTAAACCCGCTCATTTAACCAGCGCACTGATTTCTCAGAGGGCTCTTAAAAACACATCCTCTTGTAATCTGCTTATGGAAATAGAGAAAACAGCGGGAGAAGGGAAACCACGAGGTACCCGTGGGCTCGATAATAAGGACTTGTGCCCAAATTTCCTAATTAACGGCGGAACCGCAGCAGAGGACCACCAGCAAAGCGCGCAATAAGGAAAGCTTTCTCACTATAGAACCTGCCCTTTTTCTTCTTCTTTTTCTTGGTACAGGGGTTCTTTAAAGAGTGCCCACAAAACAGATCTGAATGACTATTCATATAATCATACTGCACGGAAACGAGTCCAGTTCTGACTTTTTGTAAAAGTTTAAATGGAAAACATCACAGACAGTTTGCCTTAATTCGTTTAAAGCTGTTTTAAAACTGATTTTACATCATTCTAGTTTTTACTGGGATCAGTCAAATTCACCAAACACATCATTTTTAGAATATAAAAAGACAATTCGCGCTCCTCGGTAAATATTTATTTTATCTCCTTTCTAAATCAGGTCGCCTCTTTATTTCCCTAATTACAGCAGATATGATAATAAATTAGCTCAGCATCTCTGCTTAATTCGCATCCATTCTTCTTCTGTAATCCGTAAATGCCAATTCATTTGCTAATGAGATGGACAAATCGGTGAGCAGAATTAGTCTATTGCGTCCTGAACAGCAGCCGCCTCTCTGGGATCTGGACTAAAAATCTACCACATCCAAACTTCATTATTTTATTTTATTTTTTACATTTTGTTAAATAGCTGTTGTGAATTTGCGTCGTTTAAAACATTTCTCTATGCATTCATTTAAATATTTAAAAAGAAGTCTGAATAAATTGTTAATTGCTGCTTATTGTATAAGGATTTTTACATTCTCTATTAAAGTTAATCTTCGATACAAAGAAGTGTAGGACTGTAAAACATTAAACGGAGGTGCTTATAAAGTCGTCATATAAGATTTACCATTTTCGAATTAGTTTAAATTATGACGTGTGTGCGCTCTATGTCATGTTTGGGGGTTTACATTACAACAAAAAATGGATAAGGGTTGTTGTTTTAACTTCCATAAATTTTCAATAAATCTCTGAATTACAACACAATATTAAATAAGTGTACCTAGCACACAAGATTATTTAATTCTTATTAACATTGAATAACAATCAGTATTATTATTATTATTATTATTATTATTATTATTATTATTATTACTAATAATAATAATAATAGATGCCAAACCAGAATTGTCACAGCTTAGGCACAGTTCTCCCTCTAATAACTCACAATGACAGATTGACTGAAATAAGAATATTGCTATGTTTAACATTATTCCACTTTTTACATTAAATTAAAATCTAAAAGTAAAATTTTTGATAGTTGAAGAAAACTTGATAGTTTTGAGGAAAGGCACAATAAACAGTAAATTTAATTTACATTCAGTCATTTAGCAGATGCTTTTAGCCAAATCAACTTACAAATAAGAGAACAGGTATTTTAGGTTACCCAATTAGTTTCTGCTTAATATTCTAATGTTAAAGTACTTTTCAATTCAATAAAAAAAAAAATTAAAAATTAAAAATAAAAAAAAAATTCAAAAAACAAATGCATGCTGTCTCTCTACTTCTCTCTCTCACCAACAACCTTAGGGTTTCAACACCTACAGATAATTCATCAGCCTGAATAATGGAATGCATCAATGCTGGGATTTTGCATATTGCAGTGAGGTGACAGTATAATTATGTCAAACAGACAGTAAAAGTGTTTGCTGCAAAAATCAAAGGATCTTCATGTTCTTCAAACTGGATTGCATGCATCGTCCAATAATCCCCTTGAAGTCTTTTTGCTATGCAAGTTACAATGAGATCAAAAAGGACCAAACTCACCTATTTAGTTGTGTGTGTACATGTTAAGAGGAAATCTGCCTGAAGGCAGTCACGACTCAGAGACTTGTCATCACTGTCTGCAAAAAAATAAAGATAGGGGTAATTAGGAGTATTAAAAAATTGGCCCTGATATAAAAGAGGGCATAGGAGCTCTGGATGCATGAGACACCTTATGTTTCACAATTTGCTGATGTAAAAGTCCCAGATGCAAACAACACACTATTAAAAACAAATTTAAGTTACTACATCTAAAATGTTGCCGAAAGTAATGGGCAATTTGTTTCTTCTTGAAAGGTCTCATGACCTGCCCCAACTTTAATTGTAATTGCATGAACATCGCCTGATCATGACTGCCACCATTTGTGTGGGGTCCTTGCATGATCATGTTCTATATTTTACAAGACTGGTGCAGTTAGGCAACACCTGAGGGTACAGACATTGCTCTAATCTTTCTAATCCACCAGCACGACCAGTCATAGCACTCAGCTCCAAGTGTCTGAAGCAGGGCAAAAACTTCATGACTCCATCTTGACTTCCAAATAAGAAAGGTTCAAAGACACACAGCAAATTAAGATGTCAATCAAAGAAAACATGCTTATTTTAAGGTTAGTGCACAGTTACTCAATCTTTATGGTATTTTAATAATAATAATAATAATAATAATAATAATAATATTAATAATAATAATAATAATAATAATAATAATAATAATAATAATAAAATCAAATAATGAATAAGGACATCATCGGGATAAAAGAAAATATCACAATAGAAAAAGACTTTAAAGAATTTACCAGCAAGCCTGTGATAAATCCAACCCCAGTGCTAATGCAGCAGAAAGCTAATGTTCTTTCATCATCTGCATGCACATTAACACAGCACACAGGCCCCAATATTACCCTCCTGCTCTGTGACAACAATTATTCCCACATAATCTTCAAGTTTCAGAAGAAGATCTTCTGCAAAATATTAAGACAAGTAGATTTGGTACATGGTGCGTTAAATGAAAATAGTTAAGAAACTACATTTATCCTTAAAAACCTGAAGGCTAATACCAATTAAGCCACTGATTCAATTAAGCAGAAAATTATTATAAATAGTTTTTTTTTACTGAGCCATTTGGTTTGCTTTGGTTCGAAAAAAGGCAGGGTAGTTTGCACAAATCACATTAATACAATTTGGGCAAAGCAAATAATCTTGTCTAGTATTAGACTGTCTAATAGTAGTGCTATTAATATTCAGATAGCACAGAAGACCAGAGCAGCAGCTAAGACCTGTACCTCCTTTATTTGAAAGGTATAAAGAAATACTGTACATAAGGCGGCAATGTTGGATTTTTGTCAAATTTACTATGTCTGGGTCGGAATTTAAGCAGCATTATTGTCTGCCAGACTAATTACAGTCCTCATTATTTCTCATGTATCATTTGAATCACTGGCATGTACTACAATCTCTGTGAAACAATGGAAGATTTCCTCTTTTTTGTTTTGCACAGAGTGCTGAGTGGTCTGATTTTTTTTCCCAGTCAAGCTAGGCCAAGCAGTCGTCTTTTGTTTTAGGCATAATTGAGATTCCAGTAATCTGGGTCTGTTAGAAAAATGAAACAATCACTCAGTGAGAGGATCATTAGGTTAAGATAATATTTTGAAAAAAGTGTAATTAATTTACGAGGCACATCTTTAATTAAATAAATATTTCCCAATCTTGTAATATGATTAATGCCCGAAAGTTGTTATCACTAAATTATTTAGGAAGTAATTAATATCGAAAGATAACAATTTGTGTATTAATTGTAGAAAGCAGGCCTTCACCCACAACCAAAGACATCAGAACTAATTAAGGGAGGTGATTTATTAAATATCAGTGACCAAAACAAACAAGTCTAAATTGATATATTAATCATCAGGCTCCACTACGTCGAATTCAGCAGAGATTTGAGGCTGAAATAGACGGATCTCGTTTGCCTGCCAAGCTCTCGATAATAAAGATAGCGATTATAAATTTGGTGTGCACGAAGACCTCATTAAATAAGGCATAATTTAATTAAGAGTTATCAATCGCCCTCTAAATTTATTAATTACCTTTAATATAATGAGAGGAGTTTTGGGGATTACTGATGAATTCATTATGGCCACTGTTCTCAGTACACTGCAAACAGTGGTGGAAATCTGGTTCTTCTGACAGCATAATGGATTGTCTGGCCTGGAATGAGGATGGTCACCTTGCTAGAGGTAACAGAGAATGCTTAAAGCGAAAGACCAGACCCTCAGGGGAGGCCATGTAGCACTACTTCAAAAAAAAACCACAATGTGACATCACTAAGCATTTTCTTTTACTATATTACCCCAGCAGAAATTCTAAAAATTAAAATCAGCACTTCTGCTAAATACACCCCATAACAGCAGCAGGCATGTACACAGCACATTATATATATATATATATATATATATATATATATATATATATATATATATATATATATATATATATATATATACTGTATATATAGCACTTTAGCAGAAGTGCTGATTTTATGATTTTAATAATATATATAAATTCAGCCTCAAATCTCTGCTGAATTCGACGTAGTGGAGTCTGATGATTAATATATCAATTTAGACTTGTTTGTTTTGGTCACCAAGATTTCATAAATCACCTCCCTTAATAAGTTCTGATGACTTTGGTTGTGGGCGAAGGCCTGATTTTTACAATTAATACACAAATTGTTATCTTTCAATGTTAATTTCTTCCTGAATAATTTATTTTTAATTTAATATAATTAATTATATTAAAAGATTGGGAAATATTTATTTAATGTGCCTTGTAAATTAATTACACTTTTCCACAATGACTTGCGACAGAATGGATAAATTGGTCATATATTTAAATCTAAATGCACTAAAACACTTGGATCTGGCCATCTGAAAATGCACATACATATTACATCAAGCATCAAACATATGTACATGTGTGCACACGCGCGCGCACACGCGCACACACACACGCACACACACAGGGCAAAGAGAGTTTAGCCAGCTTGACAGCTCAAAGCACTGGAGAATTATGTCAGCAGAAGATACAAGCTGTTGCTTTAGCACTACAGGGGGACATGTCTCAGACAGCAACAGTGACAGCCTGACAAAGACATTCCTTCCTCTCACTGAACTCCCTTCCCACCCAAAACACACATATGCAAATTTTACACAAACATTAACTGCCATAATGTGACATGGCTAACACTTATATCTCTTTATGAGCTTTGTATGAGTTCACAGCTGAAAATAACCAGCACCAAGTGATTATTTAAAGCATTAGGAGTATGTTATCAGTAAAGCATAAACACACACAGCATTACTGGACAACCAACACAAAAAAGTGTGTCCTATTTTCTCCTGTCCACTTAATCTCTTCCCAATATTACCATTTAAAGCTAACACCGGTTTAAGCCTGTAAAGCCAGAGGCTGCAGTTGATGTGCAAAGCTAACTCAGTCCTCTCCTGCTTTCCCCTCCTCCCCCTCTAAGCGCTGCTTCAGCGATTCGGTCGCTCAACAGCAGTTTTCAGAAAGACACTCACCATCTTGCACTCATCCCTCTCTCTGCATCTTCAAGGGGGGCTTGAAGAGATCGTGGGAGCAAAGCTGAGGATCCCATAAGAGCCTTCATTCCTGCAAGCTCAGAGCCTGGAGGAAAGAGAGAGGCAGGAAGATTCTCATTCGGCAGTGAGCCCTCCCTGCACGCCGAGCCATCACATTCAGCCAAGATTGCTTCATACAAAAGCCGACAATGCCACAGTGAAAGCCATTGTTGATATTCAACATTTTTTAAATAGCTGAGCAGAATGGACAACGTGGTGCCCTGCAAAACTTGGCAAGGGAATCTGACCTGGAGCTGTCATCTGGAAAAGTTGCAAAGTCTAAAGGAGTGAAATCAAGACAAAGTTAAGCGTTCTGAGACAATAAGTGATGTGTGAGACAGTATTTAGAGCAATGAATATACACAACATCAAAGTCTTATTCCCCCTCCTAATCCAGACTTTAATGTAAGCATCATTTGCACTGTACAGACTGTAAACTTAATATCTGGTCTTCTTTACCAGTCTTTATGAGGTTAATCCATTTCAGCACCTGACAGCTAACAGGGTCCTGTTTCTGTCTTTGTCAAAGTGACAGCTGCAGATTAATACAGACATTTAACAAGCCGTTAACCTCCCATCAGTCAGTATAGGTCCTAAGAGTACCTCAGAGAGCAGGAGGCAAAGGACCTTCCTCACTAATGTGATTCTAATTGAAAAACATACAGTTTAGCTGTAATCTTAAAACCTTCTCTTTGCACCTGCATGGTTTTATTAATCCCTTGCTCAGCTTCACTCTGGTTCACTTGGCAGTTGTTCATCTGTTACTCTGCATACTTCGTGGGCCTCTGCTTTAGCAGTCAGTATCCAGAAGAAAAAAAACAGTGTTATATGGCTGCTGATTAATTTTGAGCTCTACAGTGACACCCATTCAGCAGCATCATGTTACCTTGTTTTGTGATGGTACCATTGCATCAGAACTGGAATGGTCCAAAGGGATGCTTTGATGGTGTGCCTAATGTTGATCAACATTTTAAGAAGGTTCAATGTAGCACCAAGACAGACTCCTGGGGTAATCCTTCATTTGAAACCTTTCAGAAATAGATCTATGTAAAATCCTGTTAGGATGAACCAGAGCAGCAAATTTATTTTCATTCACCCAGAACAAATTTGTGTTATGTAACTGGTTGCGCACACACATTTTTTTTGTACAGACTTGCCCAAACCACCATACTACCACCACCATTACAATAACTGTACATTTGTTGAATGTTTTGAATATTGTAACCCTATATCATATATAATTAGGTTAAGACGTCCAATTATCATCCAATATTATAGGATTGTGTTAGTTATGTCTATAAGCTTTATAATTAAGGAAGTGATTAATAGAGGAAAACAGGATTACCAGGTCAAATCAAAGCAGCCAAGGTTGCCATTCGAAAGAGGAAAACACTGGAGCTGCATAATTGCATTGATCAGGGGAGAATTACAGTGCTGACAGCAGAGGTTAGGTAAGTATAATCTTACAGGTGTGTCAGCACCCGGCTGGTTAGCAAGATAGAAACAGTGAGAAAGAGTGGGGGTGGTTAAGAGCGATCCTATGGTGTTCTTCCTGGAAAGCCACGTCAGTGGCACCCATCTCAAACTATTACCTGCCATCAAAGCGCTAATTTTAGTCTAGCATTACTGTCAATCTCCACCCTCCCCCCTCAGTCCAGCCCCCTCCATGCTGGGTAGCATTAGGGAAGCCTGGTGGGAAAACGACATTCAATCTGCCGGCTGGTCCATTCAGACCAAATTGGAAAATGACAGTTCTCCGCCTCTCAGGTTTCGGGAAGTGAAAGGTGCCACCAGTTCAGACCTGAGTCAACCAGGGACTCACACAAGGAAAGAGAAGCACACAACTCTGGACCTCCTTACTCATGTCTCCTTTGTATAATTGTAGAGTGGAGGTAAATATGGATAAGGAGATCAGCTACATTGCATTGAATTAAACCCTGACCAGTGAATGACTGCTTTCCACATCTTCACAGATACTAAGCCAGGATTCCATCTGTATGCCTGACATGATATCAGTCAATCTCGTAGACATTGAGCAGTGTTTAATAAATGCCCTATTCTGACATGCTAAGGGCTCGATTACACCTCCTGCTGAGGGGCACATGCATTTTTTAACTTGTTTCTAAAGCCCACAAGGAGAATGTGTTTGAAACTTTCTTGTTCTAATGTCATTTCATCTTATTATTTTCCACCTTAATCCTACACTAATATTTTTTCCAGGTTCTTTGGTTTCCTCCCACAGTCCAAAAATGGATTCAAAGGTGAATCCAAAAGTGGATTCGAGGTAAATTGACTGCTCTTAAATTGCCCCTATATAATGTCTGTGTCCATGCGTGAGAGTAAATGAGTGTGTGCCCAGTGATAGATTGGCACCCTGTCCTGGGTGCATCTGCCAGACACCTAGAACTCTCTTACCTGCATTGCCCCCTCCCCCTCCCCCTGGGACCCTAGTACCCTTAATTAATTTATTAATAAATTACAAACAGACTATAACTATACCTTTTAATATATTAATATAAATACTTAATGTACTGCAATGTATATTGCTCGTTGTTAAATTTTTGTAAAGAGTACTTTTTTCACTTATTTTATTAAAAACATTTTTTAAAATAATAATAATTATTATTTTTTAAATTTATTCATATGACTTCATGTAAGAGAGGAAAATCTAAAACTACAAAAACCAGGGCATGAAAAAAAAAATTATATTTGTTTACATTAAATGAATAAAATATTTTTCTCCGTTTATTTGAGGCAACTTGAACAATATAAACCATCAGCAGCCTTTTTTTCCCATTGAGCATTTTACATATGCTCAAAACAGCACATAATGTAACCCCGAAGCACAAAAGCCTGACTGTATGTGGGACATCCTATTAAAAATCGTTCTAAACCTTCTATTGGTTTGTCGGGTTTTGTCTGGGGTGTTTAGTTCCACTAACACAAACATGTAATCTCTCAGATTTGCAGGCCTGTCTGGATTAATCTAACTGATTACATGAATATACTAATTAACAGACACAAAACCTCAAATATCAAGGTAATTAAATAACATACAAAGGAAATCCTGAATTCAGGCCCTATTTTCTCCACAGGGCCAAATACATAAATACGCATGCACTAACAAAGGCCACCTTTTCAGAGCAGCTTGCCGCGGCAGCACATAGAAGACACGGCATATTGTGCTTAGCCCCACTTCCCTCCCAGAATAAAGGGTGCTTTTGTGCTAATTAAGTGCTAATGGTTGTGGCCCTGCAGAGAATACTAATTAAGGTTCCTTTTCTGCTTTTGGTCTAACATGTACTTGAACACAGCCTAATGAGGAAAGGCAGGTATGTGTGCACCCTACTCTAGGTTAATAGGGTATCCGCACTCGGGCCTCAGTGCCACACACTGAAGTGGGGGTGCTTCCTGTGCCTTGGCCTCTCGCTTGGCCCTCAGACCTTCATTCAAACACACACACACATAAAAACAATACATAGTCTGGGGGATGGATGGAATTGTATCCATAATGCTCTTCCTCCTCCATATTTCCCTATCACTAAACCATACTTATCTGATCATCTATTTGGAGCAAACAAAAGAATTCATTAAAAGTCACAGAGTTCACCAATATAATCAAACATCTGAATATTTTATGCAAAAGAAACTTAAGAAACTGGAAAATATATACAAACTTGCTGACATTACTTGTAACAGGTTTAAAACTTCTGCAGCATGGACTCCCTGCTCTCTGGCAAAAATATATAAATAAATGCAATCAATTTATATGCGTAAATCAGCATATTTGCAATGAATAGCACAAGTTTCCAGCCCTGAAATTATCATTTAAAACAGCTTGCAACAAAGAAAAATCATGGCAATTTGCCAGGACTTGCTCCTTGTTACCTGGGATGTCAACAAATATAAAGTAAGCAAACGCACATTATATGCAGGCGGAATCAGATTATAGAAAATGAACTGAGGGCGTATAGAGCGGGGAAGTGCGCATGCGTAAGGACAGAATTGGGGGTGGCGCTGGAATTACCTGCGCGAGAGATAATGGCGTCGCATTGGAGATTACCTTCCGTGCCTTTAAACACGACACATGTGGGTAATCTTGTTCTCCTCCCCAAAAAACATGTCAATGGCTGAAAGGCTGCAGCGAGCACTATCTGGAGTCTCTGGTCCCGCCACGGCAATGTGGCAGGCGAGGGGCTAGCGTCGTCTGTCAAAAATGCACAGTGAGATCTAGTTATAATATAATTGAATTTTCATATCAGAGGAGAGCAGAGTCCCAGCAGACAATAGGACTGCTGAGTCCTCTCTGATATTGGCACAGGCCCTTTGCCACGCGCATGAAATCAGTATGTTAATGTCCCTGGGTTTTCTTTTTTTTAAGGGCACTTGTGCTTCCGCAGTGTACTACTGATGTGGTTTCAAGAAATTGTAACTATTGATAAGTAGGTAGTCTGCAATCCCTTAGACCCACCCTCCTCCCCCCATCCACGTATGCACCTTCACTTCCCAGCCAAGCTTCCAGACATCTGTGTACCCCATCCAACACCCCTTTATTAAAATTGTAATTTATTTTTTTTTAAATCAGAATGACAGTTGCTTTCTTTTCTCTGCGGCAGGCGGCGAATCAAGCCACTTTAATTACTTTCGTAACTTCCCTGACCCTGGCAGTGCAAGCTATGCACTGAGAAAATGGGCTCCCAACAAAGACCCCGAAGACGAAGCGGAAGCAGGAGCAGGAATTCATCGAACTCTGGATTTTCTTTTATTTTGTTTGCACTGCCCATCTTTTTTTTTGTCATCGCCAACCTTCGCAGGCCTGACCTGAACTCTCTTTACAAACTCAAGCATGAGAATTTTACCGTTGGTGTTCACTGTGCAAGTTTGCATGACTCTGCCGAGTGTCTCCTCAAACACCATATACAGGCCATAACTCTCCATACAGAATCAGACCCAGCAGAGGACCTCAGTTCAGTGTAGGGATTAGCAGGGTTAAATAGTGCACTTGATCTGCCTTTTGACAACAGGGGTCATCCTGCAAATGTAGGATGTGCTAACCACCAAGCCATCCTATCATCATCATGATGATTATTGTTAATAAGCAGCTGTGCTTATTAGAATTATGCAAGATGTCCATCCATGACACTCATTTGGCACAAACCACTTTATTTAATCACACGTGCAATACTTATATTTTATACTTATATATATTGCTGTGCAATCTGTTTTTTTCATATTGTCTCCCCTCTGTATTATATGCCATGTACATAATTGAATAGTTTTTATTTTATTTTATTTAGTATATTCTGATCTCTATTTTTATTACACTTTTTTCTTTTTTAAAGTACTACTCTTATTTGATACATTAGATGTATATTTAACTTTCCCAATCACTATCACTTCTGCTGCTGAGAAATGTGAATTTCCCCCCATTGTGGGACCAATAAAGGATTATCTTATCTTAAACCTGAAAAATACCAATGGCTAATTTTAGCTCCTCTGTTTGGTTCCATCAGGATCGGACATTCAGTCTGTCTAATTGTTCTAAAGTGTAAAATGTAATGTAGCACATGAGTGACAGTTTGTTCAGTGCAACACTGCATATGACGGTGGACACAGCCAACCCACTGTGTGTGTCACATGGCAGACAGCCATAATTGCCTTTCTGAGCTGTAAAAAAAAAAAAAAGCTAAGTTTAAAGCCCTTGGGCATGTCTGCATAACATGACTGACAGAAACATTACAGGCTGAAATTGTTTTTAGACACCATTTTCTCAGGTGTGCCCTTTGATTATATGCTTTTAGAAACAACTTTGGTGAATTTCAAGTGGATTCAATTAACAATTTTAACTAAAGAGCAATACTTGCTCGAAGATCTTTAATTCTCATCTACTTTCACATCTATAGGATGATGCCATTTTAATACAAAAAGCTGATTAAACCAAACAATTCCCCAGTGCATTTAAGTAAGTGACCATGCACACCCATATTCACTGTGCAAGTAGGTCATCCAGACACCACTGATCATGGAAGTGAGGGGATTACGTGTTCATGTAAAATTAATTCATTATCAATAAAAACGTATATTGTATTTTTTTTCAGAGCCTGAATGGGATCAGAAATAAAAGAGAATAATGAAATTTTGTAGGTAAACCAAAGTTATGAAATATATAGATTAGATTAAATAAGATAAAACTTTGTCATTAACTGTCATCTAATTAGAAGTGCAATAAATAATATAGTTTACTTAGAGCAGCAGTAACAGTGACCAGTGCACTGAATACTAATGTGCAGAAATTTATATTGGTTATAAGACGTATACAGTAATTATACTCAGTGACTACAAGTGAGATGTACAGTAATAATACAGGTTATTAAATATAAGGTCAATCATTATTGCTTTTCCTGTATTTTTACAAAAAATCTAATAATACCTTTGGAAAGTTGCATTCTAGTATTCCTGTTACATGAATTTGACTTATGTAGCTCTAATTTGAAATTTACTATAAAGACATATAATTCCACTCAGTCCTGTCCTCCAACGTTACACATGAGATGGTAACTGTGTAAATCCTTGCTTGATGTATGTCAGTTCTAGCAGCTCTTGTTAGATTTGTTATGGCTCAGCAGTACAGTGGTGCTATGACAATCACTTAATCATTTACAACAATTAAATTAAGGCAGCTTCCGAAAATGTGTTGGTCGCACTCAACGTTTTAATGTGGTGTAATCCTTGCTCTCACTCTCACTTCTCCGCTGCGAGCATCTCTTTTCCAGCTTGGCCACTGGCTGAGACACAAGGTGGCCTCAGTTTGACTGACTGATAATTAAATGAGTGATTATGCATCACATTAATAGACAATGATCCAGAGCATGCAGCCATATGTCTGGAATATTAATGAGAGGCTGCAGGGGGGTTGATAAGAGGAAAGCAATGCGGAGTTAATCCCCATACGACTAACGTGTGGTCACCAGCTTCCCCGACTAACACTCTTGTCCTTGAAGTTCTGATTTCTTCCATACCACCAGTGTTAAGTCAGTAAAAATAAATTGTTTTAATAACTTTAATAGACTTATAATATTTCAATTATAAATCTAGTGACAAAAGCCTGCTGTCGACTTGTTGCACCTCTAATTTTAACTGGACACATTTATCTAGCTATTATATGGTGTTTTTCCCCTGTACTGTAATGGTCAGGATCCTAATTGTACCACCACAGAGCAGGTACTATTTGTTTGGAGCATTAATCCTATCCCAGCAGTGTCACTGGGGGGTTAAATGAAACTACAGAAGCACTGCTGCACTAAAACCCACTCACTGCATCAGTGTCTCTGCAGTGACAAACAATCCACCACCCAAATGATACCTGTTCTGTGATGGTGATTGGTGAAATCTGCAATAAGGCAGTGTTCCCAAACTTTTGACTGGTACTTTGATATTTGTATTTGGCTTAACTGATATTAAAAGATATAAGATATTAAAACATTATTGTGCTTACTTGCAATCTTTAATGCAAAATAAAAGCCTTGCATACGTTGTTATAATTTTGTCAGTATGTTAACAGTTATAGTACAGTTCGCTCAGAATCTTTGTGCTAATCAATATTAACCATTTATTATTATATATAAGTACTATGACTTACTTCAGCTTGTAGTAATGTTGCTTGGTATTGTAAAGTGCTCGTCACAGGTTGGCGAGTAAAGGAAACTCCTCATCTCTATGGCAACCGTATAAGCCGTTGGTGTTCTTTTCAGACAGATAATGAACTTCACCCCTTTTATGTCACTCCACTCGCAGCTTTCTCACAATAAATCTGTGCATCACTGAAATCACTCATTAACACCAGAGTGTGACAAACTGAACAGAGAGAAAAGTTAGTTCCAGCTGGTACAAGCAGTGAGTTTGTTAATTCTATGACCACTTAAAGAACGCAATATTTGGCCAAATAAAGTGGATGCTCCTCTATTTATTTAATAAATGTTTAATCAGGACTTCATTTCACTAAAGTATGATGTTAATGTCACAGTTTTTATGCATAAATGTCTTCAGGGTACTTTTTACAATAAATGTCACTTTGTAATGTCAGGCTTTCAATTGCAGTTCTAAATGTTTGTGTCATATCAATTCCTCTGTTTTCTTAATTGACACTTATTGTGAGTTTTGCAAATTTTATTTTCTAAAACCTGTTTTAAATCTATAGGGGAAACCTTGTGCATGTGTAATTACACATTTACTGTTTGATAATTGTATTTATTTATTTGTAAATTTGCAAATGTATTTCGACTAGATATTTAGGCTGACAATAACTAACCGCAAATAAATGTCAGAATTAAAATTCTGATGCCCGTTTACCACTATTCAACTCTTCATGACTTCATAACTCCTCTTTTACTATAAAATACAGAGGCAGTACTCAACAAGTCTATTTATCATACTCAAGGATTATGCAGTTTGTTAATTCAACTGATAGACTCTCGTTTTAAAGGGGCAATATGGCCATCTACTGGCCAACGAAGGGACTGAACGGAATACTCGGCAACATGGCATTTATTTTAAAAGGACACCTA
>JAFMOD010000474.1:417735-436495 GCA_019802435.1 Corydoras maculifer | reverse complement strand
TGCCATCTCTCATGACTGTTTAATTACAGAAAAGATATAAATCAAAAGCAAATACTGAAAATCAGTGATGGAAAATATAAAGCCTATAAAACAACATAGACCAAAATTAAGCAACTGATTTCACAGTTTATATTGTCAGAAATAGAATATGATCATATGAATAACTTCATTAAAAACCAAAAATAAAGCTTTTTCCTTCAATATATTCAGTTTCACTGTAAGTCAGTATATATATAGTATATAGTTTACATTTACATTGATAGAAAGACTTTTGTATGTTGTATCTTAGACAAACAGTAACTACAGGTAAAAAATATACAAATTCTTAATTTAAAAACAAATAATAAAAAAACTTTTTTTAAAATGTTAATACCAAACTTGCTGCGTTTTACACAAAAATAACATTTAACTACTCTATCCACCCAGGCCTCCTTTACAGAAACTCCACAGATTTCCTTTGCTTAAGAACAAAAACAGCTGTACGATAAAAGGAGTTGCTGGGAACTTAAGCCCTCTGCGCCATTTACAGTAATTCAAATCAGAGCATACTTTACTCAGCATTCCAGGAGGAAAATCACAGGAGACTGATTCCTGATTACACTGAAAAGTCTATTACTGTACCAAATTTAAAACATTTTGATATAATCCTTAATCAACACTTAAATATTACAGCAGCCTTGCTTTCCTAGGTGAACAGCATCCAGTTCTGGTTTCATTCTGACTGTTACAATTACAAGGCAAGATCATGCTAATGTATAGCATGACAAGGTTGGTGTGATGTAGCACACCATCTGGAAGTACGTACATTTACACCCTTCAAATTTTTATATTGTGACAATATTGTAATCGAAAGATCAATAAAAATATGGCAGCAAAGGCAATAAAGGACCACAACCTCCACTGCACATGCTCATTCATGCTTAGAGTTCCAGTCTATCTGACAAGGTAAGTCTTTCTCCAACACGCTAGTGTTCAGACACACTACTCCCCTGATCAGTGCTGTTTTGACAAATCACAGCAAGTTCATTTTTTTTTCTAACTGGGGACTTTAAACGTTCCACAGCTGGCTTTCTGGCAAATGCTCGGATCAGTCTGGAGCGGTAGTGATCCCCTGCTAGAAAGTACAGGATTGGGTCCAAGCAGCTGTTGGCACTTGCCAGTGGCCGGGTCACTTTGTAAGTGAAGTTGACAATGTTGAGGATCCAGCAGTCTGCTTTCAACACTCTGTATGTGTAGTAGAGCGTCCGGGTGATATGGAATGGGACGAAACAGATTGCAAACACAACCAGCACTATGATAATAAGCTTAATAGATTTTCTTCTGGACGTTTTTCCTTTGCTGGAGGAAATCACTTTAGGCTGACAAAGTGCCCGTGCCATCAAGCAGTAACAGATCACAATAATAAAGAACGGCACACCGAACAGCAGCGTCATCACAACTGAGCTGTAGTCGACGTAATCCTCAAAATCGGCCTGGCTACTTGTGTCATGACAAAGTGTGTCATTATCTCGCTGGCTCGTGGTGACGAAAATCAGGTTGGGCACCAAGCACGTAATAACCGCTGCCCAGACCAGGCAACATACCATGTGAGCATAGCGTGGCTTGGCTAATGAGAGTGAACGTATTGGGTGACAGACACCCAAGTAACGATGCACACTGATGCATGTAAGTAAGAGAATGCTACAGTATAAGTTGGCATAGAAAAGGAAGCGAACCCCTTTGCAAAGAGCGACCCCGAACGGCCAGTGGTTGCGATTGGCATAGTAGTAGATGAGCGTTGGCAATGAGAGCACGTAAAGCGTGTCAGACACTGCCAGATGGAACATGTACACTGTGCTGGCATTCCATGGACGCATCTTAGTCAGAAACATCCATAAGGCCACAGAGTTCAGGATTAAGCCCAGCACACATACTATAGTGTACGATACAGGCAGCAGGATGTACTTAAAATCCTCATCAAACCGGCAGCTGTCATTGGCCTGCATAGAATCCACTGGGATCAGCATTGCGAGAGAAACAGAGCCGTTTGAGACGAAAGTACCAGGAATTGAGGTCATCTTTCCTTAAAACAAAAGCAACACATTTTAGTTATCAAACAATAACATAAAGCAAAAGTGATCTTTACTATAAATACCACAACTGAGAGAACAATTAGAAAGACTGAAATTTATGGTTTAAACATAAAAACACAATGACAAAAATAAAATCAATAAAGCAGACAATACACAGTTCAATGAATAAAATTAAACAAATCTATAAATCAAGCAATAATTACTCTTAATAATATGAAGTGCAAAAAATACAGAAAAATGGACAGGGGCCATACATTTTTTTTTTACCTGTGTTACAAAGAGATACACATCTAGATCGAGTCAAACTATAACATATCGACAGAAACCAGAAGGTCAGACTAAAAATGTTAAAGTTGGCACTGTAAGCACATTTTGAAACGCACTATACTGACAAAATTATTGCGACATGTACACCATACTCCCACACAAGCTTTCATTTTTTTTATTTTCCTCAAGCTATAAGCTTAACAGCTTCCACACTTCTGGGAAGGTTTTATATGCTATTTTGTAGCAAGTCTGTTAGGACTCATGTCCATTTATCCATATAAGCATTTGTCAGGTTAAACACTGATGAGAGGGCTTGTTTTACGGTCTCTGTTGTAGTTTTTTTTTTTTTCAATAGTGTTTATTGGGGTTGAGGTCAGTGACATTCTTCCACATCAAATTCAACCCACCATGTCATGTTTCTAAAAAGTTGGAGGCATAGAGTTGTCCAAAAAAGCATGGCCATAAACTAGATTTTATACATTTGAAAATCGGACTAAATAAAACATCTGTATTCACTGATCGGTAGGGATGTCACAAAGTGTATGTTTTCCCTCTGCAAACATGTAGGATTATAACATCTGGAAAAACTCTATAGTTACCATAAGAACCGTTTTATTATATATATAAATTGTCCCAAGATATCTGCAAATTATTTAAAGGGAAAACTTTTATATAATGGTTATAATGGTTTAAATCCAATGAATAAATAAACCTAAAATATATCAGAATCTCTTAAACCTGTACTTTTAGGGTTACACTTAAATGCAATCTAATTAGGAAGGATATTTAACAAATGAGAGGTTTCGTTTTGACTTTTTAAGGTGGTTTGCATCGCTACAGAGAAAAGGGGATAAATCAAAACGAGCCACTTTGATCAGAAATAAATAGTTTATAAAGATGACTATGGGCGGCACGGTGGCTTAGTGGTTAGCATGTTTGCCTCTCCCGGTTCGAATCCCCATCTGGGTGGAGTTTCCATGTTCTCCCCGTGTCTGCGTGGGTTTCCTCCGGGTTCTCCGGTTTCCTCCCACAGTCCAAAAACATGGATCAGGTTAATTGAATTCTCAAAATTCCCCCATATAGAGTGTGTCTGTGTGAGTAAGTGTGTGCCCAGCGATGGATTGGCGCCCTGTCCTGGGTCTATCTGCCCAGCGCCCGAGAAGTTCTCCCCTGGATGGGCATGGGGAACCCCACCGCGACCATAATAGAGGATAAACGTGAGATAATGAATGAATGAATGAATGAAAAGATGACTATTAAATCTGAGTTTTAGTCATTTTAAAACAGCATTTAGACACATAAATTAGTATTTCACATTAAGTATTTCAGTTTTTATAGAACAAATTTTCACCTAATAAACTAAATAAACTATTCAAGTGTTTATAAGTTATCGTATTTATCGTGAATTACAACTATAAAACATTTCAGTGAATTTTTTTTCGACGTCAGTATCGGTTCTTTAGACTCTAAACATGAACGATGCTCGGTACAGATATGAGAACTGCTAATGAAACGAACCCCACACTAACTAATAGCAGACCGATAATATGTTAAAATAAAACTTCCAAACCTGTTTTTATTTCGAAGAAAGAAGAAAACAGTAGAGAAAGCAACCGTCTCCATTCAAACTCACAGCAGTGAAACTATGGGAGTGAGTCGACTGAGAGCATGTGTCCTGAAGCTCCGCCCACTGACCGTCCCTCAATTCACACAATAACAGTGAACTACGAGGACGAAGCTTATTTGTTTTTTTAATATAAAAACGTTCATGGCGTTTATAAAAACTTTACTTTATACCACTTCATCTATTCGACATTTTTACCTTCATCACGTTTAAATACGTTTGTAACTTCGCGTTACCCCAAAGTCCACAAAGTAGCCCAAAGAAGTATAACATTCGCATGACCGATATTATTTTAATACTTTTACCTATGAAGTGTTTTAAGTTCAAGTTATTTATTTATATAGCGTCGTACATGTTATTATTTTTACAACAGTGCATTGTCACAAAGAAGCTTTACAGAATGAAAAGCCTTAAAACCCACAAAGAGCAAGCCGAAGCGACAGTGGCAAGAAAAAACTCCCTGTTATGATGTTATTTAAGAAAGAAACCTTGGGAGGACCAAGACTCAGTGGGGGACTCATCCTCCTTGAGCGGCTGGCAGCAACAACAGTGTAGGACAGCCATGTACAGATATTTAACAAATGGAAAAACTCTAACTGGAAAACTATATTTGAGTCCATTAAGGGGGTCCTGCAATATTATTATTTTTTTTAAGTCTTTCAGTTTAGCATCTGGATAAGTCAAATTCAAAACTAAAAAGCAGAAGCTAAGAAATATTGTACACACGAATCATAACTACTCTGTTCTAACGATGCTGTAGAAATATTTGCACCTTTTTCCTCTTTTTTTACTTAAAATATGCACGCACACTTTCCCTTCCTCTGTTATTAATTTCTATTTCAATCTTTATTTCCCTATTTAAAGGAAAACTGTTAAAGTCGGTTCTTAATCATATAAATAACCTATTTTTATATAAATATGGCTAAATATCCAGTATTCTGGACCTTACATCTGACCAGCTGAGCAGTTTGTCAAGCCCTGACATTGACATTAGTGCACATCTGACCGCTTCACATTCTTATCAATGCATAATATACAATACATTATTTTAAGTCAAAGAAATTAATGAAAATATAAGATTAATAGAAAAAGCAAGCCAATTCCCAATGAGCATATTGTAAAAAATGATTTTTGGGTCGTCCATCAACAAACAGAACTCACAAGATGACCCAGTCTGAAAATCATTCCAGCAAGATATCAACAATTGACTTTGTAAAAGAGTCATTGCTTACCTTAAAGTGGTCATGAATAGATCAAGGTTTGCAAATGCCTCTAAGTGTCAGACCTGTGTGATTAAAAAAAATGTAAGGCAGTTTTCAGAAGCTGTTCAAATGTGAACAGTATGTTGTGTAGGTACACCATGTTAAAGACCACCAATATATTTGTGTTGATTTTATTGCAACATTTATCAATTTTGTTGCCCTTACCTAGCTTCTTCCAGTTTGCTAATGTTTTCACTTAAAGCAGAAACTTTATGCCAACACTAAAACTAGAAGCACTTGACAGTCAACACATAAAACTCTCATAAAGAAATAAATATGACAGGAAGTTATAACCTTATGTGACCACAGATGAACGTTTATGTTCAAATGTACAGGGCCCAATATTTTAGTCTTAAAAATAGTATAATTATACTGTTCGTTGTTGTTTGATTAAATATTTGAGATTCTTAACTTTTATACATTTTTACATTTGCTATTATTAATTTAGTGAGTGTGGCAGAAACTTATATTTTAATCACACACACATAAAACCTCCGTCAGTATACACAGTGAGTTTAAGCTTTACATGTGTTCAAGAACAAGTTACTTATTTACTCAGACAGGATGATCTTGACGGGCAGGCAAACTTTGGAAGATAATCCTGCCAGTGCACAACAAGTGAAAAGGGCACAAAGGTATGGAGAGATCTTTATCTATAGAGGATACCTGAAAGAATTCAAGATATTTCACATTGCTTATGGCCACCAATGGAGGAAGAGAAAGCTAATTTTTGTTACTCTCCAACAGTAACATTTTGTCTTCCTGAAAGGAAAATTAAAGTTCAATTATTATATAAATAAAACTTAATAATTTAGTAATATTTTTTAAATAATATTTTTAAACAGAATAATGAAGTTTTCATTGTTACAGAAATGTTATGTATTAAAACGATTGACAAAGCAGATTATTCATTAAGCAGTGCTGTACACTTTCACATATTCCGTGTCACTTTGGCATGCCATGGAGTGGGTGTGGTGTTTCAAGAAACTGCAGTAATCCTTTTTAAACCAAATATTTAAAAAAAAGGCCTAACAAAAAGTAAATATTGCTTTTCGATTATGAAATTGTCCCTTTAGGGCAAAATAAACATATCAGTTTCATTACTAGGCGGCACGGTGGCTTAGTGGTTAGCGTGTTCACCTCTCAGCACTAGGGATTCTCGGTTCGAATCCCCATCTGGGTGGAGTTTCCATGTTCTCCCCGTGTCTGCGTGGGTTTCTTCCGGGTTCTCCGGTTTCCTCCCACAGTCCAAAAACATGGATCAAGTTGAGTTCTCCAAATTGCCCCATATAGTGTGCCCAGCGATAGATTGGCACCCTGTCCTGGGTTTATCTGCCCAGCGCCCGAAACGTTCAACCCTGGATGGGCATGGGGAACCCCACCGCGACCCTAATATAGGATAAAGTGGAAGATAATGAATGAAAAGTTTCATTACTACAAGTTTTTCACTTTAGTTTATTATGCATGTTATAGTTAGTAAGAAATCATTTTACAAGTTTGAACTCATATGGATAAATATTATGATAATAATGATTATTATAATAATAATATCAAATCAACTACAATTTTGACACTTAACATTTAGTGTGTTTAAGTGATATTTACCAATGACAATCTAACTGTAAGTCAAGGTTTTTTAAGCTTTAATACTGAGTCAGCTGAATGGGAAAGTGAGAGCAGGATGGCTCACCTAGTTTATTGATCCAATGCTAAAATCAATCCCTTACTATTTACATAATGATACACAAAACCAGCACCAAGTTATTTTCATCTGTTTACCTTTGGATGTGGTCATACACTTTAACACAAAAAAACAACAGAAGTCAGCTCTGCTGCTCCATCACTACTGTTTCTTCATTTGTACAACTTCACATCTAATAGTTCTGCCACATACATTATGTAGCACATATTCACAACACAACAGATTAAACACCTAATATTTAAGTATGATAACCGCTGAAATGTTCTTAACAATTTTACACTATTTATTAGATCAGGCTTATTTATTAAAAAAAAAAAATTACATGATTTCAATTCATGATTAATCTCCTTTAAAAATTTATCACAATAAAAACAACAAAATTAAAGCTTTGGTATGCTAAAACTACTACCCAATAAAAATATAACCCCTTTTTGAGTTTCATAAAAAAAACCACACATTTAACATGAAAAGGTCTAATTTGATGTGAACTAAATCACACTATCCATTTATCACAAATCTACAGCACTGTGGTTTTATATAAAGTTAAATCAAACAGGATGAGACTTTACATTTTGTTTCTAAATCCCTGATGTCAATATGTTTGTAACAAAACTTTAACCTCCTAGAAAATTGGGGGCTTTCTAAATAAAATTTCCTACAAACAAAATGTCAGTTTCTAGTGTTTAATTAATTTAATTCAAAGTTTACTACACAAAAAACCTTTCCAATGTTAACCATCACTCAGAACAATGGTTTGTTTTTAGATAACTCACCAGAGTTTCTCTTTTGTATTGACGTGTGGTTTTCTTCTTGCATAATAATGTTACAATCCTAATTTCTTAATGCAAAAGTAAACTGTATTAGCTGACAACACTCCTAATGTCTGGGCAATAACAATCATGAAGAATATTACTGGCAGGACGTTTTAAAGGCTCACGCGGAAGATAAAGTGATGAGATGTTCATTAGACAGACCTCCTGTTTCTGCATTAACATGTTTAGACAATTCTTTTAAATACTTTGATTTATACATTAACAAAATATAATTAGATTGTTCAATCGAAACTGTAACAAAATGTTTTTGTATATTTTTATTTGAATAAAAGAGAATTAACAAATGACACTTGCTTGTTTTAAACGCATTAACAAAATATCCATTTAGAAAATGGGGTGGTGATTTAGTGCTTGGTTCACGGTTTAGAAAGAATCGTGTGGTCTCATTAACACTAAAACATGAACAAACATGGTGTTCCTCTTAAGGCACTTTAAGACTTTTCTTTGCAACTAAATGATGTCCACAAAAAACTGGTATCCTGGAGGGTTAAAAATAATAATAATTCAATAATTCAAAAGAGAATATTATTAGCTGCATTATGGTTTAGAGGTAAACTGTACACTGGGCTGAACAAGCAAACTTGTTGATCCTCTCTTAGCAGTGTAAATTATTATTGTTACACAATCTCAATGTAAACACACCAAACCAGCTTAAAACCGATTTACCCATTTACCTGCATAACCTGGTATTAATGTTTTTATCAGATTCTAAACAACTGCAGGTGATTATGTTAATGGTTTAAGCAAAGAAATTGTTTGTTACTGACCCATCAAATGGCTCACTTTCAATGATCCATTAAATAGGTAGCAAATGTTCAAGTGGAATCCTGTCTACAATTTTTCATACACTATGGGATAAAGTTGTATTTGGACATTTTAAACCATCTGTCAATCTTTTATGTAATTTATCTATTTAATGTAGACTTTTATTTAAGATATCTAAAAAATAATGATTGTTTGCTTAGAAGTTCCCTGAATTCTTAGTTGACCAACACAGTCAGAAATAATGGTATAATTTAACCTCATCACTCTCCCGCAAACTACAGTTTTTACTGTAATATCCTTCTCCTGGGGTTAATTGGACCTCAGAAATTTGCGTATATTTTAAGTATATAAAAAAGTTATTGTTCCAATGCAGTTTATAAAAGTACCTACAGTATAAGGATGCTGTCCTTGAGACAAACAGTTACAATGGCATACTGTATTTGCAGAGAGTGTAAAATGCTACTGTCAATTTAGTTACATTTGACAATAATTGTAAAACAACAGGTGGCCTGTGGCAGCGGCGGGGTTGGTCAGACACCGGGTTTGAATAGGAGGTGGAACTGAGGAAATGAGGAAGGCAATTGGCTCTCCTGTGATGTGTTCTGTTAATTGCGCCTGTGTGTGCAGGAGAATAAAGAGAAAGAAGGAAAAACTAACCAGAGACCCAAGAGAGATGATTGTGGTTGTACTGGAAAGTACCGGCAGTATCTGCCACTGTGTAACTGTGTGTGTGTGTGTGTGTGTGTGTGTGTGTGTGTGTGTGTGTGTGTGCGCGCGCGCGTGCGCGCTGCAAAGCAAATTAGACTTGAGAATGAAATCCACTTTATAGTGGACTGGTGACGCCATTAAGAGCATAATAAAAATCCAGTTTTGAATTCAGTATACGCCCGTTTCTACTGCCCTCATTGTCTGTACCTACAAGTTTGCTATGTGGCCATAACAAGAAAATATTTAAAAACATATCATTTTAATTGTTTTTAAGACCAAATGAATTAGGAATAACTTGTATTCCAGGAGCTTGAATATATAACAATAATAAAACCTGCATCATTTTAGATTATTCACTGTGCTCTTGTGAAAAATGCTTCAACCTTAGCTTATTACCAATTCCCAATACATATTCATCAACACTGCTTAGTTGTGGAATGATTTCCCCAAATCTCTCAATAACACATTTAAGAAATATCTCAAGACACATTTCTTTCCTAATATAATGTCTAATACAAATATTTTAACGTATACATTTATAAAAATAAATAAAATAAAACAGGGTATATGACAGATCAAGACATTGAAACCAGATCAGCAAATGGTCAGTATTGATGATTCTGCAACTAATCTGGTTTCTTATTAATTTACTGTTGTGTATTGTTCTTTTCGAAAAAAAAACATCTGCTAAATCACTAAATGTACATGTAATTCTGACGAGTCCACACTTTGGTGTAAATGTTTGCACATAGAAAGAACTTGATTTAAAATAAAAGTAAGAAACTACTGGATATTGTTCACATCTCAGTCCCAGATTTTGGGCAAATTTTCTAAAATTCTTCGACGGTGTGAGGGGTTTGTCACTCCAGAAGCACACAGATCCTCCTCCGTGATGCCACTGTACACAATGGAGAGATGAGCAACAACCAAAATTAACACATTATGCAGCTACTAAATATACTGTAGATCATCTTGGTGTGTTGTCCCATTCTACAGGAAGACAAATACAAATATGTATTGTTATTTTACCTGAAGTGTTCCAAGTCATGCCAGCCATTAAGACTGAGACCCAGAGTATAACGCTGCAGACCAAGACTACTGAGCAACTCTCGCACAGTCTGTGGAACTCCGTGCAAAACAGAAAGCTGTAAGTAACAACAAACACAATGTCATCATCCGTGCACCCGAACACACCACATTATCACACACACACTTCAAAACATCCATCTGACTGTCTAGTAAGGATCGAACACACTGTAAATCGTCCTGATTGAAATTTCTCACTAATACATTTCAGGAGGGACACAGTTCAGCTAATCTTGTAAGCTACTAGCACAGAGTACAAAGTGAGAAGCACTGAGAATGAATAAAAGATACAGATGGCTGTGGATGTGGGATGGGACAATATACTTAGTTGATGAGATGCCCTATGGCTCTGTTCCAAAGTTAATAGAAAACACAGGGAGGAGTTGGTAGCAAGGGTGGAAAAATGGCAGTAAAAGGTTATGGCTATATCAGAGACAGCAGGGTGGGTGGACCTTGTAAAAGACCATGGTTGTGGACAGGAAATTTGGTCTGACCTGTAAAGAATCCCAGAAACCAAGGTCATCATTGAGAACTGCACCCTCAGCATGGCTACCCTTACATTTCGCCAGCAAATGATACCAGGCTGTAAACCCAAACTAATACAAGGGTCTTAGTGGTTATAAGATGACTAAGTCCTAAATATGCAGGCAAAAGTATTTACTATCATCCAGAAGCTTTATCTTGTTTAATGGACATGATAAAAACCATCTTATATGATCCATTGACTCTATAACTCTATAGATATATCTATCTATCCATAATTGAATGCTATGTATATTCTGGGATTTGCTGCCATCATACCATAATATGCTGCCATCACAATGACGTCTTTATATGGGAGCTCATTATTAATATTGAGCAAAGTGTAATTAAATGAAAAGTTAATGTTACAACATGGAAAACATGCCTCTGTCCCATATCCAACATTTGAAACCATGATAATATATAATCCTCTACTAGGGTTGAGAACTGAGTGGACCCACACAGACACATAGAGAACATGGAAACTCTACCCAGTGTGGTATTTGAACCCAGATCCCAAGGGCTGAGTGGTGGACATGCTAACCACTATGCCACCTCATACCTCTGCCATTAATCACTACATTATCAACAGTTAGGACAAAATCTATTTAAATATGTATGAGGTGATGCATTTTACTTTGTCAGAAGCCGTAAACAGCAGTATATTTTTTTACATGATTTAATCACCTAACCACACAAAATGGTATTTATTATACCTTAATCTCACCTCTTTCTCCCAACAGTAAGATGCCTCATAGGGTCTGGGAATGAATGATCTTGAAGGGTACTTCTTGTTTACTGGCAGGAAGTCCACCTCGCTTAAGGATTTGGCAATCTGTAGAGCAGTGAGTGAGTTATCTCCCGAAGTAGCAGGTGTTTGTTCCACCACCCAGGGGACGTGGGATTTGCAGGGGGGGACTCTGGTTGACATGTAAGGGTAAAGCTTAGTTCCATTGCACAGTGGAAGTGGTTGCTCTTGGTGCAGCCTGAAATAATCCTTCCTACTTGTTCCATGCAAATCCCGTGCAAAGGCTGGACTGTTCATTCGTGTGCCACCTGAGTTTTTCATAGATAACATAGACTCTTGTCTTATGCCAGGCCTTTGAATTTGTGTCTGAAATTGACAAGTTAAGGTGGAATTCTTCAGGCTTGGAGTGGGCTTTGTGAGGTCTGGCCCTGAAAAAAGTTGGTATGAGGAAGCTGGTTGGGGACCAAGTTGAGTTGAGTGGTCACAGGGGGGTGTATAGGGTGGCAGAGAGCCAGGAATCTCAATTTCTGTAAAGTCAGACCTGCGAGAGGCTTTCCGATCATCTTTATGACCTCCTGTTACTTTAGGAAGCTGAATAACTTGGTCTTTGGCCCACACTACATTAGATTCTTTGGGCGAGGGATCATCCTCAGCTTGGCGCAGTATGGGAATGCCCTCAAAAATGAAGTAGGCCGGGTTGGTGTAGCTACTGGTTGTCACATTTCGGGAGGTTGATGACCCTCTGTTAGAAATTCATAAAACAGAACTGAAAGCAAAGTCAAACTTTTGTAATAACTTACAAGGCACACTTAAATGTCATCATTCGCCAAGTCATTGAAACATGCTTGAGGTAAACATTTTCACTTCCTATTAACAGGAAAGAAGAAAGTCTTGGTTACTCACTGATTGTTGGCTGGCTGGATGGGAGGGGGTGACCACGGTGCTTTAATTAACCCTTTTTCATCTTTCTCATTGCAGATCCAGTCTGTATCGAACAAAAAACAAAACAATCTTATACCTATGAGCCGAATAAAATAATAGTAGGGTGCGAATTAGAAACCCTGAGCATAACAAAACCATGTGATGCTCTAAGGAAGCATCTGTATAAAGGAAGCCAAGAGAGGAAGCCATAAAAGATAAAAGAAAAGCAAAAATAACACTGAATGTGGAGGAGTCATGAAGGATAAACTATGTATTGCTTGAATGAAGAATGTAACGTTAGAAGTAAATAAAACAGCCAAGCAACACGGCATAATTTACCATAAGACTTTTCCTGCATATGATGTCTGTTTTTCGGTATGTACACCTTCAGTTGGCCACGGATGGAGCCCAGCTCCTCCCCTCTGTGAGTCAAGCATGTTTCAAATAACTCTGAAGAACCACACACTGCAGGTTGTAGAGCTACACAACATTCACCTAAAACAATAAAAGTAATAAAGAAATAACTGAGCCCCACATTAAATGACCTAAGCTGGACATTTTACAGTTGTTGGATTTTTACAGAATTCAAGGAGATGCCACATCTTACCGTATGACTCAAAACCATCACACGACTTCACAGAAAGCAGCAAATGCTGTTCCTGAAGATACCCTGTTTCAAAACTCAGTGGTTGAAGCTAGAGAAAGGAAGAGCAAATGTTTAGGTTTGAATAATGAATCCTTCGAATAAGCCAATTTCAGTTTGCCTGCGAATATAAACATTGTATCTTGTCATCGGGGCTGTTCCTTCTATGGCAATTTTAGAAACATCCATGTATATTTTTTGCCCCTCAAAAACAGTTACCTAGGGATCCTATTTTTAACCCTAATTATCATTTTAAGCCTAGTGTGCTGTTTAAGCTACTTGACTTGTAGGTGGTTTCAAGCTACTTGTTAATCCCGAGAACAAATATTCAATATATAAACCTTAGGAAACTGTTTAGAAGACCAGCCGAGTTTAAGGAACCCTGGCACCTCAGAACTCTGTGAGTCATTATCTGCTGAACGGCGTGTCTCTGTACAGGAAAGGGAAAGAAAAAGAAAACATGGAACTCCCACATGTATCAAAGTAATTAATAACACAGAAAGAAGGAAGTTATTCATTTTTATGGATTCAATAATACTATTTAAAATCTAAAGAACAAAACTTACCTTCCAGACATCGAGAGTGGAATTCAATAAAGAACTTGGCTTTGCTGGCAGTCTTTACTATGGCTTCAACTGTCTCAATTTCAATCCAGGCCCATTCTGATGCGGTGGTCAAATCTAATTCTTTAAAATATCAGAGAAGTTTCTAAAACCATTCTATTATTATATAATTCTTTTTCTATTTTTTGCTCTTCGTAAAATACGGACATATTTTTTTGGCATAGTTTCGCACCAGATTCCTTTCTTGGTGCAACCCACTTATTTATTCATGCTTGGTGCCAGATTGTAAGTGTACTGACAGATATACTGCCAATGTCTACAGTCATTTAGTATAGCGGTAATTAACATATCATAGCAAATTGTGGTAATGGATGAAGATAAACAGTTGGGCAATTTAGTAATGTTCACACACCTGGTTTGGAGAACTTAGAAGTTACACCAATTTGGAATGTAGCAAAAACAGGAGAGTGATCACTGGTAAAGATATCATCAGTACAACCTGCAAGAAAAAAAAATCATGTATAATTACAGAAACCTAAGAAATAAATACTTTACATCCCATGTACATACAGCTGATCGCATTGCCAACAGGTGTAGAATACCAAGCATTTAGTAAATACATTGTTGTAAATGGTTTGCTTATTTTGTAGGAATGGTTCAGGGTCGGCCATTTATTGTTCCCGTATAACTATGCTTTGCGTAAGTTTATGTGTAAGGACTTGATTGGCACAGAGCCCTGACCTCAACTTCTAACACTATTGGGATGAACTGCATTGCATGATTGTTAACCCAGACTTTCTTACCCAATATCAGTCTCTGACTTCACAAGTACTTTTCTAGATCAAGAGGCAAAAAAAAAAAATCCAACATACAAAATCTTGTAAATGGGAGTTGGGTTGGGTTGACTTAAAATTCAATACTTGTGTTTAAATTATGCATATAAAATTATTATCAACTGCTTACTAGACCATTTCTTAAGATTAGACAAAGTTAAAAGCCTTTAGTTGTACTTAGTACTTAGTTCAATATTTATTTGCATAATATTAATAATATTGTACATTTAGGTTCATTTCAGAGTGTAATCCACTATGTCTGTAATGTATGTTTATGATGGAGTTTGCGCTTGACTATAAAGTTAATACAGAAGATACTTGGATTTAAAACAAAAATCATAAAACTGTATTGCAACATTTCTAAAAATAAATGGAAACTAAATTTTCATGAATAAGAAACATTTAACTGAGTGTTCATTTACAGGCATTTAAATGGAGACATGTCGCCCTTATGTCTGCATCATGAATTTCTGCCATCCTTACATTTAAAATAGATGCTACACCCTTTAGACGTATGTTTTTCTTCCTTTTTTTTCTTTTTTGCAAAAATACCCTGATGCAGTTAGGTTTATGGTGCTCTGACTCTCAACCATTTATTGCATAGTTTAGTGAACACTGGGTGACTTCGCTGAGGCAGCCAGAAACTAGGGACTTGTGTTTTTAGAACATCACAGGAGACAGGATATGACTCTGTTCTAGGACCACAGACCAGTACTGTGGTGTCTACGAACCTATAAAAAAAACCTTTAAAGGTCTCTGTGAACTGCGTGTTTGTTATTCCAGGATTTAGTTCAGGGTTCAATTGTGGCCTGGACACATGAGTCTTGTGCCATTTCTGAGAATCAGCTATAGGAAGTTAGCTTTCAGTTCATAAAAGTTATGTGCAGATATAAAAACTGTTACAGAAGAAATGAACTGTATGTCATTTTAATAAGCTCTACAGTTCTGTACTGTGTAAAAGTTTTATTTTCTTAATAGCATTGAATTCAAATAGCTGCTTAATCCAGCCAGTCACCAATCTTTATCTTTAGTGAGATCAAGTAGATTAAAGAATTATGAAACCAGTGTTTTAGGATCAATTAAATTGTGTACAGTTTTATCTGCACTGATATTCAGATAATTGCTATGAAACCAGTTTTAAATTTGTATTAAGAGATTCTGGTGAGGTTGAGGAGGGTGAAAATACTGCAACAGATATTTTAGAACAGCAGTAGTATAAGTTGACTGACCATACGAGGTACAGATGTTGTAGGTTTCTGGGTAGGATTTCCACAAGACACGATCACACCATGAGGGCCCATTCACTCGCACCTGAAAAAACAAAGAAAATCAATTGAGTGTATAACCAAAGTTATGGGGGCTTGTGTGAGCCAAACTATTATCCTGCGGGAGTTTAACATTAAGTAGAAATTTATATTATTTAGGCAAAAACACGTTTTTTTTAATTTTTTTTTTTAATTTTTTTTTAAAATTAACTGAAAATATGTTTTTTTATTACATAGAGGTATGTTTAAAAGATGACTTTATTCTTTGCTCTCTGAACTTGGAATGTGTGGAAGCTTAACATGTCTCTATATGTAATTATAACATGGTGGCTCAAAGCCTTTTGGACATTCTGATAAAACCCACAATAAATTTTTTTCTCTAAATAAAAACACAGCTTTACCCCACTGGTCTTGTATTTTTGCCACTGGTAGCAGTTTCTGGAGCCCCGTTCATACCGGTATGTTGGGGGAAAAGTGATCTTCTCTTCCTCTTAAAAAAAGTAATAAGATAGAAACATTAATATATAATTTCTAAAGTGCTTCAAATCAGCTAAGGAACTACATTAGTGCACCCTTAAATAATAGACTGCACAAAGATACACTGATCAGTCACTCATTGTCTATTCTATTAGTTTCTCAAGTTTTATTAATGTACTTTTTTTCAAGAAATGAAGAAAGCTTAAAATAGGTTCACACTGAAGTTAAAAAAGGCCTTTCTCTTGTGCCGCTCTCTGGTCAGTTGGTCCGCACACATCAGCTCTTCAAACTCCCGTTTCGACACATGATTTAAGATGTCCTGCCAGGAAAGAAGAGTTTAGTCAAGCGGGAGAACTCAAGACCCCTGATGTCCTTATCACATGGAATGTGATTAAGTAAGTAATACTTATTTTTTTTACTTATTATTAAGTAATATTAAATCAAACATCAGCTTGTTTTCAGTGAATTCCAGCCCATTAATGACAATTTGGGTGAGGCAGCATGTTCCATTTTATAAAGTAATTTTTTTCATAATAATGGCTGCACAGCTAAAATACAATGCATACTAAAGTAATGTAAGGACCAGAACATACAATTTAAAAACAGAAATGTTTTGTTTATGAATACATATAAATTTTGCCTATTATACAAAGTACATTATTTACATCTTGATTTACATATAAAAATAGACTAACATGAGCCTATAGCATAACCTTGTTTTTACTCATCAATGCAAAGAAAATACAAATTGTAAACAACTTAAATAGATAAATAGGTACTAACCTTTTTGAAATTTGATCTTTTACTAAAACTGGATATTTTTCCATCTTTTGGTTGCAGATTTTTAACAAAACTAGCCAAATATTACGTGTGAATGCAAAAATTAGCAAACACAAGACAGCTGTACAATGCCTTCCTTAAGGGGAAACAGGCTTGTCAAAGAAAACCACTTGTTTGCATTACTGTATTGTCATACTCACGGTATTATTATTAGTGCCTGGCAACTTCAAACAGGCCTTTGCAGCGTATAGTATATTTGATGTAATGACTGAAAGAAAAAGGGGGGAAAATTACCTGAACATCAAGATCCAAGCGATAGTTGAGGTCACCACACCAAAAAAGATGGGTGAAGCGCAGGCTGATGTCGAAGGCCCCAAGCTGCCGCTCTCCAAGAGACAACAATCTGAGGATGTCTTGAAAATTCTGGTTCCTCCTAAAAGGTAAGAGGAGGGCTAAAAACAAGCCACTTTCATTTGTTGGAGTACATAAATTGTTTTGGGGGTTGCAGTGAGGGGAAGGCTACCGTTGTGCTTTCTCACTTCCAGAAGTCAAATGACAGTTCACAAAACCCATGGAAGTGCCATTAAAGAGAAAAGAGATCCCCACTGCACCTTTGTTTCCTGTAACCATTTACATAAGACAAGAAAACAGGTTATAAAACTTTGACTTTAACATGACTGATATTTAATAAGGTAAATTAAGTCTAAATGTGTAAAATAAATAATAAAAATATACATTTTATTAGGCTTTAACAATATACCAAGTGTGTTGCCCAGACCGGTCTTCACACTGGCCGTGTTCACATGGCTGATGCATTCATCATAATCTGGTTTTACAAACACAGCCAGTCTGATGTTCCACAAAGACTGCAGTGCCACCTGTAGGAAATGTCCAAGCAAAACATGCTCACGGTAAACTGTTTAAACTAATGAACTCATCCTTTTCCTGCAGCTCAGTCTGTGGTCTATATGTATTTAAGTCAGTTCTTCAATGTACTTTATATACATCAGTGCAGAACATTTGTTTAACTGTATTTGTGATTATTTTCTTATACATACATTTGATTATTTAGCAGTTTGTGCAAAAGTGACTTACAAGTGTCCCAACATGATGGTTGGGGTCAGAACACAGGGTTGATACAGCATCCCTGGAGCAATTAGGGTTTAGGACCTTGCTCAAGGATCCACACTGGTAGCTTCAATAATATAGCATGGTTTAAAAAGTCAAGTCTCCTGCTTCAAAAAAAGAAGGTCCTGAGGATTATTCCCAGGCATGGTGGGCAAGGTATTTTGTGTGGAGTTTGCATGTTCTCTCTGTGACTGCATGGGATTTACATGATCAAAAAAACATGGTGGAAGATTTACTGAAGACAACTTGCACATAGGTTTAAATGTGTGCAAGCATTTGTCTGTGTCAGCCCTTTAATGGACAATGGATCTATTCAGAGTGTTTCCGCAACTTTAACCCTATAAGGGCTAGAATACTTCCAACACCTCCAACAAACCTCATCAAAATAAGAAGTTTAGAAAATGAAGAAAAGTTATAATTGTGGCACTGAATTCGTGGATTTTAGTCTAATAGTGACAAAAAGCAGTTCTGTGGCTGATCCAGTCATACCAACAAAACACATTAACACAACCACAGTTAATGTTAATAAAATGCTGAAAATAATCCACCACCAAAATAATA
>JAFMOD010000474.1:322735-415235 GCA_019802435.1 Corydoras maculifer | reverse complement strand
TAACTAATGTCTCACTGCAACCTAAATTTATTTAATATTTATTTTTATTGCAGTCAGTTCATTATTACCTCTGCAGTTTATTGCAGGCGCTGCACAGGATTTGCTGAAGGAAACATAAACCTGAGCCTCCTTTTCTCAAGTTCTCTAGGTCCAGACTAACATCACCATGAAGGTACTCACGAAGCAGAGCCACCATTTCAGAGGCAACACTATTGCAGAGGAAATACAGAAAATTGTGAGAAACGTAAGACAGCCATAGATAGCTTTAGGCAAATATTAGTCTGATTATAGATACAGATTTATTTAAATGCAACATCAAAATGTTTTAAATTCAATGGGTTTTTAATTATTTAAAACAACTTATTGTTTAACACCTGATTAGAACCTCAGTAACAATAAATTCACATTGGTGTCAAAGTTTACAACGATGAATGTAAAATGATTTAATAGGTTTATAAATTATTATACTGAATATATATGAATATACTATAAGAATTCTATAGACTCTGTGCATGGCTGTAAAAGTTTTACCCATTTGTAGTGAACTCCTGCAACCTTCGAAGTAGTAATTGAGTAGCTGGTGTTTGAGCTGCTGGAAGTGAAAGAACTGTAGGGGGCGCTGGAGCTACAGCGGGGGAAACCACTGGGTTCCACACTGATCCTGGCTTCTCATCTTCTCCTTCTACAGAAACAGGAAAACATACACATTATAAAAGCCACAATGACAGATCTGGAAATCTAATTTTGTTTCGGAATCCTGTCTAAAGTTATACAGGCATTCCTTTTTCCAAATACTAGCAGACCGCAGCAAACATAAATAGTTTTAACTATAATCTTTGGAAACAAAAGAAATATTAAATTTGGCATTATAAAGCACTTAAACAGATGCAGGTGTCAACTGCCAATATGCTTACATGATGGGAAATGGTTCGCATATTTACTCTTTTTTTTTAATTTGGCTTATTTTAATCCACTGTATAAGGAGTTAAATAGAAAATAAGGAACAACCATAACAGGCCTATAGAGCCAAGTCTTAATTTCATGATTAGTATGTTATATTGAACTATAAACAGACAGACATACTGCACTTTAATATATAACAATACTTTGGTACAGGTCACATTTTACATTTTGCTTTCTTTCAAACTCTTTTATTAAAAATTTTTGTCACCTGTGGAGGTTAATGTAACTTTTATTTACTTAGAAAATCGATACAATTTAATTTAGCAAATATATACATCAAGCTGAGATTCATATTGTGTAAATGCAGAGATGTATACATTTACATTGCACATGAATTACAGTGCTGTGACTTGGGGACCATTCCATAGTTGTGTACTATAGTATGTTTGTGTTTCCAATGGTGTCCATGTGTACATGTCTCACCAGAGCTTTCATCCACCACTTCCGTCTCACGCAGTACTGGGTACAGTAAAGGAATAACCAGCCCTTTATGAGGTTGTTGATATCCTAATACTAGATCACTTAGTGTACGGAAACAGTTCACATGCACCCCTTGGGTGGTCTGTTAAAAATAAAAAGGCAGAAAATATTAGATATGCAAAAAAAAAAAAAAAAAAAAAAAAAAAAAAACAATACAGCACCTCCTCCCACCAACTTACACATACACATGAGTATCTAAGAACAGCTGAAACACACAGAGCAATTTGTTCTTTAAGTTTCTTTTCTTATCTTAAGACAGCAATCCTATTTATCCTACACTAGTAAGTAAAAACACCATTTAAAAATTGTACATACAAATATTTAACAGAAGAAAGTGTTATTTACTTCATAAATATGTATACACTTCACTAAAAAGTTTGAAATAACTTCCTTTTAAATTTTTAGCTGATATTTTAAGTTTACAACAAACTATTTATATAAATTGTTAAGTATTAACATTTTAAAAATAACAAGTGGGTGGTTTGTGTTTGAGAATGACCTCTTAGAAACTGCAAATCAATGCAACTAAGAAAAGGAAGGTGAATATCCTTAAGTGGCAAAATGAGAGCAATAACAAAAGAACATTAGAGAGCAGTACATAACAAAACTGGTTTAACTTTTTAATAAAAAGGGTTCTTTAATGTAGGTACACAAGTTGGATATTAGACTATTACAGTCTGTAACTGTAGGTCTACAAAGTGTAAATATTAGTGCAAGTGGAACTGATAATATGGACCGTGAATGTAGAAACAACAACAATGTGGCTTGTTAATGTATATGTATATATTTAGACAGATATATAGATTGATAAAAAAGATATATAAATAATGTATGTGGCTTTTGTGAGGACATCATATTTGTACATATTCAAAATAACCCATTCCAATCATTCCGCACTGAGCACTGTGTGGGTCTCAAAGGAATCTTTGCAAAACACATGATTTGTTCAAACAGCAACTGAGGTCATTCTCTAACCACTTGAAGCCTCCCCCCCCCCCCACCACGCACACACCAAAGCAAGTTGAAAGCAAACCTCTGCTGTTCCCTTTGTACACATTGCAATTTTGTGTGCTGAGATTTGAGAAAAAGCGCATCTTAAGGAAATTGTCATGAAATTAATTTATATATTTTTAACACACCTACCCTAAATATGGTTATTGAAGTTTTTAAAACCCATTTAGGGTTTTAAAAACCTATACAGTTCCAACTCACCAGTTAAAATCCTGTCTAAGAAATGTGTTGGCTAATGTTAAGTTCTTTAACCACATCAACTAATTTAAATATTTTTTACAGGCATAAGTCAATGACATGCAGGTGGAAGTCATAATGACTGGTATCTAGGGTCTCACATTCACTGAACCATGAAACCAAGGTACGCAAAAGTAGGCGTACAAATTATTTTGATTGATTACAGTGACAGGTTTAGTAAAATCATGCATTGTGTTGAAGTGCGAACTCATCTCCATCTTATTCTCTTCCACTAAATCCTCTACTAGGTTCATAGAGGGGGGAGAACGTTTTGGGCACTGGCCAGACACCAAGGACATTGTGCCAATCCATAGCTTGGCATAGAGTTCAATAAACATTAATTCATATAGGACTTAGATCTCAATAAAAAAAAAACAAAAAATGACAGCAGTGCCCATATTTTGAGGCTCCCCATGTAATTAACTTAAAATTAAAATTACATATAAAATTAAGACAAAATAGACCAACATTATCATTTCTGACTGGATTAAGAATAAATTAGCAAGTTCAATCTTTTACATTAAATGGTCATTTTGCTTCTAGTGTTCAACAAGGTTTTATGTTTTCAGTCATATTGTGTCAATAGTAACAATAACAGGAGGACATTAGCATGGTATGGATTATAGCTAATTCAGCGCAACTCACCTGAACTGCCAGCAATCCATCTGCATCAGGAAGAATTCGGTAAGTATGAACATGGCGCTGAAATCTAGAAACATCAAACATTGTTGTAAAATAAACTTTTTTTTATGTGATGAAAAGTAATCATACTTATACATATTAATATTTTTTATATTAAAATCTGTGTGCATAAGCTCCAAACAACTGAAATTGAAATACAACAAACCATCTAAATGTACTTGATATATGCAGTAATATTATAATCCAAGCCACTTTCTTTAAAATAAAAATGCCAAAGAGTATAATTCATTATTAACTTTCATAAAAGTCCTCGTGGTGGGTGCTTGTTCCAGCCACAACAAACTACTGTTTTCTTTAGATGCCACACAAGTTATTTAGTTCATTGTTAGTTAAATAGTTAAATTAACAAAAACTGAGTTGTGTTTCAAATGTTAAAGGACATTTATGATTTCTTATTGGTATTATTTATCTATCATTATTTCTTTATTCTTCCTATATTTTCTTTAAACCTACATGCCATGTCTCCAGCCCAGACAGTTAAATAACTTCTACTTAGATTATTGTAGGACTGGACTGTATGTTTAAAAAATAGCAAATGAAAATGAAAATCTTGCAAAACAAGAACAGATACAAGAACAAGGAAAAGACATGTCAGTGAAGGAAGCGAAAAAGAGAAGAATATAAAAGGTGAAAGAGTGAGAATGAAACTGAATGTATGAAAGAGAATAAAAGTGTAGAATGGTAAAAAAAAATCTGCCAGAATCAGAGACCTCAGTATTTAGGAATGTGTCTGGAAGAAAAAGTGAAGTGGGAGTCGTACAGTCACTGGAGCCCAGCCATCCTTTCCAAAAGTCCAGCAGGAAAAGCAAGCAGCATGAATTGATCAGGTGTAAACGAAGCCAACTTTAACAGGTACTTTATCACTTAACTCCAAACAAATGCTTTGGATATAGCAGATCTTAGCTTCCACTTAATCCTATACTAGGGTGATGGTTGTGTGTGTGGGGTGGGGGGGGGGAACACCCAGGTTAGAGTGCCAATCTATCGCTGAGCGCGCGCAGCACACACACACACACAGTCATATACAAAGTAGATATGGGCAATTTGGACTGTGGGAGGAAACAAGAGATCCCAGAGAAAACCCATGCAGACACGGGGAGAACATGGAAAC
Source organism: Corydoras maculifer (assembly GCA_019802435.1). NCBI lineage: Eukaryota > Metazoa > Chordata > Actinopteri > Siluriformes > Callichthyidae > Corydoras > Corydoras maculifer. The sequence goes on along the minus strand of JAFMOD010000474.1, from coordinate 410,731 downwards.
TCCACCGAGATTGGAATTCTAACTTTAGTCCCCAACAGTAAGAGGCAGACGTGCCATCCACATCACCGTGCCACCCCAATAACATTCATTCATTCATTATCTCCCGCTTTATCCTCTAGTAGGGTCGCGGTGGGGTTCCTCATGCCCATCCAGGGGAGAACGTTTCGGGCGCTGGGCAGATAGACCCAGGACAGGGCGCCAATCCATCGCTAGGCACACACTGATTCACACAGACACACTCTATATGGGGCAATTTTTTTTTTTGAGAATTCAATTGACTTGATCCATGTTTTTGGACTGTGGGAGGAAACCGGAGAACCCGGAGGAAACCCACGCGGACACGGGGAGAACATGGAAACTCCACCCAGGTGGGGATTCAAACCGGGAATCCCTAGCGCTTAGAGGCGAACGTGCTAACCACTAAGCCACCGTGCCGCCTCACCCCATTAACAATTAAAAATATTTAAAACACTTTATTGCATCATGTTTAACAGGTGAACTCCAGCATTGAATTACAACAAAAAAATCTAGCAACCACAAAATGACTACACAGTGTAATCTTATAACACACTCCTCCTGCCAAAGTAAACTGCTTGTTTTTTTTTATTACTGATACTGATTCTATTATGATGATATATCATAGTTATAGACATACGCTTGCATATTAATCTTGGTCATTTATAGTCTTTTATTTTTTTATGCACAGTTTTATGTCTGTGAGGATTCCTTACATAAGATTAGAGATTTACCCCATGTGATTACAGGGAATCATTTATTTCTTTATTGTAAGTTTATTTGAATGATTAATAAACTGTTTGCTACCAAGTAAAAATTCTGGCCACAGAAAGATGAAAAATATTGCCTTTAATGCAGATTCAAATTCCTCTCAATAGGAGATGGAAAAATCTAGACAGCAAGTGGTTAAATTTTTTCAACTCAGAGACACAAACAAGCTGCCATTTAAATATCTTTTGCAGCATCAGCTCCCAAATGGTTTAAACAGTTTGTCTTTATTATTTACCTTTGTTACTACTTTTTAGTTTATGAGATAAAAGTGTCATTATAAAAATGAACAGTGACATCTACACCTGAACATAACATCTCAGACCTGATTTAGGGCTTGTGTCAAAGACAAGCACACATGTATTCGAAAAGCAACATCCTGCTTTCATGCTGTTTAGGTATTTTTTTGAAGCCCAGCTCCCATGGGAGGCAGTCTGGTAAGCAGGGGTGATAAAATTAGCATGGTGGACAAACATGATTCAGGCTGATGCTGGAATGAATATAAGGGCATGTGCAGATGTGCGCGTTACTCACAGTAGACAAAGTGCGTAGGCACCTGGCACCGACTCACTATCCCGTACAAGGAAGCTGCCATCCTTCCCAGCCCAGGCCAACAGCTCTTCTGCCTGAACCCGGCTTATGTCCCTGTGATACCATGATTGTGTCGTCATGATACCTCTGCAGGCACTGCTATAAAAATTGTCAGAAGTTCTTATTTCCAATTTCCCAGTACCGAGACGAAGACAGCCAGGGGAACTATCCGGAATTTGTATCCCATTTGGAAAGGAAACGAACGAGACAAATGTGAGAGAGGCACACCGACTTTAATCATGATTCCAACTCCAGTGACTTAGGCTTGAATATATCTGTAGAAAAAAATAACCAATTTAACATCACTGAATCTAAACACAGACTGAACTGGCTTATCCCATGAGCATGTGCCGTCTCCCGGAGCCCTTCCTTCAGTGTGAACTTGTTGAAGTAAATAATTTTTTGGTGCACAGCATCCAGGACCAGGTCACCCAGCTCTATCTAAAAGAGGAACTAAAAGGAACCAAGTATGCTTTAAAAAAAAGTTGGTTTTATATCCGGAGTGCAACAGAGCAGAGACACCACAAATTCAAATGACTTTCCACTCAGTTATTTTGGCTTCATAAAGAAAACGGGGAGGGACCCCTGATAGAATTTTAGCTGATGTCGGCAACCTCAAATTGAGCACAAAGTCTAATGAAAAGTTGCTTTAGAAAAACTTGCATGTCTGGGCTTCGGTTGGAGAAGTTCTGAAAATATTCTTTCTAGTTGTAGTAAAAATTGTGCAGAGATTATGCAAAAGCTGAAGGTTTTTCACTGATCCAGAAGTCATGAGCCAAAAGAAAGACTTAGAGAAGTGCCGCCACTTTAACACCTGTATGTAAATACAATCCAAGCTCAATGAGAACTCACTTTATCCTCCAAAAGCACAGGAAGCCCGTCTTTACACGCTCAAAACCGGCAGAATGCGATTCATCTTCAGTTAACCAAACCTATCGACTCATGCAGCTTTGACTTCATTTATGAGTTTGCTATTTCTGTCTTTCCCCATTTTCCCTCTTCAGCCTTCTCCAGGAAGTTGACGGGGCCGCCTTCTCCTCCATATGGATATGATCATCTGGTTCTCCAGTGCTGCTGTTTTATCCTCCCACAATCTTGCTCCTCCTTCTCCACTTTTCTTCATTCTGCCTTTTGCAGGATGGGCTTTGTTTCTCCACTGGCACCAGCCTGACTGTTCTGGCGCTCCCTACTCAGGAAAAAATGTGTTGCATAGATCTAACTCCAAACTTTACCACAGACGTCGGTTTATTGTCTCACTTTAACAGTCTTGTTTTCTCTCCTGCTCCACATTTTAGTAGGCAGATGAAAGACGAGAGCCATGTTCTCTGTCTGCTTTGTGAAAACATCACAAAATGTCTTTGAAACAGTTAGTTTACTAGGCTTCTCAAAATGCTTATTTGCATTTCAGCTCCCTCTGGTGTTTAGAACCACTAATAGGTTACATGACCATCTAAAGTCATTTATTTTATTTTTAAGACAATGTCACTGATCACACAATTACAATTAAAGTATCATCGTCAATTATTGTTATTATTATTATTATTATTGCATCTTACTTAACATCTTCAAGCATTAAGTCATAATTACTGTTTAAATAATAACAGCAGGCATTTAAACTCAATTTAACCACAATGAAAACAAATGGTATCATAAATTTGACCTAAACTTTTATAAAACTTTCAAACTAGAGATTAGTTGTGTCCAAACTTTCTAAAGATGGATTTGTAGCATTTTAATTATAGCCTAATTATATACAAGGAGCATCAACTCCTCTTCAGTAATCGTCTTTGACCGTGAAGTGAATAAACATTAGTAACAACATTCAGGAATCAGCGCATAATTATCAGTGAAGAAAGCCCATTCTATCCATCATGTTATTTAAATAGTTTCACTGGAATGGTAGTTTATTTGGAGTAAGCTGAACAGTAAGTGGATTAAATATCACATCCCTTCCCACAATAGACTGACATCAACAGAATAATGCTCTAAACACCTTGCTCTGAAAATAGTTGGAATGAGATAAAAGCAGAACGCAATCGTGGAAAATAAACAGACAGCTGAGTATGTCTGCATGTCCCTGGTGTTTTAAAATGCCTGCAAAGAGTTGATATAATATTGCAGCCATGGTCAGAAGGGTAAAAAGTCAAGAAATTAAACCTGCTAAATATTTTATAAAAAACATTTAGTTTTGATGCTTGTTTATTGCTTTTGTGGTCACCTATCATTACAAAGACCTGGGTTTTAAGGGTTCAGCCGGGTTTTTAAGGGTTTATACTATAATATTTTTCATAGTTAGTGTAATTGTATTTCCACTGTATAATATTTGTAATTGGTTTTTCAATGTGCTTTGGTATCAACTACAGTTGTTGCGTGTTAAGAGTATTAAGAGTAACAAAATGTATTTTGACATTAAACTTGATTTATAAAGTCTAATGTATAGAATCTTATTTGAAATAAAACTTTTATGTACATTAGTACATTTCTGAACTGGTCTCAGACCATTAGCAAAAATATTAATTGGTAATTATAATTGGTACTCCATTTTATTGTTTATAAATAATGGATAATTTTAAATGAGTGATTCGATTCTCAATAATTTGATCATAAACCCTGCATGCAATAAATGTTTCCTGTGCCATATGGGGGATTTTGGAACAACATTTAATCCTCTTAACTGAAGTCCATGTCCACTTGATGTTAAGCCCTCTTGTATGTAACTCAGCTAATGTCAAAAGCCATAATCACACTTGTCTTTAGCAACTATCCAAAACTGGCCCACATAGAGTCAATCATAGAGCCACATAGAGCCAAAAACTCTTAAATAGAATAGATGGTCTCATCTACTGTAACATGAGTCTGGAGTTGAGCAAAACTTTCACAGAAACAGTCCAAAATCTTGTTCAAGAAGTTGAAACCATTATAAATGCAAAAAAGAGCCACTGTAAACTATATCATAAAAGCTCATGTGAGTTTAATATGTACATTTCTACTAATAAGTAATATTTTTTTTCATTTCATATATTCATATATATTCATGTGTGTTGAAAGTATGTATGCTTAGACAGGAGGAAGATTACGAGATTGAAGTTGTTCTGATATTTAAAAGAAAGGGACATCCTTTGGAAATGGGTTCATGACTTGCAGCTTGAAAAAAAAAGTACGAAGCTCATTAAAAATAACATTATTAAACTCCACATTATAGCATTCCCTGTAATCCAACCAAACATACCTCTTTTCTGACACCTTCTCTACAATATACTATGCTGCTGAATTGGTAATCCCTTTAAGCCTAGTGTGCCAAGTTTATCTTGGTGATGCAGCCATAAAAAGAAGACTAATGAAGTAATAGGATTGGCATGAGAAAGAGAATCCTGCTATTTAATGGAGTGAGTAATGTAAAAAGAGGGTGGTGAGTATAAGGTATAAAGACAGACAGCAGAGGTAACAGCACTCTAAGACCAGCCTGACTTCTGACGGATTACAGCAAAGCACAAAGCAGATTGCCAACCAAAGAGGTAAGAACACAATGAGCCAAGGCTTCAGCACGAACGCAATTACTGCAGCCCCACGAAAGACAAGGTGCAAGATCAATACATACACCACACACGAAGCATTAATTACTTAAATTAACCTAATAGTTAATTACTTGGAGATAAATTCAAACATTATTTAAATTCTTAAATAACTTTTCATTGTGTTTTTATTTGAAAGCATAAAGTACATAGTACAGGTTACTGTTTACTGTTTAACATCTGTCTTTTTTAAGGACATGTAATAAAGGCAAGTTATTCTAAGTGCAAATACATCAGTCTTTTAGTATTATATCATTTTGCTTTGACTTTGTTGCATGATTAAATCTTATGGTTATTTTGCAGAACTAAAACTAAATGTTTTGGTGTGCAAGTTAAAATTTTGTATTAAAAGTTTCATTCGTCTCATGTCTTTTATGCATTTTTTGCACACCATAAGCAAAAAGGAGTTAAAAATGGGACACATTGCAGGGAGTGCACAATGCACTTTTTTTTTTTTTTGCTAATGTTTGGCGCAGGAATGTGTTCTTTTACTAAAACAGTGCTCCATATTTCAGGACCATCATTACACTAAACAGAATTATGGCAAAGTAAGTGGATCAACACATTTAAAATAACAGTTTAAGGGACATTGTGGCTGTGTGCTTGATTTCATAAAACTATTCATTATGGTTCAATTCTTATGCTTTTCTGAATACTTTAGTATTAAGTGTTTAAACAGTTTAAAATTAATGAACATACTGAAGTTTAAGAAAACTCACAGAGGAAGCCACACACTGAGGAGAAGCTGAAGTCCAAAAAAAAAACAAAAAAAACAAGCAGAAATTGTCACTAGAAAATGTTTTTTTCATTCAATCATTCATCATCTTCCACCTAATCCGCTACTGGGATGCAAGGGGAAGTAGTCTACATGGGGCAATTTGGAGCATTCAATTTTACCTTTGATCCATGTTTTTGGACTGTGAGAGGAAAGCTATGCAGACACGGGGAGAACATGGAAACTCAAATTTGGGATTGGATCCTCAGTGCTGAAAAGCAAACATGTCAACCACTAAAACAGAGTGCGGCCCAAGTATCTTTATTTTCAAAGTAAATAAAAACTGTCAAGTAAAAATAATGACTTTTATCTGTCCTTACAGTATTTAATAACACCAATTAAGTTTCTGGTGCTATATAAACAATTTAATTTGCATTTGAAAAGCAGGCCTATAATTATAATTTCAGAACCGCAAACAGAGAACAAACCTGGAACACGAACGTCACATAAAAACAGAGAGCAGCGTGACGAGAAAAGCGTTTTAATGCCGCAAACTCACATAAACACTGATCACTTACAGCGCCATCAAACGGGAAGGCATTCCGAAGGCAGCGTTATATGGACAAAAGACACGTGACCGGTAAAGACACCTGAGAATGATCACGTGGCAAACAGCAATTACAAAATAGGTACTTCTAGTCCTTAAATATGATTGGCTGAGCCGTTTGTCCAGCCCTGGCATTATTGACAATAATGCATACCTCTGGTTGCTTCACATTCGTTTCGAGGTGTGAAATACAATGCAATATTAAAAAAAATTCAAAGTGATATAAACCGTGAGCCGATTCCCGATGAGCACTAATCCTGTTTCTGAACGGTGTTCAATAAGTTGCCCACTAGATGGCAGCTTTGGCTCGTTAGAGAAACTGGAATCCTGTAACGCAGCAATCAGTATTCACTTTAAAAACTGGACTAAATGGATGATGGAAGACCGGTTTACTGACGCTTTTATGAATTAAACCTTGCTTTTCAATTGCAGTTTGTTTGTAACCGTTTAATAAAAGCAACTATGCACGCAATATTCGGTGCATTATTATGATTGTGCATACAGTGAAATGAGTAATAACACCTCTTTCTCGTGATTTATTCACAATAATGCATAGAAATGGCTGTCAATATCTATTGTGCGGTAACAATATTTTATGTTGATTAAATGTATGTTCATATATTGAAGATAACTAAAATCTTAAATATATACAAATCATGAAAAGCTGTGATACTGGACAAGTTATAAAATAGGGCTTAGTAGCTCAGAAGTTCTTATAATCCTGCCCATACCTTTAACCAACCCTAAATGAACCAAATATCTTAACATGACCTATTCAAAGCACCAATCAATGCACATTTTAGAAACTTTTTAGGTGAGAAAACAGAGGAAGTGAAAGCAGACAGACGTGTTCTTAGACACACTGTGTGATTGTGCAACAGCTGGATGAAAATAGTAAAAAAAAATGTTTTTAAACAACACTATGACATAGGATAACTGACAAGCAGGTCAAAATAATGTCATGTAAAAGTTATACAATAATATAATACTAAATTATTATATGTAATGAAGAGAATAATGTCCACAAACTAATTACAATTACAATTTAGGAAGTAATTATTCAGTTCAATTATTAAGTTCAGCACGATGTTAGTTATATTCTTGACAACAATTTTTAAAAACAAATTCTGTAATTTTTAAAGACATTTTAAGACTGTATTTTAAATGACTTTTTTTGTTTTACAGAGTTTTTAAGAAGAACAGTGGAAATGGTTTAGTAAGACTTTTCAATTCAGTGCTCCACACATGTGCTTATCTGCAATCACTTCATGCAATACATTTAAAACACATACTAATTTCAAAGGTGAGTGGCTGACTAATCATTTGTTTTATTTCAGATTTGTCTATATTTAGCAAAGCGGGACTTCGTGGATCATGTGAATCATGTGGATGTTGTTGGTATGTTTATTTATATATCATTATTACTGGCATTTTAGTGTAGTAAAAAGACTGTGATTGCATGGTTATGATCTTAAACTCTTGGTTTCAATACTGGTCATCTTTTCCCTGAACAAGACCTTCCTCTCAACCTACTTGAAATTAGTTATTTGTTTATGCAAATGCACTATGAAAACGAACATCTGCAGCAAACAAATAGTTACTTAGTAAAAAAAATTTAAAAATAAATAACCTAATAAGTCATGAAGGCATATTCCTTCATGTGATTAATAGATGGAGTGCTCAAGGTGGATCCTTCGGGGCTAGATGAAAGAAAAGGTAGACAGTATCAATAAAACACTCTACTTTGTATCTAATATGTTGCTCCTTAAATTTAGGATCTTATTTAAACTATTTCTTATTTCTTAGTATGGGTTCAGTTGGCCTGCACCTTCCGCTATGGACGGGATGATATGGATGTGATTGGACTGTCATTCAGAAAAGATATATGGAAACATCTTGTTCAAATTTATCCTCCACCTGATGTAAATAAACATGTTGATACACCCATGCAGGAAGCCTTACTTAAGAAAGCAGGGGAGGGAGGTCACCCCTTTACCTTTACTGTAAGTTACCTGTGATTTTGTCTATGTGTTGCTTTTTAAGTTAATCAAATGGGAAACATGATTTGGACATTATTGCACGATTTTGTCTTTTGTTTCTGATTCAGATTCCCACAAATTTGCCCTGCTCTGTAACACTTCAGCCAGCACCAGGGGATAAAGGCAAGGTACAGTTTAACATGTGCACATTCAGACTATGCAGCTATTCTCGTTCCTCATTACTTAATAATGTCTTTTATTGAAAATCATACTTATGTAGGCCTGTGGGGTCGACTTTGAGGTGAAAGCCTTTGTTGCCCAAGAAGCAGACAATCCTAATGAAAAAATTAGTAAAAGGTATAAATGTTTTTACACTTCAGTAAATATATGTAAATTTTGAGAATCATGTCCAGATTTTCTCATCCTTTGACCTTTATAGAGACACTTGTCGTTTGGTTATTCGCAAAATCCAATTTGCACCAGATAAAATGCAGCCTGGACCCAAGGTGGAGGTCTGCAAGCACTTTATGATGTCAGAAAAAACTATTTACTTGGAAGCTTTGATGGAAAAAGAGGTTAAATGTTGTCTTTATTTTAAAATGGATTTTAAAACCAGACTAAACTTCACAAATTTGTCAGAAAGAGGTCAAGATATTAATCAATATCATGCCAATTCCTTCAGATCTACTATCATGGAGATCCTATTCGCATCAAAGTGAAAATAACCAACAACACTAATAAAGTGGTCCGAAAAATCAACATTTCCAGTAAGCAGTGAGTCACTTTTAAAATATAACAGAAAAGATGTCGTATTCTGAGGATTCTTGTTCACTCTTGCAGTTGAGCAGACAACAGATGTCGTGCTATATTCTGCTGACAAATACACCAAGGTTGTTCTCTGTGAGGACTTCATGTGAGTATATGAAATTTGTTTGAGATCTGAACAGAATAGAAAAAACTGTTTGGGTAATCTTTAAGTTATTTAAATATTATTACTGGTGCCCAGTGATAGATTGGTGCACACACACACACCGCAAGCCTAATATAGGATTAAACATAATACAGTTAATGATTAAATTAATTAAATATCATTACTAAAAATCAGTGGTAATTATAAACAAGCCATGTAGATTAATCTAGTGCATGGGTGCCCACACTTTTCTGGCCTGAGATCTACTTTTCCATTGGACAGGTCATTGAGATCTATCGGGGTCAGTCCCTATATTTTAGGCTTTTATATTGAAACCTGTTTACACACATCATGTTAGTATTGTCGAATCTGTTAGAATGGCTCTTTTATTAAACACATTCCAGCAAATAGCACGCAGAAAACCTAATTTTAGTTACATCCAAACACACAGTATACAGCACAAATGTAAAACAATCACTGTAACACACATTTCCCCAAACAGAACATCCATCCATCCATCCATTATCTTCCGCTTTATCCTCTATTAGTCTCGGGGGGGGGAAGAACACTTCAGGTGCTGGGCAGATACACCCAGGACAGGGTCCCAATCTATCACTGGGCACACTCACACACACAAACACACTCTATATAGGGCAATTTGGAGAATTCAATTGACTTGAATCCATGTTTTTGGATTGTGGGAAGAACCCGGAGGAAACCCACACGGACACAGGGAGAACATGGAAACACCACCCAGATTGGGATTCGAACCAGGAATCCCTAGTGTCGATCGCGATCGACGTATTGAGCACCACTGATCTAGTGGAATAAATGCAACTCCAACCAGTTTAATATGAAAAACTGCATGTACTGTCATTATTATTATATAAACCAGTTCTGTGCTGTCAGAACCAAGTAACCAATTAACAGTATTAAATGATCTTTTGTCAAGGCTCAAAATAAATACAATTTCAGTTAGGAAGATACAATTTCAATACATTTACAATATCTAAAATTAAATTAAACATAGAAATGTGTATACAGCACAATTTATTATTAATGATTAGTAAATTAGCTTTATTGTATTCTCATTTACCAGTAATCAAGTCAATGGCTGTTCCACATTTGAGAATGAATATGATGTCACTCCTCTACTGGCTAACAACAAAGAGAAACGGGGTCTAGCTCTGGATGGCAGGCTGAAGGATGAAGATACCAATCTTGCATCTTCCACAATGTTAGTTTTTTTTTTTTATTGATGAAATATATTAAAGTACATGTGCTCCTGTTGTTTTAAACTATTTGGTTAACAAAGAACGAGTACAATAACCTAAAAACAAAAATCTTCCTCCCCTGAAGCTTACGTGATGGAACAGACAAAGACATGCAGGGCATTCTAGTCTCTTACAAAACAAAAGTAAATCTTTTGGTGGCTGGAGGCAATTTCCTGAGCAGCCTTACATCAAGGTATATTTTTTACATTTTCTGTAGACAGAAAAAAAGGAATCTTTATTTTGACAGAATTACATTATTTCTTTTATTTACAGTTATGTAACAGCAGAGTTACCACTGATTCTGATGTCACAAAAGCCAATAGGTAAAGTTCATATCTAATTATATACAAATAAAATTGATGCACTTGTTTTTTTTTACTATATCACTCTCTTTTGAATGTGTAAACTGTTTATTCACATTTTTTTTACATTTCTGCTGCATCACAAATGGAACAGATATGTAAGTAAAACATGGATTGTCTGCATGTTATTTCTTATGAACTCAAATATGATTAGTACTCGCTGATTAACATATTAACATGACATACTTGTTTTGTTTTCATCTTAGAACAGACATCAAACCTGAGTGAATTTCCTTACTGCCTAAAAATAGAGAACAAGAACTCAAGATCTGAAAAATGACATTTGTCACTCAGCTCACAGTCACACAATGTTAGAACAGGTAGTAATGGATATGGCCATCAGATGCTTCCTGTCTGATGTCACTTTGTAGTTAATAAGGCCACTGTCAAAATATAAAATGGTAATAGAATTACAACAGTTGTTATTATTATTGTTGTTTTTATTCATGTATTTAAACTGCATTTATAAATAAAATAAAATACATAGATTTGGAGACAGGGTAAACTTTGTGATCTTGACCATGACATTTTTATTTTTATTTTTTAAATAAATGTCTTAAAAATAGCATTATAAAGCAAAAACACAGTGAGCAGCAGCTCTACATAAGAAACCATTAGTCAACTAGCATTTATATCGATCTACAAAACACAACCCTTAGGCAAATGGGCTACAACAGCAAAAGACAATTCCAGTGTTAGTTTGCTGACTGAGTGTGCCGATTTTTGTTCCTTTTGATTGTGTATTGTGTATTTTTAGTGACGTTATTGTACAATTGATCTGTTTACTAATGACCATTGTGTATTTTTGACATGCATCAATAAATGATGATTTTTAGATGGAAATGCATGAAGGCCTGAACCATGTTTACATCACCCTTACACCCTTTAAATATGCGGATGTGATGTTCTGCAGTAACTGAAGGATTATCTCTGATTCTGAACAGCACCATACACAGACAGGATGACTTACAGTAAGGCTGTACTTTATACTGAATGTTTGTATTATTTTTTTATTAATCATATATAAGAGAGCAGGTTCGTGTATCGATTAAAACAGGTTACACGACGTGACACTGAATGACATTTAGCATAAGCAGCTCAGTTCAGTTTGAATCTTATTTTACAGCAGCTGACTTCGTTTATTTATTTTATTGTTTATATATATATATATATATATGTATATATTTGAAAAGCTGAGCTTTGGTGGATTCGCATAGTTCGTTGTTTATACGTAATTTCGCAGGGGAAAACGCCGGTTAGCCTGATAGCATTTAGTATTTCGATATGAAGACGACTCTCGACGATGCTTTTCTGCATTGCAGTTAAATAATGTTTATTTTATCTGTAAACATTATTTTTATAATACTTATTACCCGTATATGGGTGAAACACGGGTGTTGTTGGTACAATGAGCCGGTTTTGCCCTCATGTTTGCAGTGTAACACTGCTCGCTGTTAGCTACAAACTCATCGAGCTGGGATTCAGTAAGATCAGACATTTATGGATGCAGGTGCCCAATAAAAAGAGCTATATTATGCATAGAATAAAATGTATTACAGTAGAATATTTACCTAATTTATTTTTGTTAACACAATCAATATACGTCGAATCAAATAAGAATGCGAGCGGGGCAAGGCGAGAGCTTGGGATCAGATCAGGGAAGAACTCAACTATATGAAATGAACTGTGTTCATTTGTTCTTGTTCTTGTTATAACAACTCAAATATCATTAGTACTCTCTGATTAACATCATATTAACATGGCATACTGTCTTAGAACAGACATCAAACCTGAGTGAATTTCCTGACTGCTTAAAAATGGAGAACAATAACTCAAGATCTGACATTTGTCACTCAACTCACAGCCACACAAAACACCCATCCATCCATTATCTTCTACTTTATCCTCTATTGTGGGCACGGTGGGGTTCCCAATGCCCATCCAGTGGAGAAAGTTTCGGGCGCTGGGCAGATACACCCAGGACAGGGCGCCAATCTATCACTGGGCACACTCACTCACACAGACTATATGGGGCAATTTGGAGAATTCAATTGACCTTGATCCATGTTATCGGACTGTGGGAGGAAACCGGAGAACCTGGAGAAAACCCACGTGGACACGGGGAGAACATGGAAACTCCACCCAGATGGGGATTCGAACCTGGAATCCCTAGCACTGAGAGGAGAACATGCTAACCACTAAGCCACCATACTGTCTTAGAACAGACATCAAACCTGAGTGAAGTTCCTGAAAATAGTATTGAACTTAAAATAAATTCAAAATTCTAAATTGCGGTTCAATCATTCAAATACGGGCTTAGTGGCTTAGTGGTTAGCATGTTCTCCTCTCAGCACTAGGGATTTGCGGTTCGAATCCCAATCTGGGTTCTCCGGTTTTCTCCCACAGTCCAAAAACATGAATTAAGTCTATTGAATTCTCCAAATTGCCCCATATAGAGTGTGTCTGTGTGAGTGAGTGTGTGCCCAGTGATAGATTGGCACCCTGTCCTGGGTGTATCTGCCCAGCGCCCGAAACGTTCTCCCTGGATGGGCATGGGGAACCCCACCGCGACCCTAATAGAGGATAAAGCGGGAGATAATGGATGGATGGATAATTTAAATACTTTTTGCCCGTATATGGGTGAAACACTGGCGTTGTTAGTGTTAGCTGTTAGCTACAAACTCATTGATTTGGGATTCAGTAGGGTAGTAAAACAACAATAAGGGCAAACGCGGTATTCTCCCTAATTCTACGCATTACTGCAGTAATGTGTATTTACTGTATAATACTAAATATTAAATACAGTAGCCGGCGCTTTTATTTTTGAACTCCCACAATGCTCTGTTGTGTAGTGTACCGCCGGAAGAGGCGGTCTCGGGCCCTTGTCGTGGCAATGGAGTCGCGCGGCGGACCCGCTCTAGACGTTTCACACGATGGACGATAATTTGCTTCATCTCGACCGATTTCGCCAACATTTCGAGAGTCATAAGCATTGGTCGGCACGGAGATCATTCATAGGCAAGCACGTTAAAGATTATGACGACACCAACATCGATCAGCTGCTGGCGCTGTCGATGGTGTGGGTCAACCATGTGTTCATGGGCTGCAGGTTGGTTTACGGCTTTATTATTGTTCGAACCCGATCTTCTGGATTCCTAGATCCGATCGCGGCGTCGCTGTATTCGGTGGCATGTTTACATGGTGTTAGCGTAGCGTTTTGATGGTAGCTTGCTCGGTTTAGTCCGATCTACCGACACAAGCTGGTCTGTGTTGTGGGAAGCGCATCGGGTTCTGCAGCGGTAACATGAGAGCTGGTGTTGGGAAATAAATTCATGGAGCATCATCTAATTAAGAGCAAATTGTAACTAGTTAAGTGCAGGACGATAACTGCAGAAGTGGCTGACGTTACTCAGCTTTAAACCTCTTAAATACATTTACAGTAGGTTTGATTATACTACAATGTAGCTGTTTTTTTCTTAACTACTGACTCGTTACATTTGCATCACATTTGGTCATTTTGCAGATGCTTTTATTCATAGCGACTTACAAGTAAGTAAGTAACTTTTATTTATAGAGCACTCTAAACACTTGCATCCAAAGTGCTGTACGTTTTTCAACTCATAAGAACCTAAAAAGAACATAAAAGCAAATATAAAAGAACGTAAAACATAAAAGCACACACACAAAACACTTTCAGGGTTGGCTACAGCGATGAGGATTAAGGGTCTTGCTCTTAAGACCCACATTGGCAACTATAGTGAACCTGGGATTTGAGCCTACAACCTTCAGATTGATAGCCCCACTATGACCACTGAGCGACCACGCCAACGACTTGTGTTCTCACATTTGTGAGTCGCTTTGGATAAAGGCATCTGCTAAGTGACTAAATGTAATTGTAGTTTTCATGTAGTACCATCCAGTCAATTGTCGTTAACACAGTGCTCCGGCAGAGCCACAAGAGCAGAGTTTTGGTCTTAAAAAGGTCAATGACAACTAATGTAACACCAGCCAGTGGCAGTTCAAACACAGGAGGGGCAGCTTACATTTACATTCATCAGCTCACCGTGAGTACCTGCTATTATCAGCTAAATGGTAACCGTAATTTATGGTTGCTAGACTTTAATTATTAATCTGTTGACTTTTTATTTATTTGAATTGTTTAAAGCTCATTGGTACAATGGAACACTGTACAGTAGTTCTAGTACTTACACTAAAAGGTAAGCAAAAAGATCTCAGAATTCTTGCTTAGAATTCCGAGTTACCAAGTTGGAATTCTGACTTCATATCAAAGGAAAAACAAAACTGTCCTTTATATTATATATTCATAACCATGCGGAAGAAACCTAGTTTTATTTCTGTAAGGACTAAATAGCTAGCTAGATCCCAAAGGATCACTAAAGTATATTACACAATATTAGACAATAAACTTAGAAATACAAAATATAAATAGGATATAGTCAAAAATATCATATGTCAAAAATATATAAGAAGAGGTATAAATAAAAAAAATTAAAAGAAAACATTTATTCATTCATTATCTTCCGCTTTGTCCTATATTAGGATCGCGGGGGGGTTCCCCATGCCCATCCAGGGGAGAATGTTTTGGGTGCTGAGCAGATACACCCAGGACAGGGCGCCAATCTATCGCTAAGCACACACTCACACACTATATTGGGCAATTTTGGAGAATTCAATTGATTTGATCCATGTTTTTGGACTGTGGGAGGAAACCGGAGAACCCGGAGGAAACCCACGCGGACACGGGGAAAACATGGAAACTCCACCCAGATTGAGATTCGAACCGGGAATCCCTAGTGCTGAGAGGCGAACGTGCTAACCACTAAGCCACAAAAAGAATTCCAAAAAAAAAAATTATGGATTAAGCAAGTGACAGCGAGTATGTAGTGTGTAAACAGTACAGTTTATGTGCATATACAATGGAGAAGTGTGCTGCAAGTTTAACTTATTGTTATGACAAACATGTTGTTTGGTTTGGCAGATATGACCCACAACTGATGCAGAGAGTGTTTGAGATGGCAGAGGGGATTCATGTTGACGAAATGCCTTCATATGAACTAGTCCCAAGTGCAGAAGCAAAAAAGAGGCCCAGTTCATCGGACGGAGGCAAGTGTAAAATTGTTTGTAAAATATTCACTTTTTGGCTTGATCATGCAGATTGCTTCAGACCATGTGGTGGTTGCACATAAACACATATTTTTTATGTATTTCAGGAGAGGAGCCAATGAAAAAGATGCCCTTTCCCAGATTTACCCCCAGACCACGATTTGAGCCAGTACACTTTGTCAGTGGCAGCAATCTGAACAGTAATGATTCTGGCTATGCTGATGGAAAAGAGAATGAGACAGAGCGTAAGTGCGAAGAGACTCGCAGCATGAGGCCTAGAGAGACTGAGCAGCCATGCAGCAGCAGCCAGAACAATTCTACCTTTGCACATGATGGAGGATTGTATGGTTATGACTATTGGTCAGATCACAAAAGCAGTAATGCATCAGGTGGTAACAACAGTGGGCTTGGATATGTTAACAGAGGGACCACCTCAAACTTCATTGGAAAAACGCAGCAAGAATACACGGCCAGATATGAAGCACATAACGCAAGACAAACCATGTCCAGCAGATTTGATGGCTGTGGAGCAGGACGGTCTGGCCAGTGGGATTCTGGAAGGCATGGCTTCGGCTTTGGGAATAAGGACCGACCTTCATCTAGCAAAATTCCCAGCAGAGCCTATGATGCTCCTGGAAGGTGCAGTCCTGGCCTGCTTCCTACACCAAATATGCCGTCGCTTGTTTTTTCAGCCAATATAGAGGAGAAGCAGAGGCTTATCATTCGAGTTGCAAATGCAGTAGCTGTTACTATCAGAGACCCTGCATTTATCGGGGGTCCCAATGGTCCAAATTATAACTTTATACTCAGTCGCAGCATTCAAGCTTGTAAGACCAACCCAGAGTACATTTATGTAAATCTAAAAGACATTCCTCTGTCTGATTTGCCGAAGAACAAAAAAGTACCAACAGAGGGCTATGCCTGTGAGCTGAGATGTTCGTCGGTGTATCTCGCAACCGGGTACTCTGGCAGCAAAAACGGTGCCAGGGACCGCGCCTCAGAACAGGCTGTCAAAGTTTTCATGAAACTGGTGGAAGTCCGCGTTGTGCAACGTCAATATAAGCGCAGTTGGGTCAGCGACATGGTGGTGTGCCAGATAGATGCCCCAACCCCACACTTGGTGCCACCTCTTCGCAATCCAGAGGACAGTCCTCCACCTAGTACCAAGGGTCAGTATGTGCCAGATAAGAGCAAACACTGGACAGAATTTGTGCTTAATGAAAACGCGCGTGACGCCATCTGTATCCTCAACAACTCTGCTGCCCTCAACCGCATGAAGATTAACTATACGTTTGAGCCGATACCAAACAGCAGTATGTGGATGTGTAGCGTGTACCTGCAAGATGTGTTCTTGGCTCAAGCGAGTGGCACAAAGAAAACCTCAAAGCACACTGCAGCTGAGGAAGCTGTTCAAAAACTGCGAGAAATCCAGGCAAGTCGCCAGCAGCAACAGGAACAACAGGAGCAGCAGCAGCTTTATGCCCATGCAAACTCCAACAGCTTAGAGCAGCCCACTGGCCGTTTTTCTCAGCATGGTGGACGGAAGAAGCATCTCAGTGAACTCGTTATTCTGGAAAACTCTGATAATGCCATATGCATCATCAATGACACAGCACAGTTCAACAAGGTGGCTGCAGATTATAAATTTACAGTGCTGGGAGAGCACCAGTGGAGATGTGAAGTTTACATCGAGGGTCAGTTTGTGGCATCGAGTATCGGTCCCAAAAAAATAGTCAAACACCTCGCAGCCACAGAGGCCATTGCTACACTGAAACGTACCCAGGCCGTCGTGAAATCCAACTTAAGGAAGGAGGGCAATGAGGATGCCATTAGTCGTAATCAAATCATGGCTCGTGCCGGGGACGATGCTTTGAAACAGGAAATTAAAGAGGACAATATCGGTAACCAGTTGCTTCGTAAGATGGGCTGGACGGGAGGCGGGTTGGGTCGAGAAGGAGATGGGATAGCTGAGCCAATCACGGTGAAGGAACAGTTTACTAGAGAAGGACTGGGTTTGGATGTGGAGCGTAGCAATCATCTGACCAAACGGGACATTGAGGACATTATCCGGAATTACGCTGCCTCGGAGCGACAGGACGACCTGCGCTTCTCCACCGAGCTCAATAACGATGAACGGAAGCAGATCCATCAGATCTCGCAGAAATATGGCCTACGCAGCAAGTCGTATGGTCAGGGGAAGCAGCGCTTCCTAGTGGTCAGCAGAAGAGTACATAAAGACCAGCTGATAGGTCAACTGTTGCAGGAGGGTCAGGTGGGACGATACGAGTTAATTAAACCACAAACTTCTCACTGACTGGACCTAAAAAAAATCCAAATAAACAACGTATATTGTTTCATCTGATGAGAAAACGGAGGTGTTTTTCAGAAAGTAACATTGTTGCATCTGCACTCAAAGACTCTGTATTTTAAAAGTGGAACATTCTTCTTTATCTGTGTAAATCCAGAGGGTTGTAGTTCATTTGTAGGAGACGTGAAAATTGGAGCTACAACACTGACATTTAATTTTTTTATTCTCAGATTTCACAGTTAATGTTAGTAGCTCTATTTACAGCATGTATCATGAATTTCACATTCCATCATAATGGTCTGTATATTCAGCCATTAACTTGGAGGTGGAGACTGTGAAAGTGGGAGTTGTCATTTAAAAAGGTGGTTGTGTTTTCTGTACAGCTGCATTTTACCCAAATGTGAACCCCACTTTTCGTTGTTGCTTGCCTGCCTGATGACCGCTGTATAAACGGAATATATAAACACTTAAGACAAGCAGTTTAGACGCTGCCAAAAATTTGGCTTTACTTGACAAATCGAATGCTTTGCTCCGCCCATTTACATCCTGCCATTTATTCTCTATATATTCTTTCTCTTGCAAAATTTCCATCACATTTGCTTAAAATGCAGCTTTGAAAAAAAAAAACCTTACATACTGTATACTTTATTATGAACTAGCTATTTAAACCACCATGTCCTGATCCGTTCCTGCGAGTTGCTCAGCAGGCGTTGTTTCTTACAGTCGTGTCTACTTGACAAAGTTATTAAATAAATTAATTTTAAAAATCATCTGTCCATAGAAGTTTATTGTTTTACATGAAACATATCTGCAGAACCTCAATGTCAGGCTCTAGCGCTCTGAGCACATGCTATTTAAAGTCACTGATTTTCCAAATGCTTAAAGGTAATAATGTAAGTATGATTTATTTCATATCAGCATATTAGCTATTATAGTAAAAGTTATTGTCCCTGGATTATTTTTTGAATCGATTTACTGATCAATCATTTTTTCTAAAAGATTAAAAAATGATAAACTTCTAACACGTTAATAAAAAACATGCGTTCAGTTTTAGAACATTACTGCATAAAAATACAATATGAAAAAGCTTGATTTACTTAAAGCTTGAATTATCAACCACACAAATCAAATTTAGTGTTAAATATATTTAAGTTTTATTTTACTGTTATATGAATAAAACATACAATTTTCTATTTGACAAATGGACCTCCATATCATAATCACAGTTTGGGATCGTTTCTAAATCGTCTCTTAGGTACCTTTCAATAATTAAGACTGGTATAAAGCCTAAATTTAGTCAGTATGAATATGATGCAACTATATAAACATCCTGCACAGACGTTTGAGAATGTGTAGCAAGGCCCATCAATGAGGCCAAAAACAGGTGCATTTCTAATTAAATATTTCAACAAAGTTGAAAATCTAATTTGCCCACAGCTGTAGATGAAAACCTATTAAAATGCTGCTTTTCATATTTAACAACAAACACTAATTTGGTTATTTTACTTTTTTTTATTTACAAGAAGTAAGAATATACAGTTATACATGAAGTACAAGTGCAAAATCGAACACTCAAACTGTCAAATGTGCACTTGAAAAACACCCCGACAGAGCTGGAACTTGTATTAAACTCAATAGCATCGTGCACAGTCCAAGAAGTGAAGGAGAGAAAAGAAACGAAAATAGAAAAACTGCACTTAAAGTGGGTCTGAAGAAAATCAGATCCTCATGCAAGTCATAATACAAACATACTAAAAATGCATGGAAAATTCAAAACCAAAGGCTTGTGTCAAAGGCTTCGTGAAACCTTCCCTAAAATGTCCACACACTTAATGCAGGTCAGCTCCAAACAGGTATTAAATAAATTCAAAATCAAACCTGTAAGTACATCTGTATTAAAAATAGCTAAAACTTGTGGATTTAAATCTAGATTTGTCTTTAGCTTATACTTTCACAGATTGTGTCAATGGCTAAAAATAAACACATCTGCATGATCCTGCAGAAAACAATCCAATAGCGTGAATTATTTAATAAAGCGTCATTTGCTGAAATCCATGACCTGAACATTCACTCACTTCCTGTCATCACTGCTCACGATATCAGAGTAAATGCCTGAGACTCTGCCTTTTGCTGAGAAATGTTCTTATACTCTTATAGTAAATAACCTTTGAGAAGGCAAAGTCCTTGTCAGAGAGCTAGTTATAAACGAGACCACGACACGAGCACTCAAACCTGGCAACAGCTACAGAACCGACGATCTACATGATGGGTTTTTAATTGAAACTTTATGCAATGCTTTTGTTTTTTGTTTCTCATTCAGTGGCTGAGTGTCCATACAACTGTTGGGGGGTCAACAATCGCGCCAGCTCTGTTCCACAATGGCAGAAACACGCTTCTCATACTCTCGTTTATTCTCCTGGTACAGCTGAGCCGCCTGGCTGTTAGCAGGGCTGTTCGGGTTTGGCTCATCTAGTAGAGACTGCAGTGGAGTAAGGGTTAGTGTACTGATTTTAGATTAAACAACCAAATCACTATATTTTCTCAAGTAAGGTGTAAAAACATCAACATTTAGCCAGGGTGCATTTTTCTGTGAACACTCGTGTTTTACTTTCAGTCTGGCATTTAATTTAAAGCAATTACTTAATGTAGTGTTTCTTGGACATGCTGATAAATCCATGAAATAATAAGATTGTTATAGGTTAGCTTCCTGGAGCCTGACTGTATGTTACCATATCCCAAAAAATGCCAAAAATAAATGGTACACAAAAACGCTTCACATTCTAATTCACAGTGAACGTCATAATTTTAATAATGCATGTGCAGCTGCACACCACTTGTGAGAATATTTAGTTTTACACAAAATACAACGAAGTAAATGAGATAGTGATCTTTCAGGACTGACCACAGGTTCTCAAATGATAAGTAATCTGGAGTTTCCTAGCCATAGACTTAGAATTTAAATATAAGTTCGCTTTCACCAATTTATTTCATCATGCTATACTGACACCAAAAAACTAAGACAGCAAACTTTTTGAACACTGAAGCTTGTCAGTGTCAAAACTTTTGGCTAAGATGGATATTTAAATATCAATTAAATATTTGTTATATACCTGTATAGATGTTAAAATTGAAGAAACATCATATGTTGGACTCCAACGGTTCTGCAGAATGTCCAGACATATACTACCATCTGCATAAACTACACACAAAATAGAAAGTCAAATAATTGCTACTCATTTGCATTATCATTACAGAATGATAATCAGGTTTGTGTGAAACATACCATTAGGATGGAACATTTTGGATACAAACCGGACTGTGGGGGGCTTGTTTGGATATTCTTCTGTAAATTCTATTGTGAGTTTAAAAGTTCCTAAAAGTCAAATATATAACAGTAAAAACTAAATGCATTATTTCTTCAGTCATATATTATTTTTTTTAATCTAAATAACTACTTAAAATATGTAATACATCCTCTTTTCTATTAACATAACTTCTATATATTCATTTTCATACATTTTTTCTATATCTTAATGAAATTATACTTAAGTCTTAACTTACCATCTTCAAAAGGGGTTCCCTCCGGGCTAAAAGAAAAAAAAGTGTTTTTCAAATAATGATAACAGTATCACACATGAGACTTTTTACACTGTTATTGATAACAAACGTATATGTAAAATGTTTCTGATAGATCTGACTATTTATAGTGTGTGTGTGTCTACTTGTCACTAAATAGAAACCAAAAAAATTATGGAAGAATATATGCTTCCACGAGTTATAATTTCTGAGTAAATCTATGTAGCAAGAATATCTGAATTAATCTTTTAGTTCTGTGCTTAAGGTAAATGCAGTTTACAAGATTAAGATGTTTTAATAAATATGTATTTCTGCACAATGATACTAGTTTCACTTTGCTCAAACAAATCTGACACCATATAGATGCTGTGGAGTCTTCATGCTCCCTCATCATCTTATATTGGTTTATTTAATTTCTTTGTTACTCAACTTACAAAACAGGAGTACTCTAGCTTGAAGAACGATTACAACCATTCATTCATTCATTATCTCCCACTTTATCCTCTATTAGGGTCACAGGGGGTTCCCCATGCCCATCCAGAGGAGAACGTCTCGGGCGCTGGGCAGAAAGATGCAGGACAGGGCGCCCATCCATTGTTGGGCACACACTCACTCACACAAACACACTCGATATGGGGCAATTTTTGAGAATCAATTGACTTGATCCATGTTTTTGGACTGTGGGAGGAAACCGGAGAACCCGGAGGAAACCCACGCAGACACGGGGAGAACATGGTGCTCCACCCAGATGGGGATTCGAACCGGGAATCCCTAGCGCTGAGAGGAGAACCTGCTAACCACTAAGCCACCGTACCACCCCGATTACAATCAATAAGATGTAATTTTAAACTGATCACACATCGAGCACCCCTAAAAAAATAGGCGCATAAAATTATTTCGATCGGAATATTAGTCCTTTATTGTGTCGTGTAGTTTGTTAATGTCGTGTAGTTTGTTAGTGTTTGATGCTCACCCGAAGATGACAGCGTTCCACACCATGATGTTATTTTCTGACGGGGCTCCGCTCACGCCTGCTGGCGGATCTTCCTGCAGTCTGCAACGAACACAAAACAGCCTCCCGTTAGCATGTATGTATGAGTTTAACACCAGAATACACCGAAACAGACCGTAAACATATTGTATATTTAACTAAATAGAGCGAAGTTGAAGATTTAAATGTAAAAAAGCCATCTTCGTTCAGCTAAAGTAACAAGCTAACGGCTACACAGCCGGTTCCTTCATAACAACCCTGGGCCTGTTTTTTCCTCCACGTCGCTCACCGTTTAAAATCTCTCATTAATCGCCGTCGTGCTGGAGTAGACATCTCGTTTAATTCGCCAACGAAACCCTAGTCATGTGGTTTTGTCGTTTTTTCGTTTTATTTGGTCGAATTCCTTTGTTTTTGCTTTCACTTCGGTTATCGGCTCGAGTTGGATTTAGCTCGTAAGCTAACCGCCGTCTTCTGCCCTGTTATCTGAACAAGTAGCTAACCTCCTGAGACCGGGCGATACCATTTAGTACCGATTATGGGGGAGGAAAACGACTCACAAATCTTACATAATGTTCCATAAGTTTTACAGACGTCCGTGTTTTATTTTAATCCGATGGATAGCTATTAGTTACACCGAACTAATATCCAGCTAATCTTTTCCTAAATGATTTACACTCCTATTAAATGTTACGAAACGGAACTTCCCTAATTTTGCAATAAGACGCCCTTACGTTTAGTATGGTTCTATGTTACTGCAAATTTAAGAATAAAATAAATAAAAAAACAAACTCTTAACAGCAAACCTAAAAATCACAAGGGAAAGAAAAGATTTTAACACTGTAACAAATGTTTTTTCCTTAATATATAATTATAAACTATGGACTCAAGGGAGGGCTTTCTTTTTAGGTTTTTAATTAGTAATGCACCAACTTACAATAACACAAAACAACAACAAAAATATTGGGATGTTTTTCATTCATTCATTCATTATCTCCCGCTTTATCCTCTATTAGGGTTGCGGTGGGGTTCCCCATGCCCATCCAGGGGAGAACATTTTAGGTGCTGGGCAGATACACCCAGGACAGGGTGCCAATCCATCACTGGGCACACACTCACTCAAACAGACACACTCTATATGGGGCAATTTTGTAGAATTCAATTGACTTGATCCATGTTTTTGGACTGTGGGAGGAAACCGGAGAATCCGGAGGAAACCCACGCGGACACGGGGAGAACATGGAAACTCCACCCAGATGGGGATTCGAACCGGGAACCCCTAGCGCTGAGAGGCGAACGTGCTAACAACTAAGCCACCGTGCCGCTGGATGTTTTTCAATTAAAAATAAAATAAATTTCATAGCCAGACCATTACATTATGCCAAGCAAATTTGTTGGTGAGCTCTTACTTGTGATCCAATAATAGTAATCATAATGTATTACATTTATTTCAGTTTGCTTATGAGCCAATGGTAACAGCATAACTTCTATTTTGTTCTCTCACCTGTAAGTCACTTAAAAGCGACTGCTAAATGATTACTTGTAAAATGGCTGGTTTGGTAGTTAATAAACAAGTCATTTTATTTGTATTTCAAATTTAATGTGGGTAATACAAAGTATGAGAATGTGTGATTGTTTTTTATTCAGTCTATGAAAAAATTATATATGAAAGGGTAATAACATTTCATAGTATTAATACAAGTGGTGTCAGACAAAGGTTTGAAGGAGAAAGCAAGTTCAAATAGAAATAGCAAAATAACAAATTAAAAATAACAAAAGTAAACTTTAGGTTTTTCATTTACCTGCATGTATCCACTGTTCTGTTTACATTGTACAAAAAATTATCAACATTTTGTTCATTTGAAATGAGTATAAATTACAGTATGTATAAAATCTGATACAACAAAACTAAATAAATGGCTCAACATTTTGATAAAACAACCTACACAAAACATCATATTTCAATTGTGGTTATGCTCCTTATTTCACTAAAAGAAATGTGTAATTCCACAGCATATATATATATATATATATATATATATATATATATATATATATATATATATACATATATACAATGCCCACAAAATAATGGCAAAAGCCTTGGAAAGTCTTTACCTTGACCACTGAGATAATGACTCTACCTTCAGTCTGAATGGAAAATGGTTCTTCAGTCTAAATACAGGCACTGCAAGGAAGGACCATAAAACAGTTTTGGCCATGTAGTGTCTTAAATAATTGTTTACAATGAAGTGCCCAAATTTTTATGTGTAAAAAATCCAATGTATTATTCATTGTGTGTCACTATTAGCATGGTGGCTATCAACCGCGGGTTTGTCAGACAGGAACACCTTTCGGACATATGACAGCAACATCTACAATAAAAAATCAAAGTGTGTAAGGTGTTCATCAGTATTTATTATTATTATTTAATATTATTAGAGCAATATGGCACTCACATAAACAAGCTTTTTGTTTTCCTCTGCATTCTGAAAAATCCTAAAAGTGTTTTTTACATTTCCTTCACTGAGGAATGGATTTCTTGAAACTGTTAAACGATCAGTATACAGTATGAGACCAATAAATAATTGAAAGATTCCATCATGATTAGTTAAAATACGTACACTTTGAAATCAAGAATTGCATGGCTTTCTGATGTGTCTCATTCTTCTGATCATCACTTCGAGGTGGTTCCTGGGGCTTCCTCTCATCAGGCCACACACTTACACAGATCATATCTATGTATGAGGCAACATCAGCTTCTGAAGGGTGCATCTTCTTAAAAATATTAAGCACTTGTCTGAGGATCAAAAGTAGCATTCTATATTAGCCAAATGGTGTAAGGACATCATAAAGTCAAAACTCATAATTAAATATAAAAAATATCAGAAAAATTTAAATGGAAAACCTAAATGCATTAAAAGAACATTTTTTTAAAAAGGGGTAGCATGGTGTCTTGGTAAATGGCTTTGCTGTCTGAGATTCTGGGTTTTATTTTCAGGTAAGCAGCTTGGGTCCTTCCTGCATGATGTTTTTATGTTCTCCTCATGTCTATATGGGTTTCCATAAAGGCTATAAATCCGAGCATATTAATTGTAGCTAGCTAATTTCTGTTAGGTATATATACATTTGTTTTGGCTAGACTGCTGTTATCTGTCTTAAACATTTTTCCTGCTATTTGCTCAATGTGTGTTGGGATAGCCTCTAGGTCCCCTAGTGATCCTTATTTGCATATACATCTTAGAAAACAAAGATTTTTTTATTAAATGAAAGCTTACTTATCCAACAAATGTGAAAATGGTTTCAGTATAGTCTTGATGAATTTTAATAAATGTGAATTATCTGTGGAAAGAAAGTTTCAAACATTTTAGTAAATTAGTTGCCTCTAAAATGTATTAAGATGGTAATGCATGAACTCTAATTTAAGAATGAATCAGAAATGTGGACACAAATATTAATACACCAAGTTAACTGGTATTTTAAATTACATGAGAGCTTTTACTTTCTTCTATTGTACAATTTAATAGTAAGAAAATTGCTGAGTTTTGGAGCTACACAAAATTACAAAAGTAACACATAAACAACAACAATATGAACCCATAACACCTAATGCATATGAGCTTGTTTGACATCATCCGTTATCAAAACCAATATGTTATTTCTGTGGTGTTTACTGTTTGGTATACACAATGCACGCATTTAATTTAGTATCAAAAGGAAATTCAACTTACCAGAAATTTCTTTCAGTAAATCAAATAGCACTTTATTGATTTTTGGTGGTGGCAATATAGAAGAGTTAGGAACATTTTGCATTCTTGTTGCTGGATCTGCTGGTATTTTTCCTTCGAAAAACAATTCTTGGATTGTGTGTTTAACAGCTGCTGCTCTTCTGTCGACATTTTCTGTAGACTGGCAGTCTAAAGAGCATTCAGTTAGAAACTGGTTCAAGCGATCTTCATCACTGTCTTGCTTAAATGAGCTGAGAGCAACAGTTTTTTTCTCTAACTTACATAAGTTTGCTTCAGCTGGAATCGTCATTCCTTCGCTTTGCTCAGACAAGTCTAACAGATGAGTCGATTGATTGTCTTCTTCTGGTCTTATACAGGCAGGAGTCCTAAATGTTGTAGGAACACTGTCTGTTTCTATATGATCATCATCATCATCATCATCATCATCATCATCTCCCATGTACTGTTTAGTTAATGTGTCAGTAGTTTTATCCAGTTTCTTCTGTTGTATGTTCTCAGAAACATCACAGCTGTTTGTGACATCATCAGACATTTCCTCCTTTGCAAAGTCACTCTGAAAGAATTTGGTTATTGCATACAAAATTATTAAAAAGTTCTTAAGGCCATTACATTAAGAAATGTATAAAAGTTGTTAATTCTTCTAATTGAATTAAAAATGGAAATGAATAAATTCTTAATGGTTATCAGGTAAAAATGTATAGTATAAACTATATGTGTGCTCCCTTAACTCAGTGTGTGTTATGTGTGTGTGTCACTGCATGGATGGCCTGAATATGGAGAACACAATTCTCTGTGTGTAAGCACAGTATGAAAAATAGATCACTTTATCACTTTCACTTTCAATTACTTACAATTACTTTGTCATTTAATTATCTTACTTACTTCATAATCTTCTGATTGCGCATTGAGAAAAGAAGCGATTCTATTCAGAAGAAATTGCAGCACACTGGATTGATGGTTTTCACTCTGTATCCTGTACAAAAAACTGAATACATCCTTACTGTTGCCAAACTGCTCATCTTTGACCAGGGCCTGAAACATAACAATCAATTATTTTAAGACTTTCTTATTAGTGTTGACTTTGTGCTACTTTCATTTGTACAGCTTACTTGTAGGAAGCACTCCAAACTTCTTCCTTCCTCTTCAGTCACCTCAGTACTTGAATCTGATATTGATACGGATGGCAGATGGGTTTTATCCTAAAATGACATTCAGTGAAATTCCAGGCGTAAAAACCCATATATTCAAAATATCATTATTAAATTATGTTGACCTCTCTTACCTTATATTGATGACAAAATTGGATTATGTCTAACTTAGACTTTTTTACATTCCAGTGCAGGTTCTCAGGATTATTTTCTTCCTTTAATACAATTGTGAAACTTAAATGTCTTTTTTCTTCTGCCTTAACCTGAAATATTTTTATAATTATTGCAATGTCATCAATTATATAAACATAATAATAATACAAAATAAGGAAACAATAATATAATACCATTATGGAATAGAACAAAAATAAGTGGCAATTAATACTACTAATAAAAAAAAACTTCCATCACTAACCGTAACTGTCCACTCCCCAACCTGCCACATTTTATAACAGAGTTCAGACTGTATATTTCCTTGCTCGGGACCACCAGAGTCACACTCCAAATCACTTTCACCCTGTCAGCAAAATGACCATTACCTTTGGGCATTTGTGAAATTATGCTTAATTTATAAATAAAAATGTCACAGTAAATAATGCCCTTTTTTACGTCACAACAGATGGAGTCAGAGTCGACTGGTGTTCCAATCACAGGTTGGAATGCAGCAGGCCTAAGGTCTGGTGACTGATTCACTTGCTTTTCTTTCGTCTTTTTCTTTTTCGCTCTCTTCTTTTTATTCAGACCCAAAAACTTCTGTATCTTCTTGAACGGTTTGTTTTCTGCATAGAAACAATCATGGTAAAAAAAAGTGTTTATGTTTGCATTTTGTAAATGGTTTAAATTTAAATACAAGTGAATCTCTCTTTTTAAGCACATTACACCATGTTGTTTTACACCATTTACATTTACAAATAAATTTCTTTGGCAAACTAAATGGGAGTTCTCTAACAAATGGCATCTTAATGAATACTGCATCTGCATTCATCTAATAATGTTAATAAAGTGTTTAATCATATGGTTTGTGCTTGTGCACCAGAAAAGGGATTTAAGATACTTACAGTTACTAAATTAATTCAACTGAAAAACAGAATAATGTTTTGGCCCACTAATGGCCCACTAGGTTTACTTATGAGAAAAGCAACACCTTGTGAATATGAATATCGCATAATTCAAGACTTCTTGGCTATGTGTTTACATCTGATATGCTGTTGACATGTTTGGACAGTTATGGTTTATGGCATGTTTGGATATGTTTGTTTACCAGATTTAGATTTCGGTGTGTTTTCAGTTTTGCCTTCATCTGATGGACTATTTTCCTCAACGTGCAAGCTAAAAGATAACAATTAACCCATTAATACAAAAGAATAAAGACAGAACTGAAGAGACTCTTTATTCCATCATGTGGTGATGTAACTTACTTGTCATTAGTCCCAGTACAAACAATGGATGGTGTGTCTTGACTATCTAAGCTATTAACTTCCACTTCTACCTCAACCATCTTTAAAGTTTCTTGATCCAGACTACATACTAGAAGGTTTACATTGTCAGGGTCAGACAGCAACGTCACTAGTGATCGTACTACAGAGGAATCATACAAAAGTTAAATTATATTAAGAATAGATGGACAGGAACACAGTCGTTGTCTAATCTAATACAAAAAATGACCAAAGAAGACACATTTAAATTATTACAGATAGTCATACTTGTTTTCACAGGTTTGTTCAAAATATAATGTGTGTAAAACAAGTGCATATATTCTCTACTGGTATCAATCTTTAGAATTGACAATTTGTGTAATTCATTTAAAATATTGCACCTAAAAACAGTGAGTAGGTGTTATGAGAATAGAAACATGCTGTTGATGTGTGAGGTCAATTGAAAATGACCAGACTGGTTCAACCTGACGGATTGGTGCCAGCAACTCAAATGGGCTGTTTACAACTGTTCACTTTATTCTTTTGTTTTCTATTATTATTATCTAAATTTATTAGCTATAGAGGTGCCATTTTTTTTTAAAGATAAGATAATTGGTGTTAGTTGTTGGTTCAAATGTGTTACAGTGATAGACAATTTTTTTGCCCCATTTATATCTTCATACAAGAGCAATTTTATATGGGTCAATTGTAATATAGACATAATGCCAACATTCAAACATACTAGGATAAAATAATATAATGGTATAAATATCCCATCATTGTATATTTAAATTTTTAGAAGTTTATTCTAGAAGTTCTTGGAGATATCACTCTGTATGGGTATGATATGTGGAACATAATGCTTAAAGTTAGATAAATAAGTAGAAAATGCAGCTAACCTTGTACTGCTAGGATTTCTTGAATTGCGCAATGATACACATTTGATTTCCAAAGATGTTGAGGAAGAAAGTTCTGTGTGATAGCTTCTGAGAATGTTCGGAGAAATGCCATTTCCTCACTAGCAGAACCAGAGGCTGGGGTCCTGTGCAAGTCAATGGCATAGTCATAACAATAAATGGCTCTGACCTTCACAAGAAAACTTTGTGAGGTTATTTATATTTAACATGGAAAAAGTTGACTCAGCTGTGAAGTGAACTATCACGAAGTCAACCGTGACATAAAATGTTACATTTACAGAAACATTTAGAACTTTTTAAAGCACCAAACAGGAATAATACACTTTTAGATACCTATAGGGTATCACATAGCATAATAGAATATTTGTATAGTATGCTATAACATGTATCAATAAACTTTGAACCTGCACAAACACAAATTTACCCATTCGACTGCTTTGCACTGTGCATGTGCCTGGTGATAATCTGAATGCAGCCCAGACAAGTGTCAACAAGATCCAGGTCCTTAGCTTTCCATATAATCTGGTCAGCAACAAGCTTGAATTCTGTGAACAATGCATCATATAATGGCTGATTTGCTCTTTCTTCTGGAACGTTATACCACGGCAGGACCAGATGACAATAGGCACAAATAAACACTGCAATGGACACATAATGGTGGGTTATTTTTTAAACTCTTATTCCCCTGAAGGTCAATTAATAATTATTTACTTGCTTTATCTTATGTTATTAAAATAAAAGCTTACTAACAATTGTTCAGCGATACATGGACGACACTCTCCCTCAACTGGCTTAGTGCATTTGAAACAGTTGCAGTGACAGTGTCAGGCTCGTCATAGCCTTCCGCAGAATCTGTTTCACTTTCTCGCTAGACAAGACAAAAAAATAACATGTTTTAAAACTTAGTTGTTGAGATTTATGTTATGTTTGCTAAGGAAAAGATGCTTTGTTTCAGATTTATGCACTTAATGTAGGAAGAATCTTTAAATGATTCTTTAAAGTGATAAATAAAGTCAATTTGTTTTTCACAAAACAAAAATGTTTATGCACCATTACTCCTCAATTTTTTTATTGAATTTGGAATCCAACCATTGTCTTTAATGCTCAATACATTTTAGGGGTTTACCAACCATTCTCTTTTCTCATGTAGGGTGACAAAGCTATTACTCCCAAAGTTTTTATGACTTCTTGTTGTAAGTAGATACCACCTTTGCATGGAAATGCTGCATTTGCAGGAAATGCTGCCACTCTTCAGGGAAGGCATTTCTTTCTTTCTTTCTTTCTGTCTGTCTGCCTGCCTGCCTGCCTGTCTGTCTGTCTGTCTGTCTGTATATATATATATATATATATATATATATATATATATATATACTTTATAAATCATTGCATAGCTTTTACCTAAACCTTTAATCAGACTTTTAAACTAGTCCTACCTAGGCATTCTACCTAATATATATATATATATATATATATATATATATATATATATATATATATATAGAGAGAGAAGGTTGTATATTTTTTAAATTATTGCATAGATTTTTACCTAAGCCTTCAATCAGAATTTGAAACTCGTCGTAAAAAAACTTGGTCATTTATTAATTGAGAGAAATGATCTGTCTGTATGTAGATTGATGCTTATGATAGAGTTCAGTAGGCAGTGTAGACGAAAGTTAGTCAGTGTACTTTGTAGAATAAGTCTATAATTCGGTAATGTTGTATAATTATAACTTAAGGTGCTATAAAGAAATAAAGAAGTACCTGATCCGGCTCCTGGATCATCTCTGTCTGGGTGCTCGATTCAGAAGACCGGCTTTTCACTCCGATATAATAAAAGCAAAGTAAACAACCCAGCAAACATACGGCTAAAAAAGGCTGGAAGTTAAACAACACTGACGTTATAGCGATTAAAGACGCACAACGCCAGAAAGCCATGTTTTCCTTCCTCCTGCACTTTACTCTTTCTGATTACAGATAAAGCCGTTAATAAGACTGCAGTCGGCTCGTCCTGGTTCAAGTTTAAAAACAAGCAAACCTGCTTCCGTAAAGTCCTGAATGAAAACCAAACGCAGGCGGGTTCTCCCTCATTTACATATGACATGAGCTTCACTAGGGCGGCACGGTGGTTTAGTGGTTAGCATGTTCTCCTCTCAGCACTAGGGATTCCCGGTTCGAATCCCAATCTGGGTGGAGTTTTCATGTTCTCCCCGTGTCCGCGTGGGTTTCCTCCCACAGTCCAAAAACATGGATCATGGTCAATTGAGTTCTCCAAATTGCCCTATATAGAGTGTGAGTGTGTGCCCAGCGATAGATTGGCGCCCTGTCCTGGGTGTATCTGTCCAGCACCCGAGACCTTCTTCCCTGGATGTGCATGGGGAAACCCCTTCCTCCCCCGCCCGTGACCCCAATAGAGGATAGTTTGCCTCTCAGCATTAGGGATTCCCGGTTCGAATCCCAATCTGGGTGGAGTTTCCATGTTCTCCTAGTGTCCGCTTTTCTCCCACTGTCCAAAAACATGGATCAAATCAATTGAGTTCTCCAAATTGCCCCATATAGTGTGTTTGTGTGAGTGAGTGTGTTCCCAGTGATGGATTGGCACACTGTCCTGGGTGTATCTGCCCAGCGCCCGAGACACCCCCCCGCGACCCTGATATAGGATGAAGCGGAAGATAATGGATGGATGGATGGATGAGCTTTACTACAGCTACACACTAGAACCCGAAGCCATAATCAGTAACCACACCACGAAAAAGTACTTTATTAGTAATATAAGCCATTTTCATAAAACTTTTGTAACCATGTCATTTTGTACAAGGAACAAACAAAATGTCAGATACTCGTGGCAAACACAACCGGTTTAAATAAGCATTTTTGGTCAAGCCATTTGATTAGTTTATACGTTTGTAGTCGTAGTTTTGTGATTAAACCATGATACCTCGAGTTAGTTCTTTAAGAAAATAAGTCCTAAGGCTGTACCGATACTAATTCATGAGAACCAATAACTACCTTTAAATGAAGAATATCAAAGACATCCGTACAGTGACACACACAATTGCATGTATTTTAGGTCACTTTCAATGCTTTTGAAATATTTTCAGATTTACCATAGAAGGCCACATTGGGAATTGCCTCTTTGGGTTTTTCAGTTAACCCAAAATAGAATAGTTATGTTTTACTGCTTGTAGTTAAGCTTTTGCATTGTGGGTTTATAAGCATGGTTGATTTTTCTGTGTAACAAATGTTTAGTTGTCAGTCTTAGATTTCTGAGGTGGTGGAGTTCAAATATTGTTCCATTGATCTGATGGCACGGCATGGTGGCTTAGTGGTTAGCACGTTCGCCTCTCAGCGCTAGGGATTCCCGGTTCATATCCCCATCTGGGTGGAGTTTCCATGTTCTCCCCGTGTCCGCGTGGGTTTCCTCCGGGTTCTCCGACAGTCCAAAAACTTGGAACAAGTCAACTGAGTTCTCCAAATTGCCCCATATAGAGTATGTGTGCATGTCTGAGTGAGTGTGCCCAGAGATAGATTACATCCTGTCCTGGGTGTATCTGCCCAGCGCCCAAAACGTACTCCCCTGGATGGGCATGGGGAACCCCACCGCGACCCTAATAGAGGATAAGGCGGAAGATAATGAATGATCTGATGGCTAGCTTAGCCCCAGAGGAGGTTCAGTGCCCATGAAGCAATGAAGGCACAGTTCGGCAACTGTGGTGCGAAATTATAGAATCGGTACACATCAGTTTAAGATAAACGACAGTTTTGTCGACTAAAGAGAAAACGATGCATTACAGGGTTTTACTCATCAGGTAATAACAGTCAGTGGTTTGCTTAAACTACCATCATTACTCAGTTGTATATTGCCTTGTGATACCTGGCTTGGTGGACATTACCTTTAATCTTATATTAGATTGAAAGTGAATTGAACAGAGTAAGAAGGGGGGAGGAAAATAAAGAAAAGGATGCTGTTATAATGGTCAAAGAACGAAGCAGCAACAGCTGTAATGTGCTTTCCAATAAATCGTCAAAACGGCTGCAAGAAAGCTCAACCCTTAGAAGGAGACACACAAACTTTATAACATTAAATTAAAAACCACAAACACAAAATTAGAATCAGTGGGTCTTTATTGCCGAACCGGACAGTAAGATTGATGTGACTGGTTTTAGTCCCTGGCGCGTTTTTTTTAGGAATGACGGTGTGGGGAAAGATAACAGTGCCAAAATAAAAGCACAAAAACTCATTCCTAGTACAACTAGTACAGACATACCAGTTGGTCCCTATAAATAAAGTGGAATTTGAGTCCTTGCAAATGTACATGTATTACATTTAGACACACCAACACTAAAAGTCAAACATTTAGATGACTTTCTTCAATTCGTCATACAAGACAAGGACAAAGGCACCACCCATGCCTCGGAGAACGTTGGACCAGGCTCCCTTGAAAAAGGCCTTGCTGCCCTCATCTCTTGCAATTTTCCTCCAGCAGTCCATTGTGCCAGTGTACATGATGTCAGCTAAATGACAAAAGAGGAATTAGTCCCAACAAAAGTACACACTGAAATTTATATAAAAGTGTCAAATATATACAAAACACCAATGTTACCTCCTTTGCGTCCAGACTGCATCATCATACGACGACGCACGGTGTCAAAGGGGTAAGATGCAAGACCAGCAACAGCAGTCACAGTCTGTGCAATCATCCAGCTCACAACAATGTGGGTATTCTTCGGATCTGGCAACATTCCTGCAGACAGACGAGACACACGCCTTAGTAAATAAAATAAAAATACACTGTAAAACTTATCCCCATGGTCCCAGAAAGATACTCACCCTTAGCAGTGTCGTAGATGCCAAAGTAAGCAGCTCTGTAGATGATGATGCCCTGGACAGACACGTTGAACCCTTGATACAGACCCTTCAAACCGTCAGATTTGAAGACCTTCACTAAACAGTTACCCAAACCCGTGAACTCCCGCTCGGCTCCGGCCTTGCCAACATCTGCTGCCAGGCGCGTTCTGGCGAAGTCGAGGGGGTAGACGAAGCAGAGGGATGTGGCACCGGCAGCACCACCAGATGCCAAGTTGCCAGCAAAGTACCTCCAGAATTGGGTATGCTTGTCTACACCATCGAGGAAGACCTTCTTGTACTTGTCTTTGAAAGCGAAGTTAAGAGCCTGGGTGGGGAAGTACCTGATGACATTAGCCAGGTTTCCTCTCCAAAACGACATGAAGCCCTGCTCTTTAGGAATACGGACAACACAGTCCACAATGCCTTTATATTGCTTGTCAACCGTGATCTGTTTGCTGGCATGTTGAACCTACAAAAAAAGAAAAAACACAAAACAATATTTTTCAAAAATCTGCACGACTTTAATACAACTGTTAAACGCTGAACGACATGCACACATTCTAAATCTTTAAGGTCATGTTTACAAGGAACATTACCATTTGGAACAAGTATTCTGTTCAACATGCGTCTCAAACTGCACGATTATTCCAAAAATCACTGTTGGCGTTTGAGAAAACAATACTCTAAAGGTTTAACTGGCATGAGAGCTGAGTGAGAGCATTTGATGACTGCAGTTTTTATGTGTCTAATCAATGACTTGTTTAAGTTCACTTGTCCTTAAAAGCATGGGATTCCTCTGAAGCTGCTTCGTCATCACAATAAAGTCAAGTCACATAAGGTTCCCTGGAACAAAATGTTCCACTGTTTAAAGTCTGAGACAAAAGGTCACCATCCTGCTACATGCACACAAAATCAATATATATAGACTTGTGAAGTCCACCATCTCAGGAGTATGACTACCTGGTCTATAACCATTGTGTAATTGAAATCACACGAAGAACCATTGTTACAAAACTTGGGAAACCTGGATAATAAATTTCAAAGGAAATCGTAATACAAATCTGTCTTAGTCCTACTACGTTCTTTTTTATAAATTCGCTGCGGAAGACAGAATTTCCCGTTAAACTTCGTAAATTAAACATTAATGCCACATACGACACCAGTTTAGAATAAACCTCAGGCATGAAAAAACAGTGTTACACAATTTACTAAAACACTGCACGCGAGCACACCCCGAAACTCGTCACTGTCAGGGCGGTGTGAATTGGAACCGCGATCAGGTCCGCAGTGCGTCACGTGCTGCGCCTCAACCAATGAGGTTGTGATGACGCCCGCGCGCTGAAGGGCTCGGTCACCGTAGCATACGAGCTAATCCGCTTCCAGTGCCGGAGTTAGCCGGCTAAGGTCATGCTACAGAGCGACGCGATAAACCCGTTTAATAAACGACTTTCAACTAATCACCACCACAATCATCATCACACAGAACCAGTCATTAAGTTACGTCCTGTTTAACCCTATAATTCGAAAAAAAAACATTTCGAGTCCCACCACGTTTGGAATTGTTAGCATAAATGCTAATTAGGTTATTCATTAAATTCTAAATTTATATAGTTTCGGTCACGTGTTCGGAGTCTGAGGGAGACTTCAGTTTAATTATCACCATGAATAGATTCCGCACTTTACAGCGTGCACGATGGAGGAGACGGAGAGCCCGGAGCTCGTCTTCAGAATGTTAAAGCCTCACCTGCAGGAGAAGCTTCACTCTCTCAATCGGAGCGACGGCGGTTTTGGAAATGGCAGCTGCAATCCCACCGGCCAGGAAGTCCTTGGCGAAGGAGATGGCGGTCTCGCTCATGTTTGGCGCTGCTGAGGTTTACGATGGCGTGGAAATTAGTAACGGAGCCGCGCGGCAGCAGAACAGCACCGGAGCCGGTTACGTCGAAATGGCCGAAACGACGCTCGCGAACAGACTTTAAACCTCTGCCGTCGCGAGACAACACGCGAACAGACAAAGCGGCGCTTTGATTGGCTGCTGGAATTCAAGGCGGGGCTAAGACTCTACAGTCTACAAAGGAGCCGAGTCTAGCTGCAGGAACAGTAGGACGCAGTCTCAGGATTCTTATGTTTTTCTAAAACATTTACATTACATTTACATTTGGTCATTTTTGCAGACGCTTTTATCCAAAGCGACTTACAACGTTAATCAAAGGGTTAATCACAACATCCCTGGAGCAATGAGGGTTAAGGGTCTTGCTCAAGGACCCACACTGGTAACTTCAGTGGAGCTGGGATTTGGAGCCTCAACCTTCAGATTGAAAGCCCAACACCCTAACCACTGAGCTACCTCTCCCTTTAAAACCTTCACCTATCGAAGTAAATAATTCATTAATTCATTCATTATCTCCCGCTTATCCTCTATTAGGGTCGCGGTGGGGTTCCCCATGCCCATCCAGGGGAGAACGTCTTGGGCACTGGGCAGACAGACCCAGGACAGGGCGCCAATCTATCGCTGGGCACACACTCACTCACACAGACACACTCTATATGGGGCAATTTTGAGAATTCAATTAACTTGATCCATGTTTTTGGACTGTGGGAGGAAACCGGAGAACCCGGAGGAAACCCACGCAGACACGGGGAGAACATGGAAACTCCACCCAGATGGGGATTCGAACCGGGAATCCCTAGCGCCGAGAGGCGAAGGTGCTAACCACTAAGCCACAGTGCCGCCACGAAGTAAATAAATAAAAATAAAAAAATAAAAAAAGTATACGACTATCGTGAGTAAGGGCGGCACGGTGGCTTAGTGGTTAGCATGTTCTCCTCTCAGCACTAGGGAATCCCCATCTGGATGGACTTTCCGTGTTCTCCCCGTGTCCGTGTGGGTTTCCTCCGGGTTCTCCGGTTTCCTCCCACAGTCCAAAAACATGGATCAAGTCAATTGAGTTCTCCAAATTGCCCATATAGAGTGTGTCTGTGTGAGTGAGTGTGTGCAGCGATGGATTGGTGTCCTGTCCTGGGTGTATCTGCCCAGCGCCCGAAACGCTCTCCCCTGGATGGGCATAGGGAACGCGACCCTAATATAGGATAAAGCGTTAAATGATGGACAGTAATGTTACATGATGATGAGTGGACAGTAAAGTTCTTTCGCACCAGCCCTAATGGACTTTGCCTTATGCATAAGAAGTGTGTCCCAATACCTTTGCTCGTATAGTAAATCCCAGCTTGCTTTACAATTTGGTCTATTTGTTGTATTACTACGGCACATAATCTAGAGCATGAATGTGATTACATGTTCTGTCATTACAACGATCATGATTGCAGTGTTTATAAGGTCACTTTTATCAGTAGCAAAAAAAAAAAAACAACTGTCTAAACTCCACTAAATGTGATCCAAGGCCAAGTACTTGCAAATACCCCTCTAATCTTGTTAGTCATTTTGATTGACTTACGATTTCAATATCAGTTTCTTAACACACAATGTAACTATGATATCTAACTGTACAAGTAAATCTTATCACTTTTACTCACCACAGTTTTCAGCTTATGAATACATTTTCATTACTCAAGATGTAGAAGGAATGTTAACCTTCTAAAATCACATAACTTAGTATTTTTATGCTTTTTTTTCTTTAATTCAGATTTTTTTTAAGGAAAATAAAACACCAATAAAAAAGTGAGAAGAAATAATATTTTAATATATAAATATATAATACATCATGATTGTAACTAATGTATTTAAACATTACCTGTTTATATAAAAACGCATTTAATATACTATATTAAACACATGGCATATATTTACAAAATAATTTGCAAATCTGTCTACATCACAAACAATGGTGTGCTTAATAATGGCAATAAAATATGCCACCATGAGAAGCTCTTATATGGCCATTTCTTCACATGTTTAACACGTAGACCATAATTATAATAAAGCACTGCTAATACTGCTAAACAAAGACTGTGAAAGTCTAGTATTTCACTGTTTTATGAGGTACTTAGTTTCCGTACAACTGGTTGGTATAGGTACGCTTTTAAATACAGATCTGGATGCAAAGATTTGCTTTTAACTTTTAATTCATTCAACCTCTGTGCAAAAATATAGCATGAATATTTTACTTTGCATACTGATGGAAGTGCTTTTAAATGGCCTTATATGATAGTATAAAGTCGGTACAGTATTTATTTATTTATTTAACACTTAACTAGTGGACAGTAACCTACATTCAAAATGTACCAGTGGTCAACAATACAATGGATATTTCCAATCGGAAATCTCAACAAATCTTTATTTTTTTTTTGCTTCGCCCATTCCTTTTAAAAAGACACTTACTTGTAATAGGATGTAGTTTGCTGTTAATTTCTTATGGATGTACTTTGAGCCTGTATCTTCCTGTTTTTTAAATAGCGCTTTAACTCCTGTAATTCATCTGGACCCAGGCTTTGGTCCACACCAGGTTTGAGTTTATAGCTCAATGGAGACACAATGTAGCCATTTTGGTAAAGACAGGCCTGTTTACACATTTCAAAACAGCTAAAAAGCAGACCATAGTACGGGACAATCTGTAAAATAAAGGACAAAAAAAAAATATTAACATTAATCAATCATCAAAATTCAGTTTGTTATTAGAATTGACTGCAAATTGCACGAAAAACAGCCTCACAAGACTAATCCCACTCTTTTTTATATTTAAAAGGATCTACTGACCATCAGAAAATAAATTGGGTCAAAGAATAATTCCAAAACTCATCAGATGAGTAATCAGGCAGTGGTGTAGTGTTTTTTGCAGTGGTATATTTTAAGCAAGCACCTCAATGAAACTAGTGGAATGAGAACTGAATTACAATAATACTTAACTGTGCATGGAAGTAAAATGAACCAACCGGATTTTAATTCTAATTCTGAAATAAGTATTTTACCTTAAGTGTGTTTGCAGTTATGCCACTCCATAGTGACAAAATTCCCTTAGTTTTAATGACCTGTTTAAAGCAGTCCAGCATTCCAGTAAAATGAACATCCACTCCTCCACAATGTGGCAGAATTAGACTTTGAGCCTTAAAATATTTTTAAAAAAAAAGCAAATACTACAAGTAAGTACAATTTTATTAAACTAATACAAAATTTTGTTAAAAGGAAAACTGCAAAGAATAAATAAGACTAAACATGGAAATGAGTTTAATAAGCTTTATATTCCTAAAAGCTAAATATTAAAGTTGTGTGTGCAAAACTTCAACCTTTTTTTAAAAAAACATGCTTTTCACCTGCATCTTCCGTTTAATTGTCTCGAATGGGAAAGAAAACGTCTGAGCCACTCCTGCAGCCAGACAACCATTAATAAAATGTTGCAAAGAAGTGAGATGGAAGTGGTGTTTCTGCCACAGTCTATCCAAGTTAATAAAAACTACATAGCAGCCAAATGAAAAGGGAACTGCACCTGTTACAATGTTACAAAACAAGAAAATTAAAGTATGTGTCCAGAACATTTAATGAAGAACAAAAAGACATACTAAAAAATGTTAATGTTTTTTTTTTTATTTTTTTTTATTTTGTTAATATCTTAAAATCTATCTTATCTGACTGTTCTTGATTTGTATTATAGATCTACACTGCTGATATACACTTTAAATACCTTTCTGTTACAATTATTTAATGATTATGAATTTGTTGTGGAATTATACATAAAAAAAAAAAGTTTTCCATTTTCTATTTAAAAATGTCAGAATTCATACCTAATACAGTAAGTGAAAAGCCTCGATAGAGAGCCAGGAACCCTTCTTTTTGATGAATGCTGGAAAGAGTGTGCACCAGACCCCGGTACATGGCTTGTCTACAGTTTTGGGCAATTAATCTGGTTTCAGCCACCTCTAGGGGATATGTAAAGAACGCAGCTGAGATACCTGCAACACCACCAGCTACTATGGCTTGCGACTGAGAGATGTAACCAAACTTGTCCATGTGGAGGTGAACAATCCTGTTGGAAATGGAATTTCTTGAGTCAGTTTCATTAGAAGTTAATGCTAATTTTGCACACAGGATTTGGGGAATTGATTGAACTTAATGAAAGAAGCATACAGATATATAAATACAAACAGGTGAGTCAGGTTACTAAGCAGACATATCAATAGAACTGCTGGAGGCTGATCATGTGTCAAAGTAATTACCTAGAAGAGCACAGTATGTTCCAAACAGCTGAGCAGAATAAAGAGAACACAACACCCTGCATTTAGGTATGCATATGTGGACTTTTTTTATTGCTTCAAATACCAATAAAATTATACTTATTGGTAATAATACATTATAATAACTGAACTAGCTATATTTATCAATGCGCTTTATTATATTTTCATGTTAATAAACGTAATAGACGGATTATTGACTTTTATAAGATGTTAATACACAGACACAAAAACTAATGCTATCAGATAAAACAGGTTAAAAAAAATACGAAATAAGCATATATTAAAAGATGTAAGGGTTCTCTATGTTTCCGTGTGGATTCCCCGGGGTTATCTGGTTTCCAAAAACATGGATTCAAGGTAAAGTGACTGCTCTAAATTGCCCCTATTAAGTCTTGTTTTGTGTGTGTGTGTGTGTGTGTGTGTGTGTGTGTGTGTGTGTGTGTGTGAGAGAGAGAGAAACCCAAGTCGCACCCAAGTTTAAATACAGTAAAGAAAATAAATACTCGTAATACCTCATTTAATAAATGTGGTGTTATTGAAACTATTTATATGAATAAATTGCATTTTATATATAAACAAATATTACTATAAATAGCCCCACAGCAAAAAAGATGTGTTATCTCATTCAAATAAATGAATAAAAGCATGTAAACACTTAAGCCACAGCTGCCAAACCTGAAACACTCACTCAGTATCGAACATGTTCATATAAGGCGCATACGCCCCATTTAAGTTGGACGATCGTGACGTCATTAGACATAGGGATTTAGGCATTGGGATTGGTTTAACGGCGAAGGCGTGGTGACGTCAGGTTTGAACTGAAGTAAACCCCGGGTTTGACAGTAAATAAACACGTTTATTGATCCAAATTAATCCAACGTCAGATTACGAACACTTTAGTTAAATTAACTTTTAAATGTAGTGGTGGAGACGTGATATTTGAGGTTTAAAAGTGAAAGTTATGTAGCAAGCTAACCGCTGGTGACGACATCCGACTGACCGAGTGAGTAGAGTACAAATCAAAGCAGAAATCTTTTTATAAAAGCACAAATCCTTTGGCAGAGCAGGGACCGTACTTACGATTTATAGGTTCCCAAGTGTATGGCGTTGTATGGGAAGAGCCGAAGGCAGGAAACATAATTCCCCTTCCAGAAGGCTCGCAGCCCTTCGTGCTGCTGAATCAGGAGGAAGCTGGTGAGGAAGCCGCGTTTGCAGTGAAACGTTCCCACCTGGTTTAAAATCTTCACCACCTCCAGAGGAGAAGTCACGCTTTTACTGAACACTCCTGCAAAGCCGACGCACAAGAAACTCTGAGAACCTGTTAATCTGTTGTCTTTGTTTACAGCGGCCATGCCCCTGTATTCCGACTGAAACGCAGACAGAGTATTATAAACTGTAGTATTATTAACTGTGTGGACTGTAAACCACCAACACACCGCTTTATTACTCCATCAGCGGATAAAAGCACGACTCGCAACTGCCTGGCACGAAATATGTGATGAGAAATTCCTCAAAATCACCCATTGGTGAATAACAAACAGTGGGCGGGATCAGACCTGGATTTTTCACCCAATGGTGTCGCGTTAAATCAGATTTTATTTACCGCTGTCGCATTATGCAGCAGGCATCCTAGGGTCTCAGGTGACATCGCAGCACACACACACACACACACACACACACACACACTATATTCATCCGTTATCGAGATGGACGAGAACGTTTTGGGCGCTGGGCAGATCTATCACACAGTCATATACACACACTCTATATGGGGCAATTTGGTGAATTTAATTTACCTTGATCCATGTATTGGTAGAGCGGGAGGAAACCCACGTGGACACGGGGAAAACATGGTAACTCCACCCAGATGGGGATTCGGAAATCGCTTGTGCTAAGGCACCGTGCCGCCACACACACACTATATATAAGTGTGTCCTGTTAAACTCTTCAGCCTAAAAAGTCACATCTGCAACTATCAATCCAGCTGCCCTTAAATGATATACACGCGTTAAAATACATCCACAAGGACTTGTTTCCTCTTTGCAGCTATAACACACAGTAAGTAGCATAATTGTACAAAATACATGACAAGGTGCCACAATATGTGTCACAATATAGTCACATTATTCTACAAAATTTCAAAAACAATTTGTACCAATTAATTTAGTTTTTAATTTTCTATTTCTTTTTTTTTATTTAAAAAGTACAGATAAAATGTATATTTCATTTTTAGTTATATATATATATATATATATATATATATATATATATATATATATATATATATATATATATATATATATATATATATAAAACTAAGTGTGTATATATATATTCACC
Organism: Corydoras maculifer; assembly: GCA_019802435.1. Lineage (NCBI taxonomy): Eukaryota > Metazoa > Chordata > Actinopteri > Siluriformes > Callichthyidae > Corydoras > Corydoras maculifer. The sequence goes on along the minus strand of JAFMOD010000474.1, from coordinate 367,344 downwards.
CTATATTTTTAAAAGCTGTTTTCTTTTTTAGAAAACAGTACCAAATTGCATGTGGCGCACGCCGAACTTCACTGAGCTCTGAACACTAGAGGGCGACATAAGCTTGCAATCTGCACAAGGTTTTCTGGCGCAAACAGGGATTTCTTGGGAATTAATTGAAACAATTATTGACATAAACTAGTTGTATGGCATTTCAGATTACACAGTGTAATAAAAATAATTAACCTATTATCAGTTTGTGAAGGATTTAATTAGATTTATCATATTAATAATGCAATAAACAATTAATTAGAATATTACTTGTTCTTACATTATTATCTTATTTAAAGCTTAGTGGAGGTGCATAAAATGATATTCTCCAGGAATCATCAACAAAAAGTTTAAAAATTATTTTGTAAATGACCATCAGCAGATGATACCTGTTGTAGTACCATGGACTTTACATGGCTGCTCCTCCTGAACCAAGGCTTGGTCTTTATGTATTTTAGAATGCATGAAATCTATTGTATTACATATAAATTGGACAATTAGTAATATATATTTTTGCTGTAAGTTGTTTATAATAGTCAGGTTAGGATGATGGCTAAATGCTGGCTTGATTTTAAAACAACGTGATGAAGATGCAAATAATGCTATGCGCACTAGCCCTATCTCAGCAGGATCTTGTAGCTTCTTTCCTGTTGGGGCCGGTGTTTGTTTTTGGCCTGTGTCTTCTTGCGAGGTGCACCTCCCTCCCCTGCTGAGCTGACAACCTCAGCTCCCTGTGAAGAGCCCAGTTCCCTCCTTTCTGGGCCCGAGCCACTTGGCTCCTCGACTACTGGAATAACAGAGGCCTGAGAAGGAAATGACAGCATCTTCAAAAGAGCATCCACAATGTGGCCCTGTGCCAAAGGGGGTTGGATAAGGAAAGGTGTGGGAATGAAGGTTGTCAGTGGTGGCACTTTCGGCAATGAAATATTGATGTTTGAAAACCAATAAACCTGAAACAGTGTGTGAAACTGCACTTTGCATGGTTATATAAATACTTGCTGTGTTTAAACTGGAGTGAAAAAAGATGTATCCTGTATAACCTCGTGACATGCTGCCATGTTATAGTGATTAGTTCAAGGAAATTCTTATTTGCAATATTAACACAAGCAATTAGGCAAGCAAATATGTTAGATATGGACATTTTTCATTTTAAAATAGAGCTCATATACATGTATATGTTTTTTTTTTATAAATAATATACACTGTTAAATATTCCAGTATAAGCCACATTTTCGGTTTCTAATATAGGATAATTGGGTCTTGGTAGTGTAGGTTTATTAGAGTGAAGTGTGCACATCATATGGGGTGGAGCCATGTATTATAGTCACCATGTAATGTGTTACTACAAGATCTTAACTGGGTTAGGATGAATCCCCTCCCCTTTTCCCCTATTTGATCTCCTTTACATTTTCTCACCCTCTTTTTTCAACCAAGCTTTGTGGGAGATAGGGCCCCGACTTCCTCTAGGATTGCATAGTGTCCTCCCTGTTTGCCAACCCTCTCACAGGCTGTGTATCTTGGATTCATTAACCTCGAGAACTTCCAGGCCTTCTTTGTCCTGCAAGGCCCTCTGTGTTCCACGAGTCACCGGTGGAGGGAATGGCCTTTGTCATTCACTGCGTGGCATGCGCATGTCTGCCCTTGATCCCTCACTTTGAAATGGAGTGCTTAAGGAAAAGCAAATCAGCTCAACATTTCCTTGCCTCATATGTCTGTGTGGGAAGTATACTTTAACCTTCAAGAGTATACTCTGATCTTTGGACATGAATCAGCAAATCTGCTGAATTTTGTGGTATTGTACATGTCATTGATCAACAGAGGGGGCTCTTCACTAGTGAAATTAACAGATTAGACTCTGCTCTTATGGGCTGGTGCCAGGCCAGGGGGGAGAGGGCAATAAAATTCTCACTTCATTATCAGGAACCCTGTCACTGCCTGTGAGGGATGAAAGAAGAGAAGGAGGTCAGAGCAGTAAAGTTACAGAAGTGATACTTTCCTTGTAGTGAGATCACAGGCACATTGTACAGATGGCCACTTCATGGGCGGAAAAGAGACGTTCATGACGATGTTACCTCTTATGCAAATGTTTGGTCACATTTGCCTACATTACACATGATTGTAACAACAGATAGCCTCATCCTCTATATGATGTCTATACATATCTTTATGAACAATTTCTATTTTTGTTATGTTTGACTTGATAAAAGAAAAAAAAGACTAAAATATTGTAATAATTTTCTACAGGATAGATATTATGTTTTCACTATTAGGTTAAATTCATGTGCAGATTTTTGTTGTAGTTCCTTATTAAAGGTGTGTTAACATATTTTTACTTAGTTACATAAGTAGAACCTGGAGTTGGACAAGTGGTGCCTGTATGTCTCCGCATAAAGGATATGAACAAATATGCACATAGAATTCATAAAACACATTAAAACACACACTGTAGTAAATTTATAGTGCAAATGTATATTAAAATTTTGTATTTTACCAATAAAATATTAGTGACTAGTGATAGTGTAATGTAAATGTGCATTACCTATAAATTATATATATATATATATATATATATATATATATATATATAATTTATTTTATTTTATTTATTTATTTTTATAATCATACAGAGTGGTGGGTCACTTTAATAGTTGCAGAGCCTCTCTATGTAAAAGGGGATTTGGAAAAGAAATAGAATTCACCGGGCTGTTGCCAGCTGCTGCAGCTTCTTCCTATCTCAACATGTACATCCAATAAATCAATATCAAACCTTAAGTGCAGGAAGCCAGATGGTCCTCCTTCAGGCCCTCTGGAAGAGAGAGCCCTATCACAGCCAGCATGGCTACTGTAAGCCAGGCCCACTGAGAAGAGACCCTTTGAAGGTTTTGCATTCAACAAGGAATCTATGAATGACTAAAGGGAACAAATAAGCTGTTACGACTCAGGTCAGATCACTGTTTGTGTTTTTCTGAACATCAAAGGCCTCAGAGTGTTTGATATGCATCCCCCACACCTTGTTCCATTGCTAGGACAGGTAAATGGGTGGAGCAGTCCATTGAGAAAAAAGGGAGGGTCTTGTAAGTTCTCCTTCTTGGCTCTTGCCACAGGGCTCTTAACAGACAAAGAATCTTTCGGTGCCTTTAATTCCCTATGGAGCTATCAAGCACTGACACCTTTTAATGTTTATAAGTGCTGACATGACCTTATTAGAAATCAATACAGTAGCAATATCACCATGAGATTCAACAATCATTCAAAAAGACTTGTTTCGTTCAGAGCGGCAGACAAGACATTTAAAAATGGCAAATGAAAGCAGGATAGTGCACAAACTTCTATCCTGGACACTCAATGACATCAGTTTACAGCTTCAGCAACACAGTTACGTAAAACCTCTGGGACAGTGAAAGTTGGTCATATATACCAACATGATTAATCAGGTCTAAGACACTTCAGTGCAGAGAAATCTAGAATGCTTGCATTCTTTACAATAATGGAAATAATATTACCACAATGTATCGGCCAATTACAATTACAGATTTGCAGACTCATCATTTGGAAACAGGAGTTTTATTTGTGTAAAGACTTTCAGGAGGAACTAATTTTAAAGATAACTGAGAGCAAATGCATCATCAGTTCTTGTTTTTTTGCTCCTGGAGAAAAAAGTTACATGTTAAAATACAAAAAAAAAACATTCATTGAGCTGCATAGCTAATGGACCCTCAACTGATACACTTTGCCATTGATTTATTAGATTCAGTCAGTCCAAAAGCTGCTGATTGAGTAATGACTATGGGACACATTTTATTACGCAGAACTAATGCTTCATAAACTCTTCAACTGCTTTTCTCTGACTGATGACAAATTTGCGGTTTAGTAGTGTCCGTAAATGTGTGGTTCTTGCCATTAATTAATTTTGTCTAATATTTCCTTATTAGAACAGTTATACAGTCATTAATAGTACTCAAAATGATTGTCTATTCATTTAGACGTTGTATTTGAGCCTTTCTCTTTAATGTCTGTATTTTTCAGTTCTGCTTCAATCAAAGTATGAAACTTTCAACATGACCATTTGGTTGTAGTGTGTTTTTCAGACTATTAAGTGGTTCTACTCCCACATGGAGCACAGGAGATTTCGTATGAGGGAGTTGGCAGGACAAGTAATTTTAGTATTCACTTTCATATAGCTCTCAAGACCAATGCCTAGAAAATGTAAGAGTTGCACTGCAACTGTATAAAAAAGGGACTAGCATCCATATTACATAATTCTCACCAGGTTGCCCATTTGATTAGTTTATTAATCTGTTGCAATCTTACTGATATTGGGTCTTGTTAAAGCTAAATAAGACTCATAAATAAGGGTCAGATTTATATTATCTTTTTCAGAGTGGAGTGGCCATCCATAGAAAGGTTTAGTTTCTTGGTACACTAATATATTATTTGCAAAATATTAAGATGAGCTGGTGTCTTGAGAAATGCGGTTTTATTTTATTTAAATTTAAAACAAATTTTATTTATTTGAATAAATAAATTAGTTAAATAACCCGGTTATATAACTGTTATATAAAAAAATATTAATGTAGCTGTAAATAAGGCTGTGCATTTTTATTTAAATGTATCTCTTAATTATTGATTTTCAGCATTAATATTAATTAGCAAGATTACTCTTATTTATTATTTATTTAATTCAATGTCACATAATTAAAAGTCATTTAAAAATCAAATATATTGTTAAAGTTATATTATAGTATTTTGGCATCAAATTACTTGTAGTCAGAGAACCAATTACCAACTTTTTACTTAATATCTTATGGACTACACAATTCTAAGCTAATGAGATATCAGCTTTCATTGGTTCAACACAGACTGAATCACCAGTTAAAAAAAAACTAACAAGCCTTCCAGATTTGAGTGTGGGCCAGAGGTTAGGTTAAACAGTAGTTTGATTGAATGGCTGTTCACAGGCCAGTGTGAAATGCCAGCTCTGAGTCGAGGTGTGAGTGGAAAGAAGCAGGTTGCCTCATTCTTTGTGAGGCTCCCAGGCTGAATGCACGGCCCTCATTGTTCCAGGTCGACTGTCCAGCCCCACCAGACTATCTCCTTCTCTGCTTTGTCCTGAGCTGCATGACCACTTCCTTCAGCCAGGTCAGGGCAAGGTCGTGACTTTGGGTATTTTCCTCACTCAGTGTCTGGCTGTCTGAACTGTCTGGTTATCACCAATGTGTTTAATATAACAAGAAGCTGTGGTTAATTCTTGATACATTCGAGAAATTATCAGTAGCTTGGCATTAAATACCGAACTTATATTATATGATTCATTCGAAAGTCACTACAAGCCCTGTTCAGATTTACTGCATTGATTTAACCTCCCTAGTTAACCTTAATGGGGTCAGCTGTTCAGTTGTTAAGACATGGAACAGTCTGACCTCATCCATTTGTCCTGGGGGTGAGGGCGTCTTGTACGAAAAAAAAAAAAATCCAAAAGAAGGGGCTTTTTCTTGATAAGAAAAAGCCTAGTGTGCCATGAGGCATGGGATATAGAGACCAGGTCGACTGAGTTCTGCAAAAAGTGAGACTGAAGAAGAAGGGGAAAGATCCTACCTGATAAGAATGAGCATGAACCTTTGATCTTTAAAAAACTGATAAGATGTTACACAGTGACATGCTGAGAAGACAAGCAAAGTGACATGACAGGTACAAACAAGCAAGTAGACCAAGAGATAACTTACAGAAGATGCACAAATTCACATTAGAGCTTAAAAGCATAAAATAAAAAAATAAAAGTAACACCAACTCAAAAGATTGACACCCTTCTTTATTCTGAACAGAACATTTTTCTGTCTGAATTATGTGTGAATAATAAATGTATGTTGATTCGGTAATTTAATAAAATTAAAGCTAGACTTTCTTCACATTCTTTAATAACTATTAAATACTATTAAATACATAGTTTAGTATATATTGTACATATAATATTATATTTTATGGTGTTGAATCTATTTTGGGGAACTCATACACATCATGTCAAACATGTAAATGAGAAACAAAAAACTAATTATGCAGGATCTAAGTGATGCTCAGATCTTAAATAAGTGCCAAGAGACGGCTGTGTGTTTCCCTTGCAATGATTTAGGGCCTGCATGTGGAGGCCAGACAAGCCCTAGAGTCGGGAGAGCCGGTGATACTGGGCTGGCTTGAGACAGATGCCTGGCTGTCTGCCCTGTGAAGGGGGGGTGAAGGGAGTAAACTCAAAAGAGAGATGGTACAGCCCAGTTAGTTAATGCACTCCTGCTGGTCCTCCTGACAATGAAGCAGCAAAACAGCTCCAGCTGCACCTGCAACTATTAAATGTGAGAGAAATCGACAGGCTAATGTATTTCACACACATTCTGAAATCTCCAGTGCTGCTTCAAAATGATGTTTTGTTGCTCACAATTGCTCACAAAAGTGTTCCTCCATAATTATACTTAACTTATAGCCACCTTGTGAGTAGAATCTTGTGACTATTTATATATTTTAAAACAGCATAACAATATATATTACCCTCATAATTCAATTCAAGTTGGAATATTTTCATATTTATTTATTTTTTTATTTCAGTCCATTTGTTTTATTTTAAGTATCATATTTTACTGATTATTGCAGTACAGAGCCAAAAAGTGTGATTTCGTCTGTATTTGTAGCAGGTCTCAAAACCCAATTTTAAGTAAATATGAATATTTAAAAAGACACTATCATAAACTGACCTTTAACAAAGGGAATCTGTTTTACAATCATTTTATAATCATTTTATAATCATTTTTATATACAGAGACCAAAATTTCAGACAACATTCTTTTTTGCTAAGCCTGTTTATCTTTAATTCTTTAATAATAGAGGGTGATGCCTTAATTATTTGTATTTCTTGATTAACAGAATTAGTTCATTTATTTATGCATTTAAACATCTTACATTTCCAAATATGAAATCTCCTCTAAAAACCGGACTTTAAATATCTTATTAGAAACATATACCTGTCATTAATCTGATTCCAAGATTTTTAGAGTGCAAGAGACCCATGTTCCAATTAAAAGGATTAAGATTTTAGGTCCTCCATTATCAGTTCTGTCCTTCAGACATCAAAGAGCACATGGAGTGAGAGTACAGCTGGCCTGGTGGTGTGAGTTTTTCCTCTCCCTCATTGGTGTTTGTGGTGAGGATGTTTACTGATCTCACCAAGGACAAACAGGCCCATTGTTGTTTCCAAGCAGTCCTGCTCAAACAGACAAGCCTGAGTAGATGAATCAGGCAGGGTGTTTCATGGTGCAGGCTTGAGCTTTTTATTACCCCTCCACTCTGGACATTACAGCTTCAAACCGTGTTTGACGGCAGCTGCGTACAAATAGAATATATACCTGTATTAAAGTACAAATACTTAATGGAAACTTTTAAGTTGATGAATCTTTATACTTACACTCTGTGTTAAATAAAAATATAAAATGTTACCTACTTTAAATACAGGGTTATAACCTGGATTATATAATACCATTTTAATATGCATTACATTGTTAATGATTAAATTAATAAAATGTAACCATTTTTTATCACCACTAAAGAATGGATTTTTGTATTTCATTTTTAAAACATAAATAAGGTATTTTAATGTAATTCCAGCAGCTACAACAGTAACATGCTGCACATACACATCTACTTCAGTGGTAATATTCAAATGATGTTGTATGTAATAATATATCAATCAAAGGGACCAAACCAGAACTTTTACTTTGCCAATATTTTTCTGTTAAAACTGTTAATATTTATTAATACAATTTACAAAATGATACATTTTACCCTAAAAATAGATATAGAGAAAAGGAGACAGAAAGAGATAGAGGAAGACTAGCTGTAATTTTACTTAGTGTTTTGTTTTATATATGGACTATATATGAAAAATAGAGTGCTTGCTTCCTCTGACACGTCACTCTATGTCGAAAATAGACCACAAGGTGTCACTCTGAAACACCTCTTTGGTTTACATTTCAACATCTGTTGGCAGCTGTACAAATAATCTGTTCATTATTTCAGCAAAACAGGAACCTTTGTCTGACACCTGCATTACAAACCACATCTAGCCGTCACCAGAAAAATTGTTAGAAAGATATTTTGTGCTTATATATATATTTGAATTAAGAAAATCAGTTTAAGTTAAAAGCATATTTATATATACACCCAAAAATAAGCCAAGCAAAACATAACTTTTCAATAACAGCATGAGAATAAAGTCTTAAAGAAATACCATTTTTTTCAAAACCAAGATTTGATGGAACATAAAACATCCATTTGACTTTCAAATCTATTAATTAGTACTTGCTGAAATGAACAGGTTTACATTGTGAGACCCTAAACGTTATGACAAATTAGTTTCAAACTGATAGTAAAACTTGAAACAAATTAATCAAATGTCTAGCTTTGGTGCAGCGCAGGCCAGTAAATCAAAGCTGAACAAGCCTGAAGAGATTGGTTTTATGATGGTGGGTGGTGGGGAGACTTCCCCTGCATCCTGCTGGGGGTTAACACTAAAAACACAGAGCTGAAGGATTTGTAACTGGAAATGTCCTAAACAATGTCTTATTACTTTATGGGGCATAATTTAGAGGAGCCTCTTCACACTCTATTTAGTTTTAAAATATAACCGGAATGACAAAGATAAATACATTCAAACTAAGTTACTATATTTCTCTCTGTTGGTAATTCAAGAATGAACTCACTGAAAGGTGTTTTTCTACCAAAATAATATATACATATATATTTTAATTTAAATGTCTTGCATTTAATTTGGTAATTAAATTATTGACTCATAAAACAATTACATGCACAAGTCACCAGAATAAAGACCCCGACCATTGAACTTGATTATTACCATAAATCTGTATAGCAGTGATTTACGTGTACTCAGTTTAACACTGTTTTGTTCTCATTGTGAAAACATCAAAATAAATCATTATATCCTAACTGTGGTTTTAAAATCTTGTCAATATTGACAGTTTTTTTAATTAGTTATTTTCTCTATGTAATACCAACCCATTAAATGTAAAACAATTCAAAACCACAATTGAATTACAGTAGCCACAAATTGCAAAAATACTGTATTTTATTTAATTTATAAATTGACAATTATCATAATTGGCTCAAAAATGACACCTGCTTCCTTTCTAATTAAATTTATATTAAATAACTAAATAATAGAATGATCAAACCTATTTTTTATACTTATACAAAATTTATACTTTGTTCTTAATTACACCAATCATTGCATTTTTTGTTAGAAACTACAATGTTTTATTGTGTGATAATAACTATTTATGTGACAGAGAGACTTATGGGTAGCTGTAATGACTCATACAAGGGCCCCACCTGTAATTTACATAAAATATTTAAAGAGTAAACAGCAAAGTGTGGCAAATATGTAGAATAAATACAGAATATAATGCAATTACTTTTAAGTGGAATTTTAATAAATAAAAACAAATGTGCAACAATATAGTACAAAATTATAATGTGTGAATTTTCGACATGGAAGTGAAAATAGAGTGTACGGTAAGTAAGAGTATGGTTTGTCTTTGTAGCCAACATAGAACTGAATTTGTGTTTTTCTTTAATATTCTGTATCTTGCTTAATTTATCTTAACATCATATCTATATATTGCATTTCTTATATTTTTTAGTCATTGCAGAGCTTCCAGAGCTCCTACCATCACAGTCACACCACATTCCAAGAAGATTTCTAACAAGATAGCAATTCCATTAATATTAACAAAGAACTGAGCTTTTAGAGAAGCTAAAATGTAATGTAAAGAAGTTTTTACATTGGCTTGAAGAAGACACAGCTGAAACTCTAACACAGGTCTTAAGCTCACCAGATCCCTGAAACGGCTAAGACACTGTCACTATGATTTTTTAGCATTTTGAAGGTACCGATATGCATAACATGCTCATTTTATTATCACAAAGACATCCGTAGGTCATGGTAGTGAATCTGTTAAAGCATAGGGCTACCCAAAACTCATTTGGTGCTAACAGAGACAACACAGAGGCAAACTGCTTTCTATTTAAACTGATGAGCATTTTGGGTTTAAATATCAGGCTACAATATGCCTGGAAAAAACATTTAGGCAACAGATAAGACAACATTTTTGGCAAAAATACAACATGCTTTTAATACTATGCTGGGAAAAGGCAGACTCTGCACAGTTTCAAAACTTCATTCTAGATGTGAATGGCTTTATTATGTATTGCTGTTTTCCCTCCTCAATCTCTGAACAGCTTGCATTCATTTAATTAATAATGAATCACTGTTAAGATTAGCATGAGAATATCAAGGGAGCAATTCATCACTTTATCATAATAAAATTTGGACAGTAGTACAGGCTGGTCAGCCAAAATATAAGCATAAATCTACAGCATAATTTGTTATATTCCATTTTAAAGTAGAGAATTTCAACTGGAACTGACAAGGCAGATGTATGCACTTCACCTAATATAACAACAACAACAATAATAATACATATTATTTATTTTTATATTTTTATATTTATTTATATTATTCATATTAAATAATTCATTCATTCATTCATTATCTTTCGCTTAATCCTTTATTAGGGTCGTGGTGGGGTTCCCCATGCCCATCCAGGGGAGAACGTCTCGGTTGCTGGGCAGATACACCCAGGGCAGGACGCCAATCTATTGCTGGGCACATTTACTCACACAATCACACTCTATAGGGGGCAATTTGGAGAACTCAATTGACTTGATCCATGTTTTTGGACTGTGGGAGGAAACCGGAGAACCCGGAGGAAACCCACGCGGACACGGGGAGAACATGGAAACTCCACCCAGATGGGGATTCGAACCGGGAATCCCTAGTGCTGAGAGGCGAACGTGCTTACCACTAAGCCACCTTTATATTTATTATTATTCAATTTTTCTGGGACCTCGAAGATGCTTTACAACAAATAAAACAATAAAACATTGATAAAATAGTAGAAATACATAAATCATAGATGCTCATAAAAACAATAATGCAATTTCTAGGATAAGAAGAAAAGCAAAATTAAAATGCAGCAACAGAAATAAAAATATCTTGAAATATTATGAAACTGGTTCTCCGGTTTCCTCCCACAGTCCAAAAACATGGATCAAGGTCAATTGAATTGTCCAAATTGCCCCATATGGAGTGTGTATGTGTGAGTGAGTGTGTGCCCAGAGATAGATTGGCTCTCTGTCCTGGGTGTATCTGCCCAGCGCCCGAAACATTCTCCCCTGGATGGGCATGGACTCCCCCCTGCCCCCCTGCCCTCCGCGACCCTCATAGACGTTAAAGCTGAAGATAATGGATGGATGGATGCTCTCAAACTTTACAAAGAGCAGTTTGGGCAAATCATACAGAAGTAGTTTAATATTTTCTTAGTTATTCTTGTATATTTAAAACCCAGAGGAAACCCACGGGGATAAGCATAGTATAGCATACACATACATATACAAAGGATATTGCTTTGTAACTTTGTAAACTTTCAGTTATAGCTGTGGTTCCTGATCACAAACTCGGAGGCCTGTGTGTTTTTACGGAGGCGTGTTACCGACTTGGTAACGCGATAGTTTCCAGGTAGGTGCAACCTGGCAGGTGGAGACGATCCAAATCCAATACGCTCCCCTTGCCTCGCACCCTACGCCCTTATTGTGACATAACGACTCGAGCGATACTGCGCACCTAGCCTTGCGAAGGCGTCCAGGTGAACCTGCTGATTCAAACACGCCCCACCTGAACACGCTTCCTGTCCCAACCTAACCGCCTGCTTGTTTGTTTTTTTTTTACAAGTGTGACAATAACTAAATATAACGATAATAGAGACATTTCAAAGGACGAACAGACTTTTACGATTACTGTATTTTATTTATAACTAAAAGCTTATTTGACCACAACACCACCATCGAGGGCGATCTTTTACCTACTTCCGGAATAGACTCGCGGTTTAAGGTGAGATTCGGTCTTTGTGTGATGCTCTAACCGTTAAAAAAATCAAGCGTTGTTTACATTTTCTAACATAAACAAACACATTCTCCTTTAAAGTTCCAGTTTATCTATTTCTTCTACTTTTGCATATGAGTTGTATGGTTTTAGACTGATGATTTGCTTATTGGTGACGCAAACACATGCACGGCGTGCTGTTACATGCCATGTTGTGTCTGTTAATGCTATCATATATAGTTAACCGTACATGTCAGTTGCTTCTGACATTAATGTGTTAAAAAGTAATCTATTAATCTACCAGGAACAAAGAATATTTGATGAGCAGGACCACAGACCTACCAGGTTCACTTTCATAAAATTAGTGTGGGTTTTTTGGTCTGAAACACTAAAAAATATATTGTATTTTATTGTTTATTGATTCTGATACAAAAACAAATAAATACAAAGTTTATACTATAAGTATACACAAGTGGGTAAATGTGTTTGGACACATCTCTAAATCAACAAATTCATTTAATATTCTATTGTGGGGGCGGCACGGTCGCTTAGTGGTTAGCACGTTCGCCTCTCAGCGCTAGGGATTCCCGGTTCGAATCCCCATCTGGGTGGAGTTTCCATGTTCTCCCTGTGTCTGCGTGGGTTTCCGCCGGGTTCTCTGGTTTCCTCCCACAGTCGAAAAACATGGATCAAGTCAATTGAGTTCTCCAAATTGCCCCATATAGAGTGTGTATGTGTGCATGTCTGTGTGAGTGTGTGCCCAGCGATAGATTGGCGCCCTGTCCTGGGTGTATCTGCCCAGCGCCCGAAACGTTCTCCCCTGGATGGGCATGGGGAACCCCACCGTGACCCTACTATAGGATAAAGCAGAAGATAATGAATGAATGAATCTATTGTGGTTACAAACAGAAGAATTCAACCCACCCGTGCAGTGAAACACACACACACACACATACACAAACTATATGTAAACACATGTCCCTGGAGCGGTGGGCAGCCCTGTATATTGGAGTAATTTGGGTTAGGTGTCCAAGTGCACTTCAGCATAAGTACTTGTTGGACCGGGCATTGAACCGGGGACCGTAAAGTTGCAAGGTTGGTTCCTTAACCACAAGCCTCCAACTGAATTTAAATGTTCCATTCAGTTTATTTTCACAGGAAAATGAAATGAAGCGCATAGCCATGCATTTTGGACTCACAGACCCTCCCATTAACCACAGTAGACATTTTTAAGTGAGCTTTACCACCACTTTCTGAATGACATTAGACATATGAAGTTTGGAAAGAAACAGCTTAATCAGTTGGCATTTAAATCTTGATTTATGTTCCATTATGTAAAGCTGTCAAATAGGTGAATTGATGCCAGAGTGTAAAACTTGCATCGGAATTGTACTTAATTACAGTAGTGGAGTAATAGTATGTTGTTACCTCACAAAACTACTTATTTCTCCATTAGTTAAAGTTCCACTGAATGGCAGGAGGTCTAACCACTTCTTGTTTTCTTACAGGTGGATTAAACAATTTTAAAAGTATTAAAAATATTGTTGGTGCCGCAAAGAGGAAGTTTCAATAACTTGTGCAGTTTGTAGTGAGTATCAATGTTCAGTTTGTTTGTGACAAAGTTTTGTTGAGGTCTTATCCAAATTTGGACCCAGATGTGTGCCTTCTATGTCCATGATTGGGCTTTTAGGATGAAAGGTGATGATTGGTTGACATATACAGTGAGTGCCCTGTTAAATTGAATTTTTAACCTGGTTTAAAAAATGTCCAAATAATCTTGAAACAGCTTAATAAGATTATGTTTTCGTGAATATTTTTTTTATAAGAAATTTGTTCCACTGCTGTGTTTTGCAAGTTTGAAGATGGAAGGAAACAAATGGCCCAAATGCTTCCTGTTAATGCAATAATCATTATGATTCAATTAAATGAAGATTTTAGGATAGTGATGGAATTACAAAATGGTTTTGTAAGCATTAAGCATGTATTACATTTATACATGGCAATAAGCACTCAGATTTTCAGATTGTTTAATAACTGTTTGCAAAGGCCAAATCACTTTGAGCAGGATTACAAAGACGTATACATACAAACATGTTTGCGTTTTGTTGCTGTAAGTTTACGTTGCCTATAATAAGTGTACAGTGCTTACAGCTTTGTAAGCAGTTAAAATAAAATCCACATAAACTCCAGACACATACATAATAACACGGCAGTAAAATGGAGATACAAAGACAGATGTACTGCTGTGGATGCACCAGGAAATGAAGTGTGATATATATATATATATATATATATATATATATATATATATATATATATATATATATATATATATATTTTAGGTGTCTAAGGAAATCCTAACTGGAATTTCCTTTCAACATAAAGCTTCCAATGCAATGAAAAAATTATGGTTATTATTGGCAGTTTAAATGCAAATTTAAACACCCTTAAAGGTTGTCGTTCCACTAGAACCAATAGGTAATTCCTAAATTTGTCCAAAAAACTAACTGTTTGTTTGCACATATTAATCAAGTAGTTCCCAAAACCAAATTGTTTTCTCTATGGTATTTGTCTTAAGAACCATTTCTGCTTTTTTTTTTGAAATTTACACTCAAGCAGCCTGTTGTCATAGCCGTCACCTGATTCTGTGACTACTGAATGATTTATGGCCCCATCCTTAAGATTTAATGTCACTGAATTGGAGCATGGTGGCTCATTTTTTCCTGTCATGCCACCCCTTCATTTTGTCCATAATTTTAGGGTTCTTTCTAACATAGCATATTGAACATGTGTCATGTTCTGTTTCAGGAGGTATTATATCATTGCAAATCTGACTGATTTTTGACATTTTTTTTTGCTGGTAGTAACCCATCAACCCTGATGTTTGTCCTCTTACAGTTTCATGCCAGCTGCGTTATGTCATCACCACACCCACTCGCTCATGGTGTATGTTAACGGCTTTATTTGCACATTGACACAATCTAAAATGTCATGCATTTTATTAGGAATCTGGCTGGGTGAAGGCCTGATTGAACACTCTCCATCAGTGGTATAATGAGGGTCTGCATTGGTCCACATATTTTAGAATTTATCATCAGTGTGTGTTTATACCATGGGTACTTTATTTCTGATTTATGGTCCATATTTTTGGAGAATGTTGTCCATATCCACATCTGTACAACTTGACTGACTGGAAAACAGCATTTGGCTGAACAAAGTGAAAATCATTTGTTTTAAACAAACTTGTTTTGCGAACCTGCTGACGAGTAAAAGCAGATTAATATGATCATTTAGCCTGCTGTTTACCTTCCAAAGCTACAATTTGTGGCATTTTGTTGACGCCAAGGTCATGATACTGTTGTTTTTTAGAGCTTACACTTGCAACTCGCATACAGTGGTCTCATTATGTTTACAACCAGGATAACATAAAGAAATCAGAATTGTAAAAAAAAAATATATATATATATATTAATTATGAATGTTACACAAAAATATTTTTCTATTTTGTGAATGTTTAAAGTGGAACTACTGCACTTTTGTCATTCCTCATAATTCTTTGAATTGGTACGATATGAATGCAGAATGGAGGGTCATTGTTTTGTTTTTACCTCTAAGCCAGCATCGGATGTAACCACAGAGCCGGATGAACTAGTGTGGTCCTGTTCAGACCTGACATTATTCATCCTGGCTTATTGAATCACATGTGGAAAGCTATGTGTAAAGTAAATTTACACCCATCATATGAAACACACCTTAAGTGACCCCATGCTATTTGATTTCACTTTCTGACTCTGTACAAGTTAACGAAAAAAAAATTTGTTACCAACAAAAAAACAAAAATGATGTTTGAATTTAAGCAAATAAGTGCAGCATGTTAGCCTTAACAGCATGTGTTTGCCTTAGGGTTTGTAAATAAAGTTTAATCTGCACTTCAAGTTTAATAATAAATTAATAAAGGGGGTGGTTTTTCTTCTAAACAAATTTTTTTGATAAAAAAGTATTTGAATTTGTGAAAGTTTTTTTTTTTTTTTTTTTTTTTGTTTAAGCTTACTTTTTTTTCTTTTTACTTTCGTACTTTAACAGGACTTACTCATGCTTTACATTTACAGTGTGAGTCAGTTAACCTGGTGTACCAGACCAGTCTGTGTGATTCATAATAAATAACTCCTTTAGCAAAATAAAAAAAAAAAAAAAAGTCAACTCTAGTATGCACAGAGTAATGTGTGTTTATTTTGGAGAAATTACAAACAGAGCAGAACATTTTTTTTTGTAACCTATATGTCAAGAATGGAAAATGTGGGACCAAACAGACAGATTGTACAGCCCAATAACACTGACTAATCTCAGTCATTAAGTAGTCAAGCTAAATTTTCTTCAGTTTCTTTCCATAAAGATCTGCATTTACGACACTCTGAGGCACCTTGTGCTTAAATATGACTCGTAACTTAACTTAGGCTTAAATATGACACAGTAACACCTCCTTGGCTTATTGCTTTACTAAATTGAAAGTAAAAAAAACTCTTTATTATATTAAAATATATTATATAATTATGTGAAACCAGCAAAAGAATCTGCTGTAATCAAATTTGATTAAACATCTTTTTTTACTTCAGTTTTTTAATATTTAGATTTGATGCTTATTGGTGAAAGGTCTCTGACCTCCTTATGTCAGTGACACTGATGAAAGTAGAACATTAACTTTTCAGTGTCCTTGTTTATAAACTCTTTTATCCTGCTTTGCTCTGTTAGTTACTTTACACACTGTTCGCTGTTGTATGTGATTCTTATGATCCGACATTATAACGATTTTGGTGGTGGGGATTGCAAATTTTGTGTTTTTAACACACTGTTGGTAGATCTCAAATCCCTTTTCCCTGCTTGTGCAATATCTGTGAGTGAACGCCCCCTGCTTCCTATACTGACACACACGCACAGACTTTACCCCTCCTCCTTAATTTGTATGGTCAGTCACTGAACACCTCTCTTCACTTTGCTTTAGTCTAGCGGAGCACATGTTTCTCTCCGGCAACACCACATGCCCTTGTACACAAATATGCACGCACCCACACACAGGGAAGATGACAGGCTTCAGTTTCAGTTTGGCTGGAGGCTGCCAGTGTATTTAAAATAGTCTTTTATTCAGACAGTGTCCACTGGAAGTCTGTTGTCAGCACTTTTAGGAAGTAAGGTGAGTGGCAAAGCTCTTTCAACCCATAATGTATTTTTTTGGTGCAGTTTAAGTATAAAAGTATTTTTTAACCTGTTCCTCATATTTGTAGTTGTACCAGTTTGCTGGCGTCTTAGTTTTATAATGGAAGATGTAATGACCTTCACTGTAGCGAGTTACCCACTGCTGATTTGGCACGAGGGAATCATTAGCGACATAGCTGGAATTTTTACTCATTTTTCTTCTCTGACTTTAATGTTTCTTCAATGCTATGTATTTCTTTCTGTAGGTGAGCTTTCACCATTGCCGACTAGTCTTCTTCATAACACAAACTTGGACACCCGGCTTGGCTGCAGTTCCTGAGGAAACTTACACCGAGGATACAGCTGTATCTCCCCATATTGTTGCTGTTAAGTGGATTTGTGTCATTTCCTGTCCGGCCAACTGGGAGCCAAAAAAAGTACCACCACCAGCCACAGATTATCCTTTGTTCTCTTTTCCACCAGAAATGTAAGATGAGGAGACAAAGAACACAGATATCTTTTACTTCTAAGGATTAAGATTCCGTTTTAAAACCTTACTCTCTGGAAGTTCCGCTCATGCAAAGGGTTAAGCAACCCTGTGTCTAGATTGACCGACATTCCCAGGACCATGGCAGAGCAAAAAGTAACATGGGCACAGGTGTGTAAGGAGTGCGGACAGCTTCACGAGAACCAGGACAACCATATATATGAATATCAGGATGATGTGGATGATG
This sequence comes from Corydoras maculifer, assembly GCA_019802435.1. Lineage (NCBI taxonomy): Eukaryota > Metazoa > Chordata > Actinopteri > Siluriformes > Callichthyidae > Corydoras > Corydoras maculifer. The sequence goes on along the minus strand of JAFMOD010000474.1, from coordinate 349,392 downwards.
AACTGGTCTGCCACATTTGTCTGCAACCACTTCTTCAGCCTGTGGATACACCGTGTGGTCACACATATTGCCTTCAGTGTCTGAGCAGTTTCCTCAATGACCAGGACTTCTGTCCCGTGGACCGACAGCGTCTGGTTCTTCAACAGTGCCGCACTGCAAGCCTGCTGGTACGCAACCTGCTTGACAAGCTCACAGTGCTGTGTCCTTTCCACAGTGAGTGCCAGCAGAGTATGCAGCGCTGCGAGCTCCAGCCTCACCTGCACAACAGGTAAACGAAAAAGATGCACAAGACATCATGATGTAAACACAGTTGTAATTGATTTAATGTAAAGATTTGGTAAGTGCAAAAATGATGTTTGAGAGCTTTCAAAGCTGTGTTGTATATTTAATTGTGTATTTTTAAAACATTCATGTCCCTAAAAATTTATTTCTGTGCAATCATAATTGTATTTGGTATAATATTACTTTTTTTTTATTAAATGTTACATCCAAATTAGGCTATTGTGTAGCCTACATCTCTAATGTTTCGGAGTGGGTTCTGCATGAGACAGAACAGGCAAAAGTAACTTTATGGTTAATCCACTGGACTATGAACCAGATGGTTGATTGTTTAAACTCCATCACTGCCGGTATTCCACTTTTTTCCCCACTGAGCAAGGTCCTGAGGTCTGTAGGTCACATAGGAGAGTGTATTTTTAATTTAAAGTGTAATAATTCACAGACATCAAATGCTCCTAAATAAAGGAGGGTAACTCTCTCAAACAGTTGATTGCAAGTCAGCATAATGAACTTGGTTATAGTTTTTACTTTACAACCGCATTTATCATAACAAGTGATCTGATATTTTGGTATTTCACATATTACCAATAGATAATAGTATAGACATTTTCTGGAATTTTTTTTCTTAGTACAAAACAAATACATGCTTACCTGTTTAGAAAAGGGGAATTTCTGACAAATGACATACACATACAGCAGGAGTCAAGTGTAGTGTCTACATCATCCATCAGAAATAATAATCTAAAATAAGGTCTGGTACAAATGATTCAAGCAATTGCATTCATATATATTTAAGGAATAAACTTTGGTGATTTCATCAAAGTTAATGAACTTTCCACAATTTTTTTTAGATGAGCCCATTAACGTTCCTAAATCATTATATTTTTAATGCATTACAGCATTCAGTATGAAGACATGCTGTATTTTTTAAATTAATCTTCTCTGTTTCTCAATAATTCCCTACTTCCCAGATGTCCTGCGTTTAAACGTCTCAGGGAGGAGACTGAAAGGAAGAAGAGACCCAGCTGGAATGAACTAAAGGGAAGCAAAGTAGAAGGAGAACCGGACATCAAATCCAATCCAGCTCATGTACGGACCCCCAGAGGTGGCCCAGATCCTGGCATGGTCAATCATGCCTTTGAGGAGGGAGAGGAAGGTAAATCAAATATCTACATAACATTTTTTTCATGTTTTAATTTATTTGGTGGTTCAGACATTACTGCTTCCACTTTCTAGCTATAAGATTTTATTACATGTTGGGGTTATCTATTATGTTTGAAGTTTGTATGTTCTCCCTGTTCCTTAATGGATTTATTTGGGTACATGAAATAAATTCTTGAGGACGTAGCATGGATCAGCTTCTTTTTGTGTTAAATCTAGCAACACCATGTCTGTGTCAGTAAGAGAAAAATGTGTGAAGGGACCACAGAAGTTAAGGATGCAGCTGTGTTAACTTTTAGAAAACAAAACAGCTGGTGCTTTTGATGAGGCCATTCCTTAAAAAAGAGTAGGGTTTTTAATGTCTGGAAAACCCTAGTGATATCATAGTGCTGCAGGGTTTATAATTATAGGAATCAGTCATGGCATTAACACTGCCTGCTTTGTGAATACCTTAGAACTGCATTATCTGTAACTATCAGGAATTGCAGACATTCTGTTTTGAAGGTGTCTGTAGTTATGGATGCATAACACAAAAAAATTACAGATGATGGTATGAAATTTTGTCTTTTTTAATAAATCATACAATCAGGCAGATGGTGTGAAAACAAAAAATGGTTTAGAATCTATTATACATGTTTAACCTAATGTGCTGTCCTTTCTAGAAACCCCACTGAGGTCCAGTCTTGTGGCTGAATCAAATGTTGTTGAGCTGTTTCGAGAGGATCCAGGGGAAGATTGGGGCTTGCGCATTGTTGGAGGGAAGGACACACCACTGGGGAACATTGTTGTTCAGGAGATTGTGCGTGACACTGTGGCTGCACGTAATGCCAAGCTAGCCCCAGGAGACCACATTCTGGAGGTGTGACATTAGAACTTTAGTTTAATATGTGTTGGTTCAGAGCAGATTAAGTTTAACCTACTGTTTGTTCTTTGTGGCATACCAATGTTGATACTGCTTTTACTTCGATGTTCACAGTATACACCCAAAGTACACAGAGCCAGTATTCCAGCCAGATTAAAACGTCTTTTAAGAATTCCAGTCTATTGTAACATATTATGTTACATTTACATTACATTTGGTCATTTAGCAGACGCTTAGCCAAAGCGACTTACAAGTTGAACACAGGGTTAATCACAACATCCCTTGCTCAAGGACCCACACTGGTAACTTCAGTAAATCTGGGATTTGAACTGCCAACCTTCAGATTGATAGCTCGATGCCCTAACCACTGAGCTACCGCTCCCTCCCACATTCCTGTCGATTTTAGTAATACTTATACTGTTTCTTGTAAACAGTACAATGAGTGTTTTCATTTCAAATGTTGATTTAAATTTTTGCTGAAATATGTTGTCTTCATACATCAAACTAAACATCTTGGAAAATACTTCACGTTTCTTTAAAAAATAAAGCCTTTCCTCTTTAATTACACAATGACCTGTTACAATGTTACAGCTGTTCTACTGGTTATTGTTCTGTGGGTCGAAACCTGCAGAGCGTGAATGACTTTTAGCCGCTCTGTGGTTCAATAATTATTTACTCGGTGTATAAAATGTGCCAGAACTGAATTAAATATTTAAAAAAAAACGTAGGTTTGAGTCGATGTAGCTTTTTTTTTTTTTTTTTTTTTTTTTTTTTTTTTTTTTTTTTTTTTTTTTTTTAAAGATAGGATTAAAGTCTCCACCGTGTTCCTTTTTTTCCACAATTTAGGCCTCACCTAGGATTTCTGCCCATGGCAGTACTGGAATGCAGTGCTGGTATAAGCCAAGCTCAAATGTCTGTCTTAACTTACAGCTTTATAATCCAAGACAACATTTAGCTCGTCTTGTTTTCTTTACTCTATTTGCATGTGTTGGAAATCTGAATGAGGGCCTCTTTTCCTTTTAACTGATTTAAGAAAATGTTTTTAAAAACACTTAAAAATCATTCTTACTTAAATTTCTGTTTAATTAAATTACATTTCTTTAACATATAAACTCTAAATAAGCATTTTTATTTATTTGTAATGATGTGACTAAGCAATATACTGTATGCACAAGAGTGAATCTTTATTACACTTAGACAAGCGGTTACATGCCCATTACCTCATTATTAATCACAGAGATGTTAGTGTTAGCATTAGAGGTTAGCATTAAAGGTGATTACTTTGTCAAAGATAAAATAATAAAAATATATAATTAGGATTTAAAACTAATTGGATGGTACAAGTTACACCCTGACTTTCTTACACAAAGTAAAGCCATATTGTTTAAGGAAGGATGACTGGATGGATGACTAAAGATGTTATGCTCTTTATCTTTGCAGGCGAATGATGTGAGTTTGGCCTCTGTCCCACATGCTAATGCCATTTCAGTGCTTCAGCGACCATGCACTATTCTTAGACTCACAGTAATGCAAGAGAAAGGTTTCAAGCTTCGACCTGAGAACTGTCTGAACCCATCACCGTCTGCTATATCCCAAATCCCTCCTAGCTCGGGCACAGTAATCCAAGTGACACTTGTTAAACACGACCGTTCTGAGCCCCTTGGTATCAAGCTCATCCGCAAGTCAGAAGAACCAGGTGTCTTCATTTTGGATTTACTCCCAGGTGGACTGGCTGCCAGTGATGGCAAACTGCGCAACAATGACAAGGTGCTTGCCATCAATGGCCAAGATTTGAGACATGGTACACCAGAGAGTGCAGCTCAAATCATCCAGGTAAACAATTCATGACTAAGTAGGGGGAAAAAAAAAGTATTTTTAATACATTCAACAAAAAATGTTTTTAATCGCTTATTTGGTCGCTTCTTTAATTTACGTAATAAAATAATTTATTTTAGTGTGTTATTTATATATATATATATATATATATATATATATATATATATATATATAAATACATACATGCACACCAACTTTGGTATCCTTAAATTTCATGCAAAATTTTGGAAAATTGGATAGTATAGTTTTAGAAGCTTTTAATGAACCATGTGTATGTAAATGTCTGGAGTGTGATGCCTTCATGTGTATAGTGACTTTTCACATTTGTGAAATATAATATTGATCCTGTGAAAGTCTTGTATGAATTACTTTCTTCATGATGGAAACACTTTCTGAACTAAATGTTTGTAAAGATCTTCTATAGTTTCGTGCTGGTGGAAGCCTTCAGAGCTCATACCAGTGTTAGAAAAGTAAGCAGGGACAAGTTTCACTGACCTCATAATGTAAATAAATGGCAAGGGTGTGTTCAGTGAGAACAAACCACCCTTTTTAATATTTTTTCTCAAATTAAGCCATCATTTGTGATTTTAATGTCAGTGGTCATTGGTTGTGTTTGAATAGGCAAGTGAAGTACGAGTGAACTTTGTGGTAATGAGGCAGTCTGAGTCACCTGAAGAGGGAAATGAGGCAACAAGTAGAGGAGCCAGAAGAGGTGCTGGTGCTGAGAATCAGTACTTCAGACGCAGGTCCACATTCATGAAGGTAAAGAAATTCAAAATGACTTACGAATATAATCTGAGCAATTGCGTTTACTTGACATCAAGTGCATCTGCAATTTCCCTCTCGGGATTAATAAAGTCTATTGATCTGTTGCATATTATTAGCATCTAAATTGAGTTGATTTTAATTTAATTTAATATATTTGCATTGAATTTCTAATTAGTTGCCCTGACAAATTTGGTTGGGTAAAATTAAGAACCAAAAAAATGTAATAGCATGGTCTTTTTGCACATTTAAATTTAGTCATTGAGAATAAGTGACAGAACGACACAAGTCACTATTTTAAGGACAAATTGGCTGAAGAGCAGTATCATTGTTATTTAAAAGTAAAATAAATAGAAAGAAAAACATTTACCTCTTAAAGAGCATGTAGCTGTGTGTAATATGTAGATGTCTTAATATCTTTGTCTTTTGTTTATGTTTGTCCTTAGACTTGCTTAATTTTAATACAGTGTAAATATATTGTACATTTAATCAAAGACTGACAGGCAGCTACAGGGTTGTCTTGCTGGGTATCTGCAGCTTTATTACAGTATGTAGGGATGATGTGTTTTTAAAAAAATGTTCCATATTGGTCAAAGTTTCTCATCATTAATGTCTATTTTAATAAATAAAGATTCTCTCGTATGATAATTTTTTATACATATTTTATTATTAGAATTTTGCATTGGATATAATTGTTTTATAATGCATACGTTTTGAACTATGCAGTTTATTTGTGAATTGTTTGCTTTAGATTTTGCAGTCACATCCTTCCATATAATGCCCCTCCTCTCTCTCAGGAACATGTCTTGTTTATTTTCTGAGATTTAGGTGGCCATTGTCCGATTGGGGTGTGTGTGCATGTCGTAACATCACACTCTCATTATATCACTGCTAAAAACTCCATTACCGCCATGTGGTGCTGTGTGCATTTCTTTTCTTTCTTTGAGAAAGCTCTGTTCACACCACTTTCTGTCACACCCTGCTTCTGTGTCACTTCCTCACTGGATTTGGAGGTGAAAGCTGAAGGCAGCAGATGCAGACTGTTGAGACTGGCCACTTTAATCTCTATCTCTGAGCCTCCGCTCCTGATCAAAAGGCTAGGGGTGCTGCTATCTCTCGTCTCTCTCCCGCTCAGCTACGTAGTTTGTGACCAGGGATCAAAGCTGGTGACAGTTAGCTTTCACCTGCCGAGCTGAAACCTTTACTCTTGCTGGGAGGGAGGGCCTCCTGCTGGGTAGGAAGAGACCCCCCCCTCAACACTCTCTTTAGAGCTTTCCAGACACTGGGAGAAGATAGTGGAAGCTGTGGCTTTTGCCACTAGACATGAGTTACGATGGGAGAGTGTCTGTCTCTTCACATTAGTACTGCTCTCCGTTTACAGGAGAATCTGGAACAGAGTGAAGAAGTGTTTGTTTTTACAAATGTTTTTACAAAAGCACAATTTATTCACAACTGTATTAGCTTCGAAAAAATTAAGATGCTTTACTCTCGTTTTAACACCAGTCTTATGTAAATGCTTGTGCCCCCAAAGTGACTAAACCTGGAATCAGTAGCTATTAGAAAAGCACTACATATTCATCTAAATGTCTAATAATTAGACTTGATATTTTAGGAAAAAGTTACGTAAATAATACAAAAGTAATTTAAGATGTGTTCTGTGTGATTAGGATCCCCCAGGGGGATTTTCCAGTCAGGAGAAGACGGTCAGTCTGAAAAAAGAGCCTCGTCACTCTCTGGGTATCACAATTGCCGGGGGGAGAGATGCTCGCTGTCGCCTTCCTGTGTACATCACCAGTGTGCAGCCAGTTGGATGCCTCCACAGAGATGGAACAATTAAACCAGGTTTAACATGTTTTCTTCTAGTTTATTTATTTTTTAATTGCATTCACATGGGAGTCTAATTTTTAATTCTTCATTTTGAAGTAAATAGTTTTTTTTTCATGGTTTACATTTTAACATTTTACATTCGGATAGGGCAATTTTAAAGCAGTCAATTTATCTTGAATCCATATTTATCTTGAATCCTTACATATTGTTATACATGCACCGTAAAAAATGTCTTATTAGTTGTCTTTGTTTTTTGCTAATAAAGGCATTTTGTCATTGTCTCTGTAGGTGATGTGTTGCTGAGCATTAATGGTGTTGATTTGACCCAGCTGACCTATAATGAGGCCGTGTCCATGCTAAAAACCCAGACTGCTCAGAACGCAGTAACGCTGCGGGTCATCCGTACCATCTCAGAAGAGGACGAGCAGAATCCAGAGGCCTCAAACACGGAGGAGATGGACACAGGGGAGAATATTAGGGAGGAGGATGTTCACTGGGCTCCGCTGTGGACACGCTGGTTAGGCCTACCCAGGTAATGAGTAAAATGCAATATGATAAAATATTTTTAAATTGCTGCATTTTAGATTTATGGTAGTCAGTGTCTTCAAAAATCATGCATATTATAATGTATTTCACTGATTTATTTATTTTATAATTCTTTTATTTGTGATCCTGTTTTAACCAGTTACATGCACTGGTGCCGTGACATTGTGCTGTTAAAAACCAACAATGAAAGCTGGGGTTTCAGTATCGTGGGGGGTTATGAGGAAAGTCGGGGCCAGCAACCTTTCTTCATCAAGACTATAGTGCCTGGAACTCCAGCTCACTTTGACGGGCGTCTCAAGTAAGAAATCTGCCTTGTAAATCTTTTTTCATTTGTATAGTATTAAGTGAGGGACATATTCAAAATTAATTGTAAAATTTGCAGGGTTTAATATAATTATTTCCAGTGAAGATTTGAAAGAAAAGATGAATGTGTGTCAAAGTTGATCAAAGAGGAGACAACAGTGAGAACTGAGAAAAATAAGACCCACACTGTAGATTTAGAAACTGTCCCCTACCAGATGTGGATTATTTTTGATTGAGCACTTAACATTGCTGTAAATTGTGGAAGTGAGTGTTTATGGTTTGCAAAACATACCAGCTCCTTACAGTAAAACCACAGCACCTTTTACACAAAATGCAGATATTTATGGTGAGTTGAGTATCACAGTTCTGTATTTTTTTTTCTGCAGGTGTGGTGATGAAATTGTGGCTGTGAATGGAGCCACTACTGTAGGTATGAACAACTCCTCACTGATTCCGATGCTGAAATTGCAAAAGAATAAAGTTACTCTTACTGTAGTGTCCTGGCCAGGCAGCCTGGTATGAAGACTGACGCCCCTCTCTGTCAGTACAGTAATTACTGGCTTGCCTTAAAACTTTATTAGGCTTTGTGTCATATATATACTTACTCATTTACACACTTTCACATCTGAAAGAGCTGTTACACAGTCTGGGATCAATAATAACTGTGGAATTTAGATTTTAAACAATTTTATCTGTAATGCCTTCTCTGCATCCAACACTTTGAAATGATGATTAATCCAACAAAGAGTCTGTGCTGGTTTATCTTGTCATCTGCTGCTATTGATCATGTTGTTTTAAGTCTCACCCAACAGGGTTTATGAATACAATTGCTCTGTGAGCTAATTGAGGTGACCATAACTAGTTAAGATTCATTTCCGATATCAGTTGACTCACGAGTCTACCTGGGTGACTCCAGGTGGTTTCGCATTATGACCCCTGTGTGGTAAATTTAAAGTTAGTTATTTAAATGCACACAGGATTTTGCTCTCGTTGTGGTTTTTGGCTTTTTTATGATCTCTACAGTAAAAACATTACAGCCAAATAAATGCTAATGAAAAGCATCATCTCCCATTTCAAAACCAGTGTAACGTATTTAATAGAGTATTTTAAGCACCTTGGTTTATTATTTTCTTTCCTACCTATAAGAAAGTACTCTTATCAGTTAATAGTGATCTTAGATCTAAGAACACCAGACTCTTAAATAAGCTTTGCTCCTCGTTACTTAATGTTTGTTTTCCCTGGAAAACAGTAATAACGGAAATAATGTCTTGGAATCCACAACAAACTTGCTGGCTGGATTTTTATTTCTAGGATTGACCAGTGCAATTTGATCACTTTGATGATTTATGTTAAATTACTAAGTAGATATAACGTGTTACCTGTTATAATCTTAATATGAAAAGTGAGACCAGACCAAATTTGTATGTAGTTAAAACACTAAGCTTCCATCATCTACTATTTTAGCATCAATCTTTAGATCTGATAGCACCTCAACTGTTGTGTTTTGTTGTTATCTTAAAATGTTGCACATTAATGTGTATTAACATGAGTTTTATTCTTGGTCAATTCATTTTATTGTGTCTTGTTTGTAAAAGTCTAGTTGTTACACAAAAAATGAGAATTTCCTTCATTGCTTCAGCACAAAAAAATGCCATTTATATCTTTGTGTTTGTTTTAGAAATCAAAATAAATACCCTCCTAGTGGACAACACATGTTTCAGACTTCATTTATGAGCTGGAAAATTAGTTCAGATTTTAATTCATATATATAAAATAAAATCAATGTCATAATGCAGTGTGTTCTCACTGTATAGCATTTAACTGTAAATAGGTGTAAGTGCTTTAGTTTATATGTACAATTAAGTGATGGTTATTTGGAGCTGTTGTCTAAATATTTGCAAAGGACACATTTTTGTATGTTATTATAGAGTCTGTGTTTATTACTGATCAACAGATCAATTGATATTTTTTTTTAGCCAGGAACCCAAACTGTTACACGCGTGGTTGGTCTTGCATAATAGTTTCTTGTGAATATGGCCTTGTCTGCCCCCTTCAGGTTTCAGTGTGTGATTTAAATGTGGACGAATAAAGATTCATTCCACTACAGAACTGAATTAGTGATTCAGTAAAAAAAAAAAAAAACTTATGAGAATTAAACCTTTATGTTGAACAATTTAGCAAAGAACTTTAATTACATCTTTATGTACGATGATGTTTAGAAGATAACCTTAAAGAGAGTATTAAAACAATATTTGGAGAGAAAAATATTAATTTTAAGTAAATCACTAATGATTTGAAAAGTAGTCTATAGCAAAATACTCATCAAATGGTAATACTGCCACTAACATCAAAAGGTTACTTTCTAGTTGCCATATTTACTATAGTACAGGTAAATAGGGTTGAATTTAGAGCTCATCGTAGAACTGTGCATGGTGTAGCTATACTGCAGCATTCACATGCAGTTAGTGACTGGAAGGGGGGAAAAAAGCAATAGACAAACCATAGTCATTCAGAATTTATTCAGCTTTTTAAAGAATTAGAGGCAAAAAGTTAAGAACTTTATAGAACTCAGAGATGCTTTGCAGTACAATGTGGTGAGATACAGCTTGATTAGTTGTAGGTGGCCAAGTTTAACTCTCCTCTGATCACCTCAAGAGGCACTCTAATACAAAGAGCTACAAGTAAATCAAATTTAAAACAGCAAATCAATAAAGGGCAAATTTTTTTAAAGTAGGAACCTATAAGTACATACAAATAGAGTGAGGTGAATGTTGCTGTAAAACAGCATTTGCACTTCACCCCTCAACAATAGTTTGTACTGTAAAATGTGACAAAGCAAAAATGAATCAAACAGGGTTTAACCCATTATTTGTTTTAGATCAATGACACTTAACATTCCGAATAAATCCTTATTGGCAAAAATTAACACTAGTCCAGACACTATAAAAAAAAAAAAAAAAAAAGACACACCCCCTCTATGTGCTCAAGTGCAATTTTCAGCCCTCATCTAACTGGCTTGCTGTACATACATTTTATGGCTTACTAGGTAAACGGGTCAATATAAACTCGATAGATACAGAGACGTCGTTTATAAACAAACTATGTTACAATAATATATTGGCAGAAAAAGAATTCCTAGCTAAATTACATAATGTAAACATGAAATATTAAGCTGTACATATTGTCAAACACTTTTTACTGGTTAGAGTCTCTAACATCTGGTTTGAAAACCATCACAAAAGTGCTAGAACACCACTCGGACAATCATCTGTGAAAACAACCTCAATCATTAGATTAGCAGCAATGAACCTGGAAACATCGCTTTGCTTCACTGTCCAGAATCTGCTCTAAGGTTAGGAACAGTTCATTTTACCTTTAAAACCACAGAACAACCAAAACACTTCTGATACAAAAGGGTTGAGTTTTAACATAAGGCAGATGCACTTTGAGGCACCTCGAGTTTATTACATTTTATGTGGGATGTTTAAGGGATAAACGGCTCATAGGATAAATGCACTTTACAAAACCTTTACTCATTTAAAGGTAACAAAAGAGTTTACATTTTTACTACATACAAGAAATGTGCAAATCTGCTCTAAAGCAAAGTGACAGTGTTGTGATTTCTAATGTACAAGATACGGGGACCAAAAAAAAGGGCTCAAGACACCTGTGAAGACCCTCAATCCAACTTTATATACAAGGCACTATGGATAGGAGTGAGAGCCGTTCACCAGCATCCCTCAGCAGTGCTCTTAGTCCGGTCGGAATATAGGATATTTGGGTAAGAATTCTATAAGAATCACCTGCAAAAATGAGGAAAATAGTTAAAAATGAACAGTGTTCTCAATATTCCTGTATTTCAAACCATGCAGTCATGAGCTATATGTCAGAATGCACATGTCTTTGGGCATTTAGATGTTTAATGTCAAAACTGTATCAATTATACTGTATCAATTATTTCCAAAAGAAACAGCAACTCCAGTTTTTCTATTTGCAAGTCTTTGGAATTTGGGAGTTGATCCCTAAGTAAAGCAACTATTTGCTCCAACCAGGAATCAAATCAAGGCCATTTTGCTTAAACTGTGCTACCTAATGTAAATACTAGTTAAAGATTGATGTACTTACAGGTGTGAATGGAGCTGCCCAGGAAAGTGTTTACTGGATTATAATATTGGTTTTTATTTTTTGGTAAGAGAATTTTAAATGTATATAATAAACAATAACAATCCTATTTTTTCTAAAATACCATGTCTTCATATATTTAATATTTTAATCTATTTATAGTTATTTAAAATTATTTTTAAAAACCCACAACACTTGTGGGTTGGGCAGCATGGTGGCACAGTTTAGCGCTTTCACCTCACCCATTCACAATAAGGTCCTGGGTTAGACACAGGATGGGGTGAGAAAAGGCCCTTTCTTACTGAAGTCACATTCCACAGACATGCCGATGGGTACATTGGAGATACTTAATTGCCTGACCCCCTGTGACAAGATCACTTGTAACTTTAAAATCCTAAATAAATTAACAAAATTAAAAAGAATCACACAATTGTGTAATGAGAACTGTATGTAAAATAAAGATTTAAAAGTTGTTACTGTACAATGATCACTTTAAAAAGGTTTTAAACGCATGTAGGACTGCGATCGACGAAGCACAATAACCCCCCCCCCACACACACACATATCCAATCTCCCAGAGCTGATGGCCAAAATGATCCAAATCTTTTAAAATTTAAAATTCCAAATGATAGAAATGTGCTCAGGTTTGGAACTTACATATTCCATCATGTTGTTACTCTCACATTTTCTCCTGCTGAGTTTCCAGTGCAGTCCCAGCTGATAAGAAACAAAAGCACTAGAGTTAGGAAATGCTACAGGCGGGAGGATGATTTCCAGTCCACGACATGCTTCAAATACTTCAGACGTGCAGACAGCCTTTACACAGGGGTTCACTAAGGTCAAACTGCAGTGAGTGCTCAGAGTACTGACCGCAGTGTCTTGTCAACCTCTGGCATGAGACAAAAAAAACTGTTTACTGCTGACCTTTGCACGGTCTGGTCAGCCTCTGCAATCTATCATTAGCTCAGCCAAAAATAGCTGCAAAGGACATGAGGTGTCGCTGCACACAGCTGCTTTGCAAAACGGCGGGACACACTCCATAATTGTCTTACCTTGTGATATAACCGGTTGTTTTCCCATTCTAACAATTTCTGTATGGATCGCCGCGTCTGTGTAGCAGAGGAACACACATAACTTAAACGTGCCAGTAATCACCCCATTAAAGCCTCAAACAGGTGCTTAGCAAATACCAATAAAACCCTGCATTAAAACGTCTGACATTTATGGACTGACGGTGTTATATAAGCACCTCATAAGCTAAGTTATTGTCTATGACCTAGTATTGATTTCAAACTTACCGATGCTAATTATCTGATTTCATTTATCATAAGTAATTACAAAAACCTGGATGTGGTTTAAAAAGTACAGAACAGCAAACACAAGTGATTAACTGAACTGTTTACATTAGAGGTAGAGATACCCTTTTGTTGAGACATATGACAGGCCAAAGACTGCAGCCCACTGTGCAGCAGCAGCATAGGCAGCCACACAGCAGCCATTTCACGTTGACTGGCAGATTCTTCTTCAGACAAGCATTCACCCGGCTGATGCTGGTTTTAAACTCTTCCGGAGCAACCTGTTCAGAAAAAAAAAAGTGTTATAAAAGTAAATCCACACCGTGAAAAGAAAGCGGTCATCTCAATGATGATGTTAATAAATACGAAAAGATTCAAATGAAGCATGCACGTGCATGCTGAAGGCGTAACTCAAAGTTATCAACATCCTACAAATAAATACCGACTTCTCTCAGACAGATCCCTCTCAATTGCATGCTTTTAATTGCAAGCTACAGCACTTTCAAGGCAAAAGGAGGACAAAAAGAAAAGATAAGCCACACAGCCTGTGGCTGTGGCGTCCAAACAACATGAATGGTTGCTCATTCCTCTCTGGGTATGTACACCATAAAACTAGGGTCGTAATCTTTTATGACAGGATGCAAAGGTCTCTTTGCAAACAGTGAAAGAGCTCCGAATAAAGCCCAGCATGCCTGATCTGTACCCTTCAGTCATCATAATCCTGACCTCATCCATCACATGTCACCCTGGGTCACAATACTGAAGATACATTTTATTACCCCACACTTCCCTCAGCCTGTTCTTTCCCCTGAAACCATTTTTTGTCTCTGCAGCCGACCCAGGAAGCCGTCCTTTCTCGTGGACGGTGCAGTCTTTATTTCATTATTTCGTCACCTGGAGATGAGTCCACCCAGCACCAGGATGAAACCCTTTGGACGGCTTACTCATTGACAGAATCCCACACTGGTACATTCAGCGCGCGTTAGATGCACTGATGCACATTTACTAAAAATGCACCGTGTTGGGACTCCAAAGACAAAAAGCCGAAAAATACTCAAAACCGACACCTCTTTAAAGACAATACTAGAAATATAAAGCTGAACACAAATGCATTTTAACAAATGTTAAAGGATCATTACCTTCCCGGTAAGAACAGATGGAAATTCTGTGTCGAATCTGTTGCTGAGGCCAAACCTAGAAATACACAAACTGCATGTGAATCAGATTCCAGCTGGAAAGGTTTAAGATTAAGATGTGGCTGCAAAAAATCACTACCTATCTGCAAGGGACTCAATTAGTCATAAAGTTAATTCTCAGCATTTAAGTACATCTTGAGTCCAGTCTGAGCGATGTGTGTGTCTGTGTGTTATCTATTTAGTTGTGAAGGTTTTCTTAAGAAAGGTCACCATGTTTTTCTTCACTCAATGCTTATCAATGATACAAAAAGGGGGAAATTTTTGTTTACAATGTACCCATCAGGGCGGCACGGTGGCTTAGTGGTTAGCATGTTCGCCTCTTAGCACTAGGGATTCCCGGTTTGAATCCCCATCTGGGGTGAGTTTCCATGTTCTCCCCGTGTCTGCATGGGTTTCCTCCGGGTTCTTCGGTTTCCTCCCACAGTCCAAAAACATGGATCAAGTCAATTGAGTTCTCCAAATTGCCCCATATAGAGTGTGTATGCGTGTGTGTCTGTGTGAGTGAGTGTGTGCCCAGCGATAGATTGGCACCCTGGGTGTATCTTCCCAGCGCCTGAAACGTTCTCCCCTGAATGGGCATAGGGGAACCCCACCACAACCCTAATAGAGGATAAAAGCGGAAGATAATGAATGAATGAATAAATGTACCCATCAGCATGTCTTTGGAATGTGGGAGAAAAACAGAGTACCTGAAGTAAACCCAGTCTGGCATAAGGAGGACATGCAGACAGCTCCTGCTGTGAGGCAGTAGTGCCAATGGCTGGGCCACTGTACAGTCATCACATGGACTGCAATGTGTACAGGAAGGCATCTAACCCCAATTGCTCTGTGGGCGCCCAGCGCTCTGGGTAGGTGTGCTGACTTTAACAATGTGTGTTTCACTGAAAGGATGGGATAATTGTGGAGAACACATTCCTCAGTGTGTAAGTACAGTAGGCATAATGGATCACGTTTGTCAAGGCACTGAAGTTTAACATTTACATACATTTACATTTGGTCCTTTAGCAGACGCTTTTATCCAAAGTGACTTACAAGGTGAGCACAGGGTTAATTACAACATCCCTGGAGCAATAAGGGTTAAGGGTCTTGCTCAAGGACGCACACTGGTAACTTTAGTGGACCTGGGATTTGAAGCCCCAACCTTCAGATTGACAGCCCAACGCCCTAACCACTGACCTACCGCGCCCATTAATGAATTTATATTGCACATATAATTTGTTGTTTACTCAGACATATAGGAATTCATTTCTATAACAAACATTATAAAGAGATGCGGGCGGAACGGTGGCTTAGTGGTTAGCACATTCTCCTCTCAGCACTAGGGATTTCCGGCTCGAATCCCCATCTGGGTGGAGTTTCCATGTTCTCCCTGTGTCTGCGTGGGTTTCCTCCAGGTTCTCCGGTTTCCTCCCACAGTCCAAAAACATGGATCAAGTCAATTGATTCTCCAAATTCCCCCATATAGAGTGTGTATGTGTGAGTGAGTGTGTGAGTGAGTGGAGTGTGTGTCCAGTGATAGATTGGCACCCTGTCCTGGGTGTATCTTCCCAACGCCTAAAATTTGGGCATGGGGAACCCCCCGCGACCCTAATGTAGGATAAAGCGGAAGATAATGGATGGATAAAGAGATGCGTTTGACAGTTTAGCACTGTGCTGAATGTACCACATCTGTAATGATGATGTATAGAGTTGCTTCTCTAATACAATACAGCCTGCACAAAACATCCTACAAATGCATGTTGGAATTCATCATGACTCATGAACGTTTATAACAAGCAGATAAGAGAATAATATGCATAAGGGAGAAGAACTAGATTCCTTAAATTGCACATAAGGGAGGATTCCACTCATACACCTGAACTCTAATAATCTGAGCTGCACCGTTAACCACATCGGAGTCAGCCGAGAAGGCAATGCGTGCAACATTAAAACCGTCGTTTTCCCTGCAAACGAAAAACTATACACATTTAAATTGTATGGACTGTTGATAGTCAGTGTGTTCGGTTGGGAGCGGACGGTCCCGAGGGTTTTCTCGTTCAGAAACACTAGCAAGCACACGGATCGTTAGCATGGAGCTACCGCAGCGCGTTTAAAAACCCACAGCGTGCAGAGGTATCGCTTACACTGTAATGTGTCCGGCCCCTCGCATGATCACAGGCTCGGGGCAATACCTGACCAGGTGCTCCTCACTCACTATTCGCTCGTCTTCTTCTTCTAACTCATAAATGGTATCAAAGTCCGCCATGTTGGGCAGTAAGACGCTCATGACGTTTCCGGCAGCACGCTCGTGACGTCAGCACGCTCGTGACGGGCCTCGAACCTCTGAATATCAATGGCGCGGACAGGTCGCATTGTGAAAGGTAATTTTCAAATTCACGATTCATTTTTCATTCATTATCTTCCGCTTTATCCTGTACTAGGGGCGCGGGGGAGGGGGCGTACATTTCGGGCGTACACCCAATACAGGGGGGCAATCTATCACTGGGCACACACTCACTCACAGAAACACACTATATGGGGCAATTTTAAGAACTCAATTGACTTGATCTATGTTTTTGCACTGTGGGAGGAAACCGGAGAACCCGGAGGAAACCCACGCGGACACGGGGAGAACATGGAAGCTCCACCCAGATTGGGATTTGAACCCTAGTGCTGAGAGGAGAATATGCCAACCACTAAGCCACTGTGCCGCCCTACTTGTGAGAGGTAATTTTCAAATTCACAATTGTATTTGGAGTGTTATTCAAACAAGTTTGCACAGAATTGCCTAACCACGCGAACCTTAATGTTACTGTTGCATTAAACATAAAAAAATATATAATATTTTGTCACTACATCGTTACAATGCACAATGCAGTGGAACACCTACACATTAAATCTACAGGTGATCCTATGGCATCCTTTTTTAATGTGCTTTTTCCACACCCCTCCACACTTTTTTGGAAGCAAAACAAAATAATTTGGAGGTGTTTGTGGGAATTTCGTGCTCATTTCAAGCTAAACGGCATTTGTGAGGACAAACACTGATGTTAAACCAGAGGACCTCTCTCATAGTCTCAGGGTAGTTCATCCCAAAAGTATTTGATTTGATTATAATCGTGATTTTAAAATGTTACATTTATGGATTTTGTGCCCTAAAGCATACTCATGCTAGAACAGCAAAGGACCTTCACCAAACTGTACCCACAGAACTGGAAGCATACAGCTGGCCAACATTGCCAACACCTATCAATCTCACTGTGGCAGTGGATGACTGAATAAAACAGCCAAATTCGATAATTAAGGAATGTGAACTAATACTTTGGCCATATAGCATATTATATGTAATTTTAACAATTATATAGGTCTGGGAATATATGATGTAAGTAAGTAATGAATTAATAAATAGTAGTAGTATTTTTATTTATTTTTTTGCATTCCTGTCTGTGTAATTAGAGAACAAGAAGAATGTTGGAGTTATAGAACTATGGTTTGTGTGGTTTAAGAATTCAGCACCGACCAAATCAAATGACATCTGAAAGACTGTTATATTACAGATTTACTTACCATCTTGTCAGCTTTAATGTTTAATATTACAATACAATATAAAGTACTAAACCATTTTTAAGGAATTTAAACCATACTAAGTCAATTCACTTAAAACATTTATACGGTTACATTTTTTGGATGGGCATGCTAAATTTCAGTGCCACTAATTTGAGATACAATTGCAGGGATTGTTCTGATTTTTTTAAACAACCTTATTATAATATGTATTTGTTTGGTTTCTCTTTAGTATTCGTGTTTTGATTAATGTATTTGCAAATACGTTTTTTTCTTTTCTGTAATATATATATATATATATATATATATATATATATATATATATATATATATATATATATATATATATATATATCCTGCATATTAAATTAAATAAGTAAAATTGCTAAATTACTAAATGTAAATGTGATTGTATTAAAAGCACGACTAAAAGAAATATAATTATCTTCAGAATTAAAAAGCATAAAATGATTTAAAATAATAATAATAATAATAATAATAATAATAACGAATATCATCTAATTGTCAAAAACATTTATTTACAGTTGGAACGTCGGTAACTCAACGTTCTACCCAGAACTCCGAAATCTGCATCTAGCCCTGAACAAAAAGGTGCTATTGTGTCCAAAACCGAGATGCGAAATGAGCAGAAATCGTCCGTACATGTAAACTTTAAACTGACAATAAAAGTTGTTCAGACTGAAGAGCAACGTCTTTCAAAACACTGTTTCCTGAGTTGCTTAATTTACAAAACACATAAAAACTCATCAGATAAAAAAACACGATATTTATATCTTAATTGGTCGAACACAAAATAATACTATTAACATATTTAGGTTTTTTTTTTAGATCAGATTCGTACGCTTTATCTTAATTTTCATCGCTATACTATTGAAACTATATAAGAAGAGCCTCCAGCAGATTGTTCTGTTGCTGTAATCAAAGCGCCTCAGTACTGCAGGTCCGGTTGCCGCTTCGGGAGCTCGTTTCCAGCTCAGTGGTGTCCGCAGCGTTTCGGAGTGCTCAGTTTTAAGTCCGATTGTCAGTTCGAGTTCACTGGGTGACTGTGACTTGCTGTATGTTCCTCATGGACGGTAAGGTGTTTAAACCCTGGGGTGGGTAAATGGAGCCGTGCACTTCTGAGGGGCTGAGCGAGCCGGGGATGGGCAGAGGGCTCACCGATCCCGGGTCGCTGTGCACAGAGCCGCCGCTGCCGCCATCCGACTGACCCAGCTTCTTCTTAATCAGTTTCCTCTCTTTGGCGCGACGGTTCTGAAACCAGATTTTCACCTGGAGACAAAAAAACATTCATTTTATTCATTCTAACAAGAGAAAATCAGAAATAGCGTTAACGATCTGGAGGTGCGTGTGACCCACCTGTCGCTCAGAGAGACCCAGGTTTACCGCCAGCTCAGATTTTCGTCTTATGGTGATGTAACGATTAAAGTGAAACTCCTTCTCCAGCTCCAGTCTCTGATGATCGGTGTAGACTACGCGATATTTTTCCTTTGTTCTCGTTTTACCTAAAAAGAATGATGAGACAAGTTTTATTTTGGATAAACACAGAGTTATCAATATAGAAATATATATAAAAAAACACAGGCTGCTAAAAATACAGTTACATATCTATTTAATTATAGAGGTAATAAGAAACATGAGTGTTAGGCCTTCAGGAAATATGTCTTCATTTTTTTAATCGTGTATCTGATCTTCTCTGGTTGAACAGTTTAAACGAACTGCAGTACAAAGCGTCTTAGAAAGCATTCATGTGTTAAAAGGCATTACAAAGGAATTACAAGGCTTTTCCTTTTCCAATCATTTAACCTTAACTGCTTTCGTTTGGGTCACAACCACGTTAATGCAGGAGTTATGTTATTTTCAATTATAAATGTCGTTGATTTTTGATGAAGAGCCTGTAAGAACCAACATATAGGCTGACGTCATTTGTTTTGTTGAATTCGGTTAAAAAGAAATGGAAAAAGTCCGACAAACTTTCAATTGAAATTATGTGAAATTACGTAATATAAGATGGCTACAATGCATTTGAAAACCTACTAGTTTTTAAAGTGTAGTTTAGATTATTTTCCTATTTCCTTCAGATTTGTAATATTCATTTAAACTATTTTTGATAAATAGCAGTTAAATTCCGTTAATTTTTTATGCATAAGTGGTAAAATCTGAAAGCACAGAGACAGAGCAAAACGCTTTGCTGCATATCAAAGCAAAAAGGTGTTGAAAGGAGCCGCCGCCCGAATATGACAGATTGCCCTGAAAACCAAAGACAATGTGGCAGAAAAAAAACGGGAATGTCGCATCTAGTTTACGGGAGTCAGCTATTAGCATTACAAGCGAGACTGGCGCCAGGTTCCGATTCACCTGCAACAGCTACCACTGCTTCATTAATAAAAAACAAAAAAACAAAAACGTTTTATAATGTCTACAACTAGTGGTCGATTCTCATTATTTGATAAACATTACATCATATTAATGTAAACATGATTTTCCCCAGTGTGCTTTGCAAGAAATTCAGATTATTATAGGAAACGCAAATAATAAATCACGCATATACACAGAGTTACAAAATAATGCCCATATAATATGCCTAATTCGGGTCAGTCGGGTAACCTAAAGCCCTACAGAGGGTTAAAAAAGTTACTTTTGGCCATTTATAGAGCTAAATGAGATGTAACATAATTTGGTTATATTGTATTATTATCTAAAATTGTTTACCCAGATGAATTCTTGGGTTAATTGACCATTTGTTATTAATAATCCGTTATAATTATCGCAGACATAAACGCACCGGTCGAAGACGACTGGACGGTTTTGCTCATCCACTGATATGAGTTGCGTCTTTCTTTTTCCGGAGACATTTGGGCCACAGAAATGTTCTCGGGTGGCGGAGGGAGGACAGCTGATCCGGGATTATGCATAGAGTTGTAATCGGGCGAGCAGTAGGAGACTTGTCCCGGTGAGGAGTTACTCATGGGCGCAGCGATCGTATTGGGAGGTGGAAGGCTGTATGCGCCCCAGTCCTCTCTCGGGGCTCCGTACGGAGCAGCCCACGGCCCCGCGGCCTGGCTGTGCGTGTCCATGTTGGGCACATGATGGTACCCTCCAAAATCAGAGTACTGTGGCGTGGACACGAAATTCTGCGGCGGAAGATTAATGCCAGATCGTCTTACAGGTCCTTGGTGATGGTACATGTTTCCTTCGCCCTTGTCCAAAAGATATCCAACATACATGATTCGCAGGAGGAAAAAAAGGAGCCCAAAATGTATTTCTTTCTCGCTCAAAACGACATGCTAATTATGCGCCATTCTGCGTAATGTGGTAGTCCAAAAACAAGAAAGGTTCTCCAACTTGGCAGTGCGGTGTAGTCCTTGACGGGCTTCAATCAAACATGATGTGACTCTGTTGACAAGGTGGTGGGGACTGATGTACGTATAACAAGGCCTTTACTGACGTCAGCCAAGACTTCAAACCCTTTGGATTTGCATTCGAATGACGGGCCAATAAGGTCGCCAACCCTCTGCGCGCATTCCCCCAGCGCCTGATTTCCGTCTCACCTCTGCAGCTCTGTGCAGAAACAACTTCTGTTACTGTGCGCAGTTTGCAGAGGACAGAAAAGCACCTCAGGAGGGTCCACGTCAATTAAAAACAAATCACACCTTTTCAAATTATAGGCCTATAAATTAGGGATTCAAAAGGGCCGAGAAATATGGACGTTCAAACACCTGAAAAAAAAATCCAATCATGATCTGTTTATAAGCAATAATCTCTTTATAATGATATATATATATATATATATATATATATATATATATATATATATATATATATATATATATATATATATATATATATATATATATATATATATATATATATATATATTTATTTATTTATTTAGGGCAGCACGGTGGCTTAGTGGTTAGCACGTTCGCCTCTCAGCACTAGGGATTCCCTGTTCGAATCCCAATCTGGGTGGAGTTTCAATGTTCTCCCCGTGTCCGCGTGGGTTTCCTCCGGGTTCTCCGGTTTCCTCCCACAGTCCAAAAACATGGATCAAGTCAACTGAGTTCTCCAAATTGCCCCATATATAGTGTGTGTGAGTGAGTGTGTCCCCAGCATAGATTGGGGCCCTGTCTGCCCAGCGCCCGAAACGTTCTCCCTTGGATGGGCATGGGGAACCCCCCCCCCAGCTCACAGTCCACAATAAGTGACAGACACACCATATATATATATCACTTATATACTGTCACTTATTGTGCACTGTGAGCTATTGCAACCAAATACAAATTCCTTGTATGTGTGAGCATACTTGGCCAATAAAGTCTGATTCTGATAATCAGGTCTGTACATTATAAAAGCCACTGGTTCTAATTCCACTAATAAAAGAAGGACCCTGCGGATATGGGAACGTTGCATCTGTATAGTACCCATGCCACTTTCTCGCCTTTGGAGTTTGTGCGTTATTTGTTGAATGAGGGAGGTGTAAAGCGTGTTGGTTTTCTGTGTCTCAGAGCAGCTCCTCAGTGGCGGCATCCTTCACACCTTCACACCCCTCGCAGGTCACACTTCACAGTTAGTTCCGGCCCGGTGGGAACCACGACTTTTCCACCCTGCTCTCGTGCGGAGACCCTGGGTCGAGCGTGTCGCCAGCTATTTGGAAGATTTAACAAGTTGTTAACTTATTTTATTAGTTTCCTTGATAATGGCGGCCCTGCCTGTGCAGCAGGATCGTGTGCAGCGCACGTTGCACTGAAACTAAAGCACGCAGAGATGCGTTTATTACCGTCTGCGCTTTCTCTTTTTCTTTACTGTTCTTATAAAATTAGATCTATAAAAGTAGTTTGTATATAGAGAGATGGAGCTTATTGAGGAAAATAAACCAGCCATGTACTGTTTTCTTCAAGTTCAGAATAAACTTATACTTGTATAGATTAATAAAATGTTCATAAATTAACCGAAAACATTTTTAAGGATAAATGTCTTTTAAAATAATGAAACACTAATGTGAAAAACAAAATGTGTATTTTATCAATGGTAACTAAAGCATGTACGTAACTTAAATTATATTGTAGACTTCCATAAAATAAAAATGTATACTTTAATTATTATGATAATGACGACAACTATTATTATTATTATTATTATTATTATTATTATTATTATTATTATTATTATTAGAATTAGATATAAATGCAGAACTGTGGAACAGATGCTCAAATTCACAGCCTTTGGTAGGTATCATATGTCATGAGCTGTCAAAAACATTGCCAACCAAAGACATGTAGACATTTTAAATGGGTTATAAATCTGTAAATGTGGCTGAGATTCAGTCACACATGAAACACTTATCTGTAGACAATGATGTGCTGCCAAAGAAAATATTCATAATTTATATTGAATATCAGAAAAATCCATAGCCATCTAAACTATGTATTATATGTATTTTTTAAAGCTAATTATCAGTGTCAGTTTTTAGGCAAATAATTTTCAAAAAATAAAATTATTAATTATTAAATATTCTTGTTCTATTATGACACAAAATATTTTTTATCTTGAGGTTAAACATAATAACATTATAATATTTTACAGTAATTAATATCTAGTTTTAATGACAATGATCACATACTATAACTATACTTTAAAGACTGATGACCTTTGGTTTAGAAATAAAGTTGTAACCAATAAGACAAAATGCTGATATTTTAAAATTTAATTTAAAACTTAAATTATTCAGGAAAATCACCCTTTAGATTAAAATTAAATAAGGTATACATTTAATAAGGTACTTTAATAAGGTATTAAATAAGGTATTTTTTAACAGTGAGATCTGGATCTTGTATATGTGCTGTTATAGTTAAACTAACTATGACAGAAAACACATTTCTAGTTATACCGAAGTCCTTTTACTACATTTATCTAAAATCATTTATTATTTATTACATATACAATATTGTGTTTTTATGTATACAAAGAAACACAGGAATGGACTGACGATTGGATTTAAATCAATTTGATTGTACCCAACTGCAGAGTGTTTTATTTTGGATGCCTTCTGTTAGAAAGTATGTTTTTGAAGAAAAATCAACCTGATATAAAATTACGGTAATAACATACAGTGCAACTTGTTTGCAGAGGGTTATACTACCTGTGATAATGAGTTGTATTCCTTACTGATTAGATATAAATATTAAAACTCCTCTGTATGCCTAATCCCAACTAAGACACTAATATTAGGGTAAATATGTGGATTTGGGATTAATAATAATACAAATATATGTTTAGTTATAGTTTTATTAATCAGACAATAAATCTGACTGTAGCTTTGATATATAGAGTTGCTACTTTGTCTGGATTGTGTAAGATTATGAACGCTAGTTAATTTTGTTAACTTTATTTTTTTTAATTAAACCAGTGAGGACCCCTGGTGGTAGGTAAATGGAAGCACTGAAATGATCCACCTTTATCTAAACTTTCTGGTTTAAGAATATTATAAAAATTGAAATTGTAGCCATTAAAATTTCCATGCACCGTAAACAAATGTAAAACAAAATGCGAAAACAAAGATTATATGATTTTATACGTTAGTCTTTCTCACTGGACAATTAAGATTAACGGGCAAAACTATCGTTTATTCGTCTTGTGACCACAAGAGGGCAGCATTCTCCTTTATAAAGTTGCATCACGTCATTGAACAAATCATTATAAGAAATATAATTTTATATATTGTCATAATGATTTTTTCTTTTCGGCTAGATAGCATCTCTGTAAATATAGATTTGTAATTTTTATGCATAACAGCTTCTAGCGTTTATTAATTTAGTGTTTGTGTGCATCGAAGCACAATTTGGATCTAATATAGTAGAATGAGACATTTCAGGTATTTGTGTAATGACTAAGACTTGTATTTATTTGGTCAGAGTTTTTTTTTTTTTTTTTTTTTTTAAATAAATCACTGTATAATAAAAAACCTTTTTTTTTTTTAAAGCTATTAGTAAAATTAATGTCATGAATCTAACACTAGATGGTAGTATTCTTCCCTATTTAACATGACTAACTTTTTCATTATTTAAAATATCAATAAATTAATAAAAAGGAAAATGTTTTTTGTGGTTTGCAAATTTGAAACGTTGAAAAAGTTAAATCCTTATTTTTTATTGACAACATCCTTTAAACAGGTTGAAAAACGTTGTGTTGTACAGAATAAAAATACCAAAGAGATTTTGAATTTGAGCTTTGAGTTGCAGTCTTTTAAAAATGCAAACATAAATTAAAACTCCTCTTTAATCAAAAACCAAATTAACACCAAACAATGTAATTAGGGTTTAAACACTTTAAATTATACCTTTTTATATTAGGTTAGATTTTGCCCTTTTTTTGTCCAGGCATACCTTTTATGATCTTGGCCAAAGCATATTAGTTTGACCTTTGATCTGGTTTGTGTAAAAAACAAATTTAACATACATAAAATATTAATGAGGTTCCAATTTATGTACATATGTTTGTACAATTATACCTATGAATTATGATTCACTCAGCACAAACACTTACACACCAAGACCAAATCAATGTCACTTCAATGCTGAGAATGGTCCTTCACTTAGCTAATGTCCTGCTCTGTGGGTTATTTAGTTTTTTTTTTGGAATCCAATTTATTAAGGAACAGTGGAAAAGTGGAAACAGATGGACTGCAGTCTCTAATTATAGCTCTACAAAATTTAACTATATGGTAAGTTGAGCTAATAAGGCAAACTGAGACAATTTGTGTAGCAACAAGGAGGTGGTTTGGGTGTCGTGGCTGATAAGTATATTTATTTAATGGTGTGCAAAAATTTGTGCAGCCACAGTCAAATGTCACTGTGATTTTTTTTTTGTGAAACATCAAAAAGGGCTCAAAGCAAAGTTTGCACATCCTGCATGGTCAGGTCTGATGCATGCTGTTATGAGTATCACAGGAAATATATTCTTTAAAATTCTAAATCTTTTAATTCTTGAAGTTATTGGAGCATTTCATTTTTTCAGGAAGTTTTTAAGTGATTATTTTCTGGGTTGTACTTTTTAACAAATTATGATATTTGATTGGATGATTATTATGATTGGCAAATCCACCAGTTTGGGCCTCTTAAGACAATTGTCCTGACAATAGGATCATTATTCTGTTGTTTAAGCATGTCAAAGCATGTAGTAAAGTATGTTAAAGTTTCAGTATGTCAAAACTGAAATATGTACAGGACAAACATATATAAAATAATGTTTTTCTCGGACCTATGATGCAGTATTAAATATTCTATATTACATAATCATTAAACAATGAATACACCCTAAGTGACATATGCTGTGGGTTGATCAGTGATTATTGCTAGTGCAAATAGAAACATAAGTGCAAATTGAATGCGTAGATAGATTTGTAGGTGATGAGTGCATGACCAGTTCTTAATGATGCAGAGTTCAGTACAGAGTCTGTTATGTAGGATAAATGGTCCGGAGTTATGTGTTGTGTGTACTCACCCTTATGTTTAACATTTGAATTGTGTATGTCTTATTTCACAATATATACATATTTTTATTAAAATCTCCTCAAACACACCTCTATTTACTGTTGACAAAATTATCTATTTTGTGCTCAGGCCTGTGGCAAGACAGTCATAAGTACTTGCACTCTTCTTGCATATCTGGAGCTATGCGGCATGATGGATCCTTCCATGTGTAAACTGGGAGAACCACATCAAGACCCAGCACTGAGCTAGCTGAAGCATGCCTTAATACAGCTCAGTGGTGGCTCATTAATTGTTAACAGTGCAACACAGTTTGTACCAGATTATCATTTGTGGTTGTCAGAGCAACCACAGGTCAGTACTTACACCCCCTGACCTTTACTGTTCCTGTTAACTGCTAATTCTTCATTTTTAG
>JAFMOD010000474.1:282472-316470 GCA_019802435.1 Corydoras maculifer | reverse complement strand
GGTTTCCTCCGGGTTCTCCGGTTTCCTCCCACAGTCCAAAAACATGGAACAAGTTAATTGAATTCTCAAAATTGCCCCCTATAGAGTGTGTGTGTGAGTGAGTGTGTGCCCAGCGATGGATTGGCGCCCTGTCCTGGGTCTATCTGCCCAGCGCCCGAGACGTTCTCCCCTGGATGGGCATGGGGAACCTCACCGCGACCCTAATAGAGGATAAGCGGAAGATAATGAATGAATGAAAAATATATAAAAATTCTATTCTTGGTTTAATAGATGTTAATAAAAATATAGACTTAATGTTTTGTCTTCACAGCACTAATACATTAAAGTGCTTTATTTTGCTTACCGTGCTTATACACAGAAAAAGTTGTCCCCCACATTTAACCCCATCTGTGCACACTTGCGTGGAGTGGTGGGCAGCCTTCTACACGTGCCTGGGGAGCAATTGGGGTTAGGTGTTTTGCCCAAGGGCACTTCAGCCACTTGTTGGGACCAGGAATCAAACTAGGGGCCTTTTAGGTGGCAAGGCTGGTTCCTCAATCAAAAGCCCATGACTGCCCAACAATTGTTTTAAAAAAAAAATTGTTTTACCCCTAAATAGTTAATAGGAAAAATTTGCTTATATTGATTTTGAGAAGAAAATAAAAAAAAACATTTAGCTGTATAAAAGTAATTTGTTGGCATTTTTTTGAAGGCACTTTAATGAATTTCACATATTTATTTTAATGGAAAAGAGTTTCTCATGTTTCTCTCGAAAATTCCTCATGTTTCTCTGACACATATAACTTAAGGATCTTTTCCTGCTTTCCCTGTGTATGGAAAAAATAGCAAGTGTGCGTGAGCATCCTGGCATCAACTGGGTTTATGCCCAGAGTATGATGACCTTGTACCTCCCGAACATCCTTCCCCTATTTGTTTATTTAAAGACAGGACCTGGATGTTAATAATTTACATACCCAAATCGAGCTGTGTAAGACATTTAGTTTACTGTACGTGGAGACAGCTTAGCATGTTACTGTTTGCCTCTGTTGACGGGCACACCCAATACCTATGCTGAAAAGGACTTCAGTCTCTAAGGAAGGTCAGGGTTTGGATAGTTGAGAAAGCCTTCCTTTTTCTCTAGCTGAAGTATTGTCCTGGTGACAGACAGGATCACCCCGATCAGGAAGCCTGTCTCCTTGGCCAAGAAGCAGGAAATGTGCATTTATCGGAGATATATTACCAAAACATCTCACAAGAAGCAAAGGTGAAAAATAAGTTTCAAAGCTGTTCAGTAGCATATTTTAAAGCCAACAGATACAATGAATATTGTATGCATTTCACTATTACACAAATCCCTTAAAATTCAAGAAATTTATTATAGTTTATATCACATGTGGTACATGGGACAAATAATTCACACATTCATTATCTTCCACTTTATTCTATATCAGGGTCGCGATGGGGTTCCCCATGACCATCCAGGGGAGAACTGGGCACACACTCACACAGACATGCGCACATACACATTCTATATGGGGCAATTTGGAGAACTCAATTGACTTGATCCATGTTTTTGGACTGTGGGAGGAAACCAGAGAACCTGGAGGAAACCCACGTGGACACAGGGAGAACATGGAAACTACACCCAGAGAATCCCTAGTGCTGAGAGGCGAACGTGCTAACCACTAAGCCACCGTGCCGCCCCGGGGACAAATAACGTAAAACATAAAATATCTATTTTATATTTGCATAGACATTTTATTATCAATTATTTTTCAGGATCATGCTTTCAAATTTACATTGTGCAACTATTGCTAATGTTATTAATAAATTATCTGAAATGTGTTTGTATAAAATAACAATTTATTACTTTACTACACTGAGATTCTCTTGGTGGGTTGCATAGTGGTTTGGTGGTTAGGATGTTCTCCTCTGGGGATGCAGGTTCGACTCCTAATCTGGATGAAGCTTCCACATGCATGGGTTGTCTGATTGGGTTTCCTCCCACAGTCCAATACCATGGATTTAAGGCAAATTAGCTCTTCTAAATTGCCCCTATATAGTGTGTATGTGTCGGTGTTAGTGCTAAGCAATGAATTAACGCCCTGTCCTGGGTGTGTGCCCAGCGTCCCAAATGTTCTCCCCTGGATAAGCATGGTAACCCCCCCGCCCCACCACCACCACCACCGTGACCTCTGTCCCCAGTACAGAAGCAAGTAGAAAATAAATCCAATATTGAACTTTCTTGGTTACATGCCATAGCATCACAGCATTAAACAACTTTTACATTCTGTTCATTTACTCAAAGCATAGATGTCTTTTATTATAAAGTAATTTATTTATATATATATATATATATATATATATATATATATATATATATATATATATATATATAATAATTCGACCTACAACCTTTTTGGACCTTAGAGATCATTTCATTAAAGATCAGAAATTTGAGCTGGGTCAGGAAAAAGTAAAATATTATTTTATATTTTGGTCATCATTAACTGGGTGTGAATTGTGAAAATGTAAAAGTGAATGATTACATACATGATGTATAAATATAGATATCTTTATTTATGCTTGGTTAATATTAAAATACATATTAAATGCATAAATCTTAAAACAATTCAGTGCATACATTTCAATTGTGGACACAATAAACAATGATTTATAAATGTATTCAGTGGTGTGAATGGTCTGGTTAGTGGTTTATCAGTCACTGAAGCAATCCTGGCATATAAGAACAAGTTTCTCCTTCTGACGATTCGCTGGCCTGACAGATGCAAGTCATGGATTTCCTTCTTTATTTTATATAATGCATTTGTATAACACATGATTATTTAAAATATGCACATATGTATATATAACTTAAGGTGATATACAGTATGTAGTGACCAGCCTGTTTATATTATATGTACTTAGTAGCCTATTTGGTTAGCCTGCACTGCAAGCCTTAGTAAGGTTATAGCACAAATATGGTAACTAAATAAAATATCAGTGTGGAAAGAGTTAAAAACCTTTTATAAACTGTGTAACCAATAATCAAGAAAACAATGGGCAGAAGAAATCAGGGTTTGTTTTTGGCAGGTTGTTTCTCAATAGAACGGGTAAGTTATTGTAACATTATTACAACAAGCTTTTGCATTTACTAGTTATTGCATATGAAAATGTTTAGATTTTTGATATACTAGTGGTATCTTAGTGGTTAGGGTGTTGGGCTACCAATCAAAGGGTTGAGGGTTCAAAACCCAGGTCCACTAACATTAATAATGTGGCTCTTTAAACTACACCCTCATTGCTCCAGGGATGATACATGTAACCTTGCTATATGTAAATGTTCTGAACCAAACCATCAAGTTGAAATACTTAGCATAAAAAGTGTCTGATAAATTGCCAACTGCAATGTTAAAATCCATATCAGCCTTTGCAGATTCCTTCGAATACTGAAGAGTGCAAATGTTTTAGTTTATGTCATGTGTGATCTTTCATATTTGTGAGACATTTGATTTGTCTCAAATTCATCGAGAGTTAATATAACAGTGACTCCCAAGGTTTACTATCATAGAAATGTTCAGCATAAGAAAAAACAAGTCTTGCAACAGATAAAAAAACATTGACAGACCTCCATCCTCAACATTATTTTAAATAGTTAGTGATTAGATATAGAGAAAAGCAAGTGAGTCATTTTTATTTATTTTGTTGAATCCCAATGCTGCATTTGACTGCTGTAAGACGTGCTGATTTGTATTTTTGTTTCAATTGAAATTAGTCAACATGTGTCATTACATACTCCATGTACTTCCAATCATGCTAAATAGCACTGAGCCTCTGCTCCCTGTCTCCTTCTGTTGTAGCAGAGCCTGTTTACATAAGTTTAAAATTTCACAACAAATTAGGCATGTCAACATGTGGTCACCTGCCAAAATGCAAGCTCTGCTTGCTGTCTGTACAACATGATCTGGATGACACAAAACAAATAAATGTTCCTGAGACTTTGGTTCCCTAAAGCTTTTTTTCACACAGTAAGGTTTGAGCTTTACTGGCTGATAGCTGACAATGCTGCATGTCTGAATGTAAATATGCACATCTGTTGTACCCAACTATGATCTTGCCAACCCCCTAGTTTTAAGTCTGTTTGGGTCCCATGTGTAAATTGAGCAACTAACAGCTGAGAGAAGACATGTACAGTGTGAGCGGATGCAGTGATGATGTTTCTATTTGACTTTCGATTCGAAACAGAACAAAAAACTAACATCAGAGCATGCGACAAGACAATAAGGAAACATTAACATCTTTGGTAAAAACCAGTGCTGAAATCATCTAAAAAATTGTTTATGTTCAAAATATAAACCTGCTGCACGAGACATGGATTTTGTGCAATTTACAACTCGCACACTTCCAAAATACGTAATTTTAAAGGTAATTTTGTATGTCCATTTTAATTGTACAGGCCTTATGCAAATGTGATTCGCAAAAGCATTGGTCATTAATTCTGAGTAAAAGCTTTTCTGTTATTCTAACAGTTTGTGTCATCGGTTTCATTTTGATTCTGTTGAAAGCAACCCATGTGATTTTAAAAATGCAATCCACTTTGTAACAACAATGCTATTCACCATAAAAGATGAAAAAAAGTCTTCCAAAGAAGTGTGGAAAGTTCCAATAGAGAGAACTGAGTACCTTAACCTTGTTAAATCCTTTTGCACAAATTAGCTTAAGTTATTGTCAAGATTTCAGTGTTTAATGTTTGTATTTGCATCTCCTCATACTAGTTTTGTTGTCAGTTTCAAGAGTAAATCGATTCAGCCCTACAGATGTCTTGAAAGGTTCAAGGTAGAGTTCAACTTAAGCCAGTCTGTTTTTACTTAAACTATTAGATCATCAAATCTTAATCCTGGATAATAAGAGAGCAAATTAATCTAAATCTTCTAATGCACCAGTATTAAAGATGAGAATATTACTGAAGGCAGCACAAAAAAACAGGTTTTAAAAATAATGTGAATACAAATTTCTGATGTCCAAAGAATTATCTTCCAAATACCCAAATAGTCACTTTCTTGTTGTAATTGATAAAAAAAATATATGTTTAGGTTGACTAGAGATGGATTGGCGCCCTGTTCTGTGTGTGTCTGCCCAATGCCCGAAACATATTTCCCTTGATGTGCATGGGCAACCCCCTGCAACCCTAGTAGAGGATTAGGTGAAAAACAATGGATGGATCAATTAATTTATAAGTTTAGTTCATCAAATTGGACTATTTCCATAGAAATAATAAAAGAGTAGCACTTTAAAGGGCACCTTTAATTCCCAACATTAAATATGACTGTTATAAAACTCCTTTAAACCTTATTCAAAATATTAATGATAAGTTGTGATTTGGATAGAGAAATTCATGACAGCTAAATCGTGTGCTTTTGTTTTCACAGTAGATAAGAGAAATACCTGAGGTGATCTATAGCCATATTTGTTTGTCCCAGTGCTGTACAGCGACATCATCGTTACACAAGAGCATCTCTTATTATTGTACAGTGAAAGATCATAAACTGAAAAGGATCAAGATAAATATAAAATAGCCATTTATACCAATGTGTCCAACTTTACCATAAATTATCTGGTACAGTAATAAAGATCCAAAAGATCAAAGGCTGAATAAAAGAAAGCTAAATAGTGTGTGAGTAGTAAGTGGTTGTGTTCAGGGCTTTAAAACTGTTTATGGCTATTGGGAAGTTCAGACAGGTGGTGTGGAATAACGGACAACGTAGTTGTAGTCAGGTGGAGGGCTGTGGCACTCCAACTCTTGATCCAAAGAGGAATCTTCCAGACTAAAGTCCAACGAAGGCACAGGAGGTGGATATTTTTCATTGTCTGACTCTGAGAGGACTGACTCCTTACTCTTACTCTTCAACCTAAAAAAGTAGGCACACAAATAAACCCTGTTACAACATGTTGTGTGCACTGAAGGAATCGATTTCATGCTTCTTCACATGCTTCAATGAAATAAAACTCTCAATGGAATGGTATTGTTTACATTTTGCTATGGTTTTTCTAAAATCTTTGCCAAGGGCACCGGGTCAAGCACTAGTAAATTAATCATTGTAAGTGTAAATGTGTGGCATGATGTGAATATTTGGGGTATTATTTATGTACAGCATGGTCTTCATGGCTTTTCTATGGCTTTTGAGAGCACGTATGCTTTTGTGAGGCATTGATGTCGAGGCACATGTATGCAGTGAATGAGAAGTGCCAGGTGGAATACATGCACACAATGCAGATGGGAACAAGACGGAGCAGTTAAGCTTTACAAGGTCAAAGGTGGCAGTGATCGAGTGGTCTCTTAACAGGGGCCACCTCCTATAATGTATAGATTATTCTCTGCATGCCTTGAGTGGCTCTTTATCCCCCAGCAGAGAGGCCATAGTAACACGCAAGAGGTTCTGCCAACTGTTTGTGTGCTTTAGCCAACTTTTGTGCATCTAAAGAGCAGTGGTTATAAGAGAGCACTGTAAATAGGACATATGGAATGAGGGTGAGACAATAGCTGGGTAAAGTGGTAAAGCGGAGTATTCTAATGAAACCACTTCCTTATTGTCCCCTTACTCACACAAGAACGTTTAAACAAATGTGCACCAAAAATCATGCACATTTTATTTTTTTATTTTTATTATAATGCTATAATTTACTATAAATTCAGGTTTTATTTTTAAGTAAGGGTCGGAGGATGGGGTTGGGGTGTTTGTGAGCATACGGGTGTGTATGTGGATGTTACTTTATTAGCTGATCAGCTCAATATTTAATTTAAATGATGAGTTTAAACTTTTACAAAAGCCTGATTACCAATGATGAAAGAATACACTATATTAAAACACAAAAAACACTAAAAACATAAAAAATCCATTTAAATATTACATATCGATTGTCTTTTACTAAAAAGGCTTATTTTAGACATATTTACTCTAAAGTTGAAAACACTAGCTAGAGCAAGACAAATAGCTAAACGGTTATATGAATCTGACAGCATCCATTAAGAGCTCTCACTGTGCAGTGATTTGTGCAGAGAGCACTCCAGGCGTTTCTATGATCTTCTAAGCACCATTTGTAGAGTGTAATTTGCCAAGGGGGCTGAACTGCTGACAGGAACTTGGCAACACATTTAAATGGCTAACGTCCTAGTGTTTCTAACTGACCCAAACCAGTCCACTGTGCTCGTGTGTTTTTAAATTTAGTAGGCTTGAGCGTCAGTGCCACGTAGGCAGCAAAGACAAAGACATTAGTCACCAGATCCTGTAGCCAACTTTAATGAGCCACACTTCCAACCCTTCTTTTGTTGAGTATCTGCTGGCCTTGTCACCCTAAACAATATCCCTCCACAGTGTTATTGTCTCAAAGCCACTCTCGCCACAACCAACCTTTAAAAAGTGGGAGGCAGTGATGGGAATCAGCGTAACTGCAGCAGGGTGTACCAAAATTCGTACAACAATTCTGTCATCCACATTCCTACCCGGTAGGTGGGTTGTCATGGATATTTCCGCACTTTCCCGAAATAGTGTCATAGATAAGGGATTTAAAGAGATTCATTTTGCACTCACGCCAGGGCGATGATGCTTAAAGGGCGGGTCAGCGAGTCCAAATGCTTCAGGTTCTTTAAATCATCAGAGGAAAGACCCATGCCACTGTCTGTCTGTCCTCCCTGTGACAACAATAGTGGAAAACAAATATGAATTTGGGTGGAAAATTTGTTATATTACCAGAAGCCACTCATTCATCTGAAAGGCATGTGCATATAAATGTGCAGAGTGTGAAATCCTGTCCCTCACCTCAAGGATATCATTTATTCCATTCTCCATTGTAACTTCATCAAAGGTTTTAACACTGTCTGGACGAACTTTTATTTTCCTAAGTGAATAAAAAATGTTAAGATTAGGGTTGAAAACGTCTAAACAAAGTGGAACGTTATTTTTGTTATTAAATCATTTTGAGTCATAAATTTGTATTATATATAACAGAATATCCACATGTGGTTTTCAGTTGTGTAATGACGATCAGATTTTATTTCAGTCCATAGCAGTGGGCTATTCTACAGAGCATAGAGAAGAGTCTCTTTTGTAGAAATAACAGGATGTTGACATTAACCTTCTCTTTTGAGTACTCATGAATATTTTTTTTTGGTTCTTATTCATAGGTAAAATGTGAACACCCAGCCACTTAACCAGTCAGCAAAGGTCTGTATCTGCATTATCATTTCTTCTTTCGTGAAATGGACCCTGTACTCTTACTGAAAATATTTTTGTGGCTTTATATCTCCAGTTTCAGCACTGTGTGATACATGGAAATATTAAAGCTTTTCAGTGTAAATATATGCAGCTTAATCTTTATTTAATCTAATGTCCATTCACATACACTGGATACACAGGCCGATTGAATGAAAAACTGACCTCAACTTTTTAATGAAAGAAAATACAACAAATCTGATAAAATTAGTCCAAAGGCAAAAGTTATCCCTGTTAGTAATCATTTTTGAAAACATGCATTTTCCTTGTTGCCAATAAAATGAAGACTTTGTAATAAAGTATATCCTGTTAGAAAGGAGTTGGAAATGTGGATGCAAGGCATAGATGGAACAAAGGTAATGTGTTTTAAAATGAAAATGTTATATGGTAGGTAGCCTAATACGCAAATGTATAACCCCAGTATTTTGGACATTTATCACTTGCTGGAGAAATCAGAGAACGCTCACTTTATGCTAATTTCATTTAAACCAGATGTGTGATCCTGATAATTTAAATTTGCACATGACTCAATGATAAAATAAAGGGAAACTAATTTTAAAGGGAGACACATTTGCCATAAGGAACATTTAGTGACCTGGACAACCTTTTCTGGGTGAATCAGAGCTTTTTATTGAAAAAATAAGACTTTTATAACCAATGAAGAACCCTAACTCTGTAGATTAAGGGGGAAACGTACAAACAATCTACGCCACATCAAAAATAACACAATAGACAAACAGGATTAATTAGCCTTTGTGGTACATTAGCATCCATTAAATATTTGTTTTTGACTACAAAGCATAAAAGGTTTTGTTTTATAAGTTTTAAGGAAATAAACAGAAACAGTGAGAACTTGACCAGATCGGTGTCGGTGCTTTCTGCTCCACACAGTGGTTTTGTAAAAATAAACCCAGAGCATAATTTTTCATTTTTTCTCCCCTTTTCCCATCAGGGTTATCAAAGTGCTGCTAAATTCAGCTGTAGAGATAACTCTTACTGTGGCATTTTCAACACCATTCTCAAGAAATATGCTTAAAAGCCCTGAGAAAATAAGTGTTAAACAAATATTATCTTAAGTAGACATAAATTCTGAGTCTGTGTTTGTGGCTTGAGAGGAAATTCCTTATGGGGCCCACAGCGCAATGAGCACATGCCTCTCCCCAGTCGAATGTATACCTGTCTTATCAGGAGCCAGGCAGGGTTGCCTTTGTTCTGACCCACAATACCCCTGATTATAATATGCTTTAGGTTTGAGAGACAGTGACAGAATTACAGTTGACAATTTTCCCCACTTATTAATGTGAATGCATAAAAGTTCCACTGCTGAACCACATTGCTGGTTTAATGGTAATAGTGATTTAAGCGTGTGTTGCATTTTTGTTGAAATTACTGAAATCTAATATGATATACATACCATGAGCTACCCGAGTCTCTGAGAGAGACGGGACGTGTGGAGGTTTCTTTGATAAGGTCTGGTTCTGATGGATCCACTGCTGTCAGCAGTGCTGTGTTAATAGGAATGTAATGTTTTCCCTCCTGTTAAAAAACAAAGTTTAATCATTTGCTGGGGCCCTCCTTATTACAATGACATCATCATGTACATGTTATGTATAATCATGTAGAGTGAGGTAATTCCAAAAATGATGTGTAGCCAATCCTGCATATTCCATCCTGATAAGACAGATAAAAAAAAGTCTATCTATAGTGAGTATAATCGAATGTGACCATCATAATATACATAAATCAAAGACAGCTCTTATCCTAAATGGATATAAGTGCTTACTGTTTTTGACTAATAATAGTTAATATTTTGTTGCTTGCCAGAAGAATATTGTCTTTTGTTAATGTGTAATTTT
Organism: Corydoras maculifer; assembly: GCA_019802435.1. Lineage (NCBI taxonomy): Eukaryota > Metazoa > Chordata > Actinopteri > Siluriformes > Callichthyidae > Corydoras > Corydoras maculifer. The sequence continues at coordinate 306,365 of JAFMOD010000474.1, read as the reverse complement.
ATAATTATACATTATACAGAATGAGGCCTGACTTTGTCCTGCTTAAAATAACCATGTACATCCAGGAAAGAAATGGACGCTCATTGTATATCTCAGTATGATCGCAATAAACGCTACCACTTTATAAGTACATTAACATATGTTCACACATTCATACAAGTCACCCCTGCCCTTGTCACTGACACACACTCACACCATGACAGATGTTGGCTTATGCAGCATGCAAACTGCAACTATTCATTCATTCATTCATTATCTCCCGCTTATCCTCTATTAGGGTCGCGGTGGGGTTCCCCATGCCCATCCAGGAGAGAACGTCTCGGGCGCTGGGCAGATAGACCCAGGACAGGGCGCCAATCCATCGCTGGGCACACACTCACTCACACAGACACGCTCTAAACGGGGCAATTTTGAGAATTCAATTAACTTGATCCATGTTTTTGGACTGTGGGAGGAAACCGGAGAACCCGGAGGAAACCCACGCAGACACGGGGAGAACATGGAAACTCCACCCAGATGGGGATTCGAACCGGGAATCCCTAGCGCTGAGAGGCGAACGTGCTAACCACTAAGCCACCGTGCCCAAACTGCAACTACAAACATGAAAACTAAAGTACTTTTTATTTTATTTGTAGAAAAATAGGGTGAATTGTGGGCTTAATTGTTTTTTAATTTACTAACCTGCTGCACACTGGCTTGAAGTAGATCACCCAGTGTTTCCACTAGTTCTGTAAATGTAGGCCTCTGCAGTGGCTCTCCATGCCAGCAGTCCAGCATGGTCTGATATCTATAGAGGAAACATCAGTGACATCAGTGCATTTTTTATCTTTTCTTTACAGATTTTTATAATTTTTACCAGGTTCATATTCATAATAAAAGGATCATACAAGTTGTTTCAGCCTTTCTACTGTCCTTCTCACTGTGGGTCCTCATCCAAACTAGATAATTATAGTTCCTTTAGATGTGGACGTTTTAAATATTGCATTGTAGAACTTTGGAATGATCCATTCATACACCTTTGAAGGCCGACACACTTCTCCCTTATTTGAGTTGTGTGTTTTTCATGTCTAACACTGACTAATGACTTCTACAGTATGTCACCCCATAAACTATATACCCCAGTGACACAGGAAGTCATGGAATACTACTTAAAAGTTCCTAGAAGCTGATTATCTGTAAAAAAAAAAAAAAAAAAAAAAAAAAGAAAGAAAGAAAAAGAAAAACAGCAACAACAAACTTCATTACATGTCATCAAAAATTGCTTCCAAGATTTTACAGGGGTCCCAGTAATGAACTCTTAATACAATTTTTTGTATTAAGTCACTTTAAAAGTGTAATTTGAAATTGTTTGACTGATTTTTATGGACGCTGTTATACTATAAACACCCTCCAGTACTAACATACTTTTTGTACTCTGGCATTAACCCATTTACTCCAGTGGCCTTAGACTTTGTAATTTCTAGCACCTACAAAACTTTAAAAAAGATCTAAAAGTGTCTGGCCAACTATTTGCTGTTAACCAATTAAAACATGTCATTTCCAATTTTTAGAGTCATCTGGCTTCTGAGACGTGCTTTTATATTTTTGAAAAGCTGTCAGTGCCACAGTCCACTTGGGGCCTCTAATTCCCTTTATTTGAGTTTCCTTTGCTATGAAGGAAATTCCTAACAGAATACTGAAGCACTTAACAATTGAGAACAGGTGACGAGAGACCAGGGCTTCATGTTAAAATGTAGTAATGATTCTTGCCTTTTGAGTTTGAAAAAAGCACATCCAATAAGTCATAATTTTCTCTTCCATTTTGCTCTCAACTGGTTTGTCCCATATGTTCTTTTTATAGTTGTGTTCAGAACACATTGCAGTAAATATATTTTTAGCCTAGATTAAAGTGGGTAATTAGCTTCAAAAGGCAATTCCAATACAATAAATATTTAAATCCTCTAGGGAAGAAATTCTTCACTAACAGGAAGTTGGAAAATAGAGCTGAACATTTACCATAAATGTAACAAATATGTTGAGATGCTTACAATCTGTGTCATCATGTCATGTATAGTTTACAAAGTTGACTTTCATCTCGGATGGTGAAATATAGACTTTTTTGCCTGGTGTTCATACCGTACTCATGATGTTTGTTTTACTCCTGTTCTCTCGGTTTTAACATTGTTTTACTAATGACTGTGCTGGAAAGTCACATTCTTAGCAGTGTCTGGTCAGCAACTGAGCTGATTTACTGCCAAAGATCTTTTATCCTATTAACAGACACATATTAAGGAGGGTTACATGAGGGTCAGGGTCAGTGTAATGGTTGTTTATCGAGGCTGATTTCTACATATGTGGTCGCTGATATAGCAGCAGACATGTGGGTCTCCAGGTTTTCTGAGGAAAGGCAGATAAAATGATGCTGCCCAGTATATTACACCTAAGTCTGTCAACACATTCTTTGAAGACATATGGAAGGTCTTTGCCCTTAAAGGTGTGAGACCGTAACTTGGCACCAATTTGAAAAAAATATTTATGAGAATATATTTTGTCCTGAATGATACACCTTTAAAATGCAAAGTCTGGATCACATTTTAAACGTCGTTTTCAATTATGATCTTTCTTCCACAGCTCCTAAATATGTTCACTGGCTTTTACATGGCATGAATGGGTGCAAATGCAGGACCTTTTTATCTTCACGAAAACATAGCAAACATAACATTTACCATTATTCTGTTTTAAATCAACAAGATGGAAGAATTTGAAACAATTGGGTGAGCGGCTTGCGTGAGTTCATATTTCATAAAGAGATTTAGTGATGGTCTCTAGAGGAATGGCAGCACAGTTCTGATTAGGAACAGGCAGTAACACAGTTCTGATTGACCTGTAGCCTCAAGCCTGTAACTGAGGCCACTTGGTTCAGAGTTTTGGCCGAGGCACTGCAAAATGAGCTTGCTTAGTCTTTCATCTTATTACATTTACAACACACATGTCTAACTATGCATCCATATCTGCACTATAGGCTGGCAACATAATGCTCAGTGGTCTGCCATGATGTCATTTATCCAGCCCAGCTTAGCTTTTGGTTAACATTCCCTAGAGCGCATCCATTTTACACTTAGCTAGCATGTAAATCATAAGCTTATTGCCATAATTATTCCATTAGACAGCTAAACTTTATTTACTTGGTTAATATTTAAAAGTGGATTTTTGGATGTAGTTTTGGATTTATATCTGTTCATGATTCTCAAAAAGTTGTTCTGTAGTTCAGAGAAACTGTAAGGGGTAATCTTCTTTGTAGTGTCTCCAAGTACACATATTTCATAAAGACTATTTCAGTTCTGTTCCATATGGAATTCTGAAAAAAACTAATTTCTGTTATAAATATACAGTATATAGACAAATGTTTTGGAAACAGCTTCTAATTATAAAAATCCAACATTTCATTTAGTGTTAATGCAACAAGTGTAACAAGTGAAATCAAGCACCTTTGGCCATTAGTTTGCACAGTTAGATGCTTTCAGCTCTGTAAAAAAATTAAGAAATGTTTTCTAATCCAGAAAGACTATGCTCCAGTACACAAAGCAGGGTCAGTAAAGTCATGGTTGTGTGTGTTTGGTGTAAAAGAACTTAATAAGCCAGGCCCTCTCAGTCAATACCAGTGTCTGACCTCACAAAAATTCTTTAAGGTAAATGGACAAACATTCCACCCTCTAAAATCTCCAAAAAGCCTTCTCAGAGAAATCTAGCTGCATGGGGTGTAAATGTAATGCATAGAAATGCATATTAAATAGTGGCCAAGTTTTAAATGGTGGCAGTTCAGGAAATGTAAACCATCTTTTTGTGTAAATAGTTCCGCTGTTTATGTCTACAATACAATTTACCACATCCAGCATTTAAAGAAGCCAGTGGCATTATGTTCTTACATTTCAGAGGAAGCATACTCAGGTGCTCGCATTCTGGTTCCCTCTTTTAACCGGCAACAGAATTCCTCATCGATTTGTATTCCAGGATATGGGGAGGCACCTGTGGAGAAGGAAAAAAAATAATTAAGGGATATATATTAAAGCATTCAACATATTTTGTTTAAGACCTTGGCTTTGGTAAGCAAGCAAAGAACATAGGACCCTTATTTTTTTATTAAGCTTGGACAAATGCATGTAAGTTTTGCATCTTTTAGAAACTCAGAATAGAAATATTAGAATATATTAGATATTAGAATTCTTTAACAGTTTTGAATGCTCATTGAATTTTTGTCCTTTATATCCAATAGCATTGTGCACGATCATAACACCAGCTTAAGCATTACATTGATGTTATCTGTACTAATATAAAATCATCATAGAAGCATTAATACACCTAAACCTTACTGACACATAATCCCACACATAAGATCTCCTCATTAAACTGTTCCCAGACATTTATACATAAACAATACTATAAAATGCAGGCCTAAATGATGGAACTATAAGCAATGGCAATGAGGTTGAATATTTTCCTTCAAAAAAGCAAAGCATTTGTTTTCTGCTTTAGGTAATCAAATTAAATGTGACAACAGCACAATTTAAAATGCTATGGTCAAAACTGCCAAGTTTTGGTGCATAAAACTGTTAATGGGGCAGTAAAATAAACTTTAGATAGTGTACGTAAAAATAAAAATATAAAAATGAAACCAGTGAACACTTAATTGGTATAGAGAACATTGTTCCTAGAACTTCATGGGTAATTCTTTAAATGTCTAAATATATCTCTTAATCGTTGCATAACCAATTCGCCCAAAGATATTAATTCAAGATGTTGTGCAAGTAACTGAAAACAGCATATCAGTCAGAGTTACTAGAATCTCTTGAACCTTGATCGATTTTAATTTTGAAATATAGTAGTAAATTGAAAGTAAGTTTTTGGTTGATGGCATATGACAGAACCTGTACTCACCCAATGAGAAGATTTCCCACATTAATACCCCGAAGGACCACACATCACTCTGCATTGTATAGATCTTGTCAAATATGGCCTCAGGCGCCATCCACTTTAGAGGAAGTCTGGCCTGTTGGAGGAACGAAAAAAAAAGCTCATCCGTGTTTTAGCCAGACCCCTACTTCACCAGTGTGCACTTTACTTGCTGCAGTCATTCATGTACATCTGACAAATAGATCACAGCACAGTGTAAATCTGCTTGATTACAAAATCAGCATGACGTCGCTGACTACATTCGAACACAAGCAAACATCCTCTCAACTGAAAAATATTATCTACTTTTGAAAGATTTTGTTAAATTTAATTAAGATTATTTGTTAAATAATTGAGATTATGCCAGAAAGCAGGGCTAGGCTTTAGGAAAATCACTGTTTTTGTTTTAGGTTAAGACTGTTATGGTGCTTGTCCTTCATGTTAAGTGCTTCTTAATGAAAATCTATTTTCAGAGACAGAGAGCAAATGCATTGTCCTCTTCAAATGGATAGGCAAAGAAAAACTTACATCTCCTTTGCGAACATAGTCTGGATCTTTATACACATCTCTCGCGAGTCCGAAATCACAAATCTTCACTACGTTGTTTTCAGAAAGAAGGATGTTCCGTGCTGCTAAATCACGATGAATACACTGGAGATAAAAGAAACCACAGACACTGTCAAACTAAAAGCTTGATCTATGTTTCCAATTCAGAGAAGTCAAACCTGAAGCCAGGGATCAGTCCATATTTCACATGTACCATGTGGTGAACTATCATATGGAACACATGGAGGAAAAGTGTTGTGCTGTAGCTGATGGGCTCGTGTAGAACTGTCAGGTTCTCCACAGTGACATGAAAGAATCACAGTGCACTCAACTAAACTCTCTGAACCTCTCAACAGACTTGTGAATTAGTCCCATTTGTGTGGATGTAATTCTGTGCACATGCATATGTGGGGCAAAGGCAAAAAGACCACATTTTGTTGCAATTCAAAAGAAAGTAATGAAACACACTAGGAACTCTGCAGTGTTCATTGGATGCCAGCTGGATACCATTGAAAATAACTTTCATTCATTCAACAATGAAGACATTGTAATGTTAGAGAATAAACATGAAATTGAACAACAAACTCCAACCTGTTAAATTAGCAGGGGTGGAAACTATTTTCATACGTGCAAGTTACCTTTCGGGAAGCTAAAAATTCCATGCCCTTAGCCACTTGATAACTGTAGCAAATTAAGTCTTCCAGCGTCAACACTCTCTTATATAAATCGTCTGGGTCTGCATAAAGAGGTTGAAAGAAAAAACAAAAATTATCAATGAACACGGTCATGCTTCACATTTAGATTCTTGTACATTATGTGACCAAGAGAACACAGACACGCCTCAGTTCAACCTTGAGGAAGATATTACAGAGAAACTGGAACATGGATTGTGAACCCGGCCGGTTGTAAGTGCTAATTAGGAATAAAGTTTCTTACAGATAATATATAATTAGGATATAGAATATATAGTGGGCAAGTATTTTGGACTATGCACATCTAACTGCTGTGCTAGGTTAAGATGATTCCACATGGTGTAAATATTGCTGAAACATTTACAGTAGTGCCTATTTTTGGATGCCGTGACAACATTTCATTTAGTTTTAAGTGGAGGGGATAGGATATGTGCAAGGATGACCCCTTCAGTGTTCCACCTGTGTAAACAGTTTAATAAACCTAAAATAACAGACATAAGAAAACACAACATGGTGTACCACAAATACATTAACTCCTGCTCAGTGAGGAAATGAAAGAAAACAAGCTTTAAGCACAGTGGGTTACAGTGCTGCCACTAAAACATCAATTGTATTTATAAATCCCAAAGGAAACATCCCATCAGATTAAGGTGGTGAAAACAAGCATGGGACCTTTTTTTACAGACAAGCAGGGTGGGATGGAGGTAAGGCAGGGGTTAGGTGGAGGGGTGGAGTCTGTGAAAGGAAGGAAGACACTCAGTTTTTACCTTCCTCTTCTTCCTCCGAGTCACAGTAGCTCTTATCTTCAATGAAGCCTGAGCTAGCTGAACTTCCTGTGCTGGCTACACTCTCCAGCCGACGTTTTAAGAGCTCCTTTAGGTCGCATCCTGAACCCGGAAGCATAGCCTTGCCATCCTGAGACTGACCAAATAAGAGACTTTAGTATAAGAGGAAATCAGGACATTGTATCATTCATTCTCAAAATGAAATAACTGCTACATTACTTTATATACCACAAAGTCACTCCTCTTGCTTCTCAAGTAGTTAGAAAGGTTGCCATACTTGCAGTACTCAACAATGATCATCAGTGGACCTGAAAAATGTTTTAACAATTTAATATAACAACATTTGCACTTACTATGATAACAACAATAAATTAGATTAAAAAAAAACTTCTAAGCAAACAGACCTCCTTGCTTAGTGCAAGCTCCCAGTAGATTGACGACATTTAAATGATGGCCGATGTGAATCAGTATCTTCAGTTCCGACATCAGAGCTCTCCATTCACTATTTGTTGCCCCTCCTATTACACAAGTGAATGTACAGCTATAAAATGAAGTCAAATTAGATTGTTTCCAATGACTGCTATTGAGGAATGCACAATGAAACCCCAATGTAAATACAAAAGGTTCTGGACACACAACCCCCTCACCTCCTAAATAAAACAATGGGTTTTCAGTTATGGTCCACCTTTAGTTGTTTTTAATAAAATATCTTGAAGGAAATGTATTTTATTACAATTGAAACAATTTTGCCCCATGGCAAAAAGCAATGTCCATAAAAGCATAGTTTTGATATGAGAGTTTGATATGACAAGCCTGACCTCAACTCTATAATGTCACTGGTATGAACTAGTATGGACTTTGTGAGCCAGACACTCTCATCCAACATCAGAGTCGGACCTCACAGATGCTCTTTTAAATAAATAAGCAAAAAATTCCACAGACAAATTCCAAAGAGTGAAGGAGAAAGCTTGTAGAAAGCCTTCAAATAAGCTTAAGAACATACATTATATATATATATATATATATATATATATATATATATATATATATATATATATACTGTATGTGTGTGTGTATATATGTTGTTTATATACTGTAGTGTAAAGACATACAATTAGAATTTGATTTAAACATGCAGGAATTATTATTACCTTAAAAAGGTAATTTATAAGCATTTTAAATTATGCTATAAATGAAAGTAAAAAACTTGTAAAATATGTTTTATTATATTTGTTCTTTAATAAAACTAAACCTTGTTTACAGAAATAAAAGAAATGAGGGTAAAGCATGCTGCTCTGATGACCCTTAGGGGTTACAGTGTCATGGAACAAGGCTATTTGTCTTAGACTTCAAGCTTCCTATAGCTTAGCTCTCAAAGTGACACACATGAGCTATTGAGCAATAATTCAAACAAGACCATCACCACATTACTAGCACGTCTACTGACAGGAATATTAGCAGCGTCCACTCAGGACATTATAAACCCGAAAGTAAACATATGTGTCCAATGCTTTGTTCTTTTACGGTCGGATGCCTATTCTCCCTAAACCCAAAATATTTGAAGAAGAATTGCAATCTTTACATGTTCAATGCAGCAGCTATAGTTTTATAATTTAAAACAATTTAGAACCATGTTCTGCTTTTCATTAGTTACTGACTTGTGCTACATTAAACATCATTTGACCTGCTTCTTTCTTTCGGTGAGTAATGTGTAGGGAGGACTGATAATGTGACACCAATGGAATTATGTCATGAGTGGCTAATTTATCATCATTACATAACATGACCACAAAAGAAGCTTTTAGTGGACATTAGGTCAGATCAAATACTCACCAACATATTTACAATGTATGGGATGCAATCAAAAGCTATTTGTCCTAAAGACACTTTCAAGTGATAACAAAAATAAGTTCCTAACTTAGTCATTTAAATAAATAACATGTGGCTTGATTGTATGCATCTCTTATAAAATACATATGAGGCCCTCTAATAAAAAATGATTTCAGGTTTAGATATGAACCATAAGTTACAAAGGCACTGTGTAATTGCACCAATAAGCAATGCATCTTGATGTGAAGGATATTCTAAAACAGTAAAATGATCTGCTGAAAGTTTTTTTGTAAATCTAATCAAATTATTAAAACAATTTACATCTGCATTCACTCTTGTGTTCATTACAGTACATAGAGCCTAAACAAAAATACGACCAGTTCAGACACCAGATCTGGGGCTTACATTCAAAATGTAAATACTGATACACAATCCAGTATCTAAGAACTGAATGTTATGAACACAACATACTTACCTTTCAGCATTTTTACAGCAACTGTTTTGCACGTGGAAAGCTTGTCTATGCCGAATGCAGATGCCTCCACAACTTTTCCAAAAGCACCATGGCCTAGAGTTTTACCTACATGAGAGTGGGAGAGAGAAATTTGCCAGTTTGCTTTGCGTTCTACTGAGGATCATAAATCAGACTGGTGGTCCTGTCAGGGGAGATATGGGCCTGTAATTAAAACAACCTGCTGAGCTTGAGGCCACTTTACTGGCCCTCCACATGGGAAATTTATAGGGTGCTTAAGGATGGTAGACAGTGATGGGTTACTGATATATAATTATGTAAGACTTTCATCTAAGAAGTCAGTCATCACATACTTGTCAATGACGAGCCCCCTTTTCATTAATAGCTTCATTTAACCCAGCAAATAGTAATATTTTTGCTATGATTTAATATGAGGAATAATGTTTTGTTTGGGAAATTATGAATTTGTGTAAGCAAAGCTTACCTAGTCTTAGACGGTCCCTTGGGAACTCCCATTTGTTGCTGTCATATGGCAAACGATCACACTGTTCACTGAGCGGTATCTGGTCAGGATCCATGATAATGGACAGATAGCCTGTCTTCAAATCTGCATAACTTGGCTAGATCAAAGAAAAAGAAAAGTACCTAAGTTAACTTGATTACATTTCTGTGTACATAATGTTATACAACTTTACATTTTTTGCTTAAAGCATATACATTAATGAGACAAATCTGTAATAACTCATAATAAGCATTTTTCCCCCTTACCTCATTGTCTATACATATCAAAGCATATTTTGTTATTGGTTATTCATGTTTTTTTAATCTGGGGGGGTTTAGGATTATTCTTATGATCTTTACCTTTCTCAACTTGCGGATGAACAGTATTAGCATAATCCAAAGGAAGGTGGCAGCTGCTCCCGTGCACACAAGTATAATGACCTCAATATTTGGTTTGCCGTCATCACCTAAAGTCAAGCACAAATTGTCATGTTGCAGTTTTTGAAACACTTTAGGGGTCCCTTCCCATTGTTCATGCACGTTGGATTTGTACACAGGCTGTGTGTTCATGTACTGTTTATTTGTGCAAAGCACATATTTCCATTTATTGTGTAGTCCACGCTCTGATTGATTACAATGGTTCTATTCATAAGCCCATTATATAAGCAATAAGGAATTTCATTTGTAAATAAGAAAAATATAACAGTAAAATAATCAAAGCAGTGTTCTATGTTTAACTTGAACTAAAATTAATTTAGATGCGCAAATCACAAATTCTTAATTTAGGGTAACTTAAGCACTGTAAATAGTCACTTGTGTTCCCTTAGAATATTTTGTTTCCAGCCCTTTGCTCTTTTAGGAAGTCATCCTGCCAATTATCAGTGAAGTTCTTTGCTGACTGTGCAGAGGTCAACTCCCAATTGAGCAAACCCCTTCTGAATTCCCCATCATAAAAAATACCCTGAAATTTGCATGGCACGCGAGCATAACTCCATGAGTTGCACAAATCTGAGGTATTTCATATACAGTTATCAAAAAATGTATAAATCTAATCTGTAGCAGGTCTTGAAATTAGATATATTTAACCTTCGATGAAAAACACATTAAAAATTATATCTGAAGATTCAAATCCAGAGTCCACCACAGTCCACTTGAGCAAGGACTTAAACCCTAATTGCTCTATTTTTGTTAAATAAATAATAAGACTGTAATTTGTCATTTGTGGATATTCAACTAAGGTTGTCATTTTAAGACATTTCTCACAAAATATCAAATATTTTTTTTCTTCTATGACGAATGCTACAGTTTAAAAAAGCTATAGTCCAAAAGTTAGGAGTGTATTTCAAATAGCTTTTTACTAACAACCCTTTTGTAACACTGTACTAAACGACTATTTAATTAATTAATTCATTAATTAATTAATTCATTCATTATCTTCCGCCTTATCCTATATTAGGGTCGCGGGGGGGTTCCACATGCCCATCCAGGGAAGAACGTTCCAGGCGCTGGGCAGATACACCCAGGACAGGGCGCCAATCTATCGCTGGGCACACACTCACACACGCACACAAACACACTCTACATGGGGCAATTTGGAGAACTCAATTGACTTGATCCATGTTTTTGGTCTGTGGGAGGAAACCGGAGAACCCGGAGGAAACCCAGGTGGACACGGGGAGAACATGGAAACTCCCACCGAGATTGGGATTCGAACCGGGAATCTGAGAGGCGAACGTGCTAACCACTAAGCCACCATGCCCCCATACTATTTAATTTAGTGTGGGATAAAAACAATTTGAAGGTGTGTTGTGTTAACACTTACCGAATACAGTGATAATTGCACTAGAAGTTGCCACACCTTCAGCATTAGTAGCATGACACTCATACATTCCCTCATCTTCTTTCTTTACCCGATAGATGCTCAGGACTCCATTTTTCAGTGTAATTCCTATAACGTCATTAATGATTCAGCATTAAATCATACATTCTGAAATTTTTAGTCATAGTTTTTGGCAAGGTTTTTACTTTTGATATTATTTCATTTATTACAAAGTTATACATCATTTTAAAATATTTACACACATCTGAAATATGTTTATCTGTGATGATTATGTAGGAATTTTATCAGTAATTGATGGATCCATTTCTGAACAACATTCCACAATTCTATAAATACGTGAAGTAAATTGATGGTTGTTTGAAGCAGTCCGTGTCTTACAGTTTGAAAGCACTGGTTTACTATAAATGTTTAAACATAACATAAAAAGCAATGCAATTCACCTGGTCCTTCTGTGATGGGTGTCTTGTCCTTGTACCATGTGATAAATGGCGCTGGTAAACCATGGGCAAAACAGTCCAGAATGAGAGTGCTGCTGCTGTTTACTTCTTGGTTGGTCAAGTTCTGCCTAAACCAGGGAACTTTCCTCTCTACGTGTCAAAACAATAATGCAGCATGAATAAACCTCTTAAATCAGCAGGGAACTCCAGGTCGAAAATCAAAATGCTTGGAAAAGAAAATGCCATAGCTATAAAAGTCAGTACATGTAAAATGCTCAGTGAACTCACCGTTAATGATTATGGTAGATATTGTGCTGACCTCTTTGTTGATATTGATATTGATTGCTTTACATTGATAAGGCTTTGTGTTATTTCTGGAGACATTCTTCAGTATTAATGACAGCGACACTGAATAGGAGTCCATTTTCTCGATTACGTTGTTGTGCTGGATCAGGCGATTCTGTGAATCATACCAGCTGAACTTGTCATAGATAAAGCGAGTGCCCTGGCAAGTCAACTCGATGTCATCACCCTCAGTGGCATTTAAAGGGTTGATTCCAAAAGCATGAGACTGATCTGAAATACAGAATTGGATTATTTTAGTTTAATTGCAGATTTAAATAAAACCATGTATTAACTTCACAGCATTTTTAAAAAAGCAAGATCTACTTTAGGGTAAACTTTACCAATACTAATACTAGTGTATTAAGGATATCATAAATATAGACCAGTCTAGATTTCATAACATAGTAACAGAGGTAAAAAGAATGCTTGATAAAAATATGATGGTTACAAATCTAGTACATTAATGTACAAAACCTCTAACATATTTTTTTAATGTTTAGAATTAAGCAAATATAAATAAAAGCAGTGTCTAGGCTTTGTATTACATTACCAAAAAGATTTTCTTATTAAGTACCAATTAATAAAAGCATTTATTTCTTATATCCCAAATAAAAAGATATTAGCATCTCTATCTATCAATCACAATCTAATAGATGCATGTCTGACATATACATGCACTTTTATAGATTCATAAAACAAATAAATCATGACGTGTCATTTGTCTCTAACAAGTTTTAAAATTATGACAAAATTTATATCTTATCAGCTGACCAATTATTATACTCAAAAGAACTGAGTGAACATACTGGTACATAATTTTATTTAAGTTAATTTAGGAAACAATTAAATAAATCATATAAATATTATTATGATGAAGTGCAAAACTGATGACGAGATTCTGACCCTAAAATTTTCACGAGTCTGGCCAAACCTCGGCTTCCACATATTATTCAGTTTCCTTTGAACATAATAGCAGACAGAAGCAGGAAATATGGTTTAAGTGGCCTGATCTGATTCTATTAGCTTTTTCCTTTGCCCAAGGGTCCAGGATTTTCAGTCCTTACTGTGTTCCTCTAAAATATTATCTAGTAATGTGAACAATATGGACTTTAAAAGCTTATTTTATATAATTTTAACTATGTTTTTGTATGTATGTAATGCTAAATCCAGTCAAATTTGATTAAGTCATTATTTTCCTTGAAACGATACACGGCTAATTGTTGGCACCTCTTCTGTTAGAGCTGTGCAGCCTATTATGCTAAAGGAAACTGGAGTATAGAGGTTAAAAGATTTCAGATTATTCCTCCACATAGAATTGTACCATAATTGAAGACCAAGACTTTGAGAAAATTAAGGTTATGTCACAGGTTTACTATTAGTTTTAGGTCAGGGGTCTGGGCCAGAAGATTCATGCATGGCTCAATTCAACACTTCTGGATGAGGTTGACAGGTTTTTTATAAAACATCAGCTAATACGTTAAAGATTTCATGATATCACTTCTTTAACCATGTTATCCAAAGTACTTAGAGAAAATGCTGCCCACCACACTTCACAGTGGAAATGAAAGACTTTCCTTCTAACCAATCAGCCAATCGTAGGTGTTATCTAACTACACTGGTCACATTTAATGTTCTAGCAACACCTAAATACCTTTGTCCACTCAAACCTTGCTGATCCTTCTGTGCTTATGGTCCATCTGGAAGTATATTTCTTTGAGGCAGATTATTAACATGTTGAGTGGCAAAAAAGCCACTTCATTGTTTATGCATTTTCTTAGTTGTTTCTTAAAATCTTTATTTGAACAACCTCTTGTTTTAGAGCACTGGTTTATTCTCATGTCTGTATAATCGTAATTAATTAGAAAAATAACTTTACCTGGTGCTTTACCTTATAATTATGTCTTAGTGAAACAAGACCTTATTTTAAATGTTAATTAATTTTATATATAGATACAAAAAACATTTCTTAAAATAATTTATAGTCGCCTTGTAGATGACAAACATAGCTTTTTGTGGGTTTTTTTTCTTTTCGCATGGAAAAAGAAACAGATAATAAGTATTTTTTGCAGTTTATTTTTGTTTATGTTAATCAAGGACATCCATATTTCTGGACCAGACTTTTTCACCATCTTTTGCAACTTGTCATTTGAGTTAAATGGTTTCCTGATTGTTCTAATATTAAGCAACATAATTTTTAAATATACATTTTGTTAGAACTGAGATATTGAGGTGTTAATCTTTGTGGTTATTTTAGCATGCAGGAAAAGACAGATGTTTCTGACATTAGGTTTCTAATTGCTGCTGTTTCTTTTCTGTAAAACTGTAAAAGAATACATAGTTAAAATGTATGTATTCTATTATATTCCAGTCTTTGTGACCTACTGTCTATAAGTTGCACATCCACATCTAGGCTCAGTAAAAACATCATGAATCTCATGTTGATTTTAAGTGTCAAACAGCTAATTTGAACATCTGTCCTTAAGTCACTTTTACGCTGTACAAACACATTGACTTGGCAGGTTTAACTGAGACTTACTGTAAAGTCACGTTCTCTGTCCACATGTGTTTCCTGCAATTAAGTACCTTGTACATACATTGTCATAAATGGGTAATGGTGCAACAAGGGTACAACAAGGGTAAACTGTACCTGTCATATTCTGGCTCATACTACTGAAGCTGCACATCTCTATTCATGGAATGTCAAATTTGCAGTTACTTCCTGTTTCATCACTACTAATTGGAAGCAGGTTGATGGTGGATGGCGGTAGTGATGGCTGACCTAAAGCGGCCACAATCGAAACCAGGCTGAGGCTAGGCCTCGGGGGAGCTGGAACACGCTTGTTTATTCGCAGTGCTGGACAGCGTCTCGAGTTCCATAAGAGAACACAGCTGTTATTACAATTCTGTCCCTCACACCAGCATTCCTGCGGTCAGAGTCATCCCCACCTTGGCAGAGTACATTCTCTCGACCATTAAATTCTCCTCTGGACCCCTGCAACCTGCCATCACTTTGCCTAGGAAGTTCTTAGGTCCAGCTCAATTTTCTTCATGTCTGTTGAAAATGATGTTTTTCTTCAAATATTATGCTTGAAGGTCCAATGTAATATGCAAGGACAGCTAATATGATTTTAATTTTAATAAACAGCTTCAATGAACTTCAAGGACATTTAAACCTGTTTAGCTGGCTATTAAAGTGATTCACTCTGAAATCCAGGCATTGGAAAGAAGAAACAAACTAGCCTGCCAAGAGCTTAGTGAACTCAGGAAGTAGAGCTGCACATTTTACATGTCATATGGCAACAGATGTGTTTTGCAGTTTAGGTTCTCTGTTCTGTGATAGTTCTAATTAATGCCCGGAATGCACTCCCTAATGAAAATATCAGTCTGTGAAATTTTGTGCATGCTTAGCTATTCATCATATTTTCTGTTTGGGTAATCCAATATAGCAAGGTCATGTGTTACATTGTGTCTAGGTTGAAAAAAAACCCACTTGTCACTTAGAAAAAATATAACCGTATAGCCAGAAAAACTTCGTTACTTACTATTTACATAAAAATAAGTTGTCATTATACTGTGTCCCATGGAGTTGCTCGCTTTGCATTTGTAGATTCCTGACACATTCGCTACCACAGACAGAGTACTTATGATCTGTGAACAGACAATTAAAATAAAATGTTTAAAAAGACATTTTAGCAATGAAAATAAAGTACTTTTTCAGGATGTCTGTTTTTTGTTTATCTGGAGTTTTGTAGCTGTTAGAGCAGCGGAAAAACTGAAACTTAAAAAAAAAGATAATTGGTATGTGATCAGATGTAAGAATTCCCTTCAGCAACAAGTCAAAACATCAAATGGTCATCACACCTACTTTTTAACATAGAATATTGTAAGGGTCCTAGCGGTTTCCAGGTCCTGTTATCCTTGTACATTAGGATTGTTCAAATGTACTTTTCAAATGTGTTTTGAATTTCATCCACTTAAGATTGTCTTGTGTTGATTTTGTTCATGGAACTTTTATTAATCCGGTTTAGAGTGGATAATGAAATAACTGAATCAGATTGATCATCTCTTTTTATACCATTACAAGAGCAACAATGGGAAAGGCGGCAAAAGTTTTAAACATTTGGACGATTTGAGCTTTGTTTTTGGTATCACACCCAATATGATGTCATTTTAACACATGATGTGGTGCTCAGGAGCTTATTTTAAAATATGGACATGTGAATCATAGTAAATTGGATGCTCTAAATTGCCCTTTTAGTGTGTGTGTGTGTGTGTGTGTGTGTGAGCTTTTACTTTGTACCTTTTTCTTCCCGTTTATTTCCTTTTGATCGAATGAGATTCTCTTGATTGTGTTTGATGAATCTTCCGAGTGGGCGTTGTCATTGATAGAGACTGGAGTACCATAAGGAACACACCTACAAAGAGAAAAGTAAAGTAAAGTGGTCTCTCTATGACAATATCACAGAATTCATTTAAGGCAGGCATTTGCTTCTGGCAAATAAAAAGTGTGAAATGTGTGTACAATATGTGCATTGCTCAAAAACAAATATGGTCCTGTTTTTTTAGAATTCCAGACCTCAAGAATCGCACAAAGGATATTTTTATCTTGAACAAAACAAAAACTGAATATTTTAAAGGATAACATTGTGTTGGTGTTCTGTTTGTAACCAAAATATATAAACTAATTTGGTTTAACAACATTAAGCACGGCGGCACGGTGGCTTAGTGGTTAGCACGTTCGCCTCTCAGCGCTAGGGATTCCCGGTTCGAATCCCCATCTGGGTGGAGTTTCCATGTTCTCCCCGTGTCTGCGTGGGTTTCCTCCGGGTTCTCCGGTTTCCTCCCACAGTCCAAAAACATGGATAAAGTTAATTGAATTCTCAAAATTGCCCCGTTTAGAGTGTGTCTGAGTGAGTGTGTGCCCAGCGATGGATTGGCGCCCTGTCCTGGGTCTATCTGCCCAGCGCCCGAGATGTTCTCCCCTGGATGGACATGGGGAACCCCACCGCGACCCTAATAGAGGATAAGCGGGAGATAATGAATGAATGAATTAACATTAAGCACATAAAATATTTCTTATTGATGACCCCTTAAAATTATTGACATTCTGACAAGTCCCACCCAAGAAGAGGCCAAAATTATCTTCTTTCTGCAAAGAAGTGTAGCGTGCTAAGATGTCTGTGACCCTAAACGACAGCAAAAGGTTATGCTGCATTCTTCTAAGGAGACCAACAATTGATTTAATGTGAGTAAAGGCCAAAAGGGAAATGGCAGTACGACAGGAAGGGTTGAATCATGCGTCATGGCTCGGCGGAAACAACCCTACTATCTGGCTTCTTAAGATAAGACTGATCCCAAGACCTCTGTGGTCAATATGGGATAGCTGATAAACCCTTGACCATTTGATTACAAGAACTCTGAACAGATTATTCATCACTGTAGACAAACATGAGCAGTCCTCTCTGTTCTTAAACACTCTTCTGACCTTTCATAACCCATAACACTGCAACCTGGCTTTAGCATTATCTATATACAGATATAATGGTTTTTTTAAAAGCTTGCATTGATTACTACAGCATTTGACATAATTAATCTTTAGGACTCTTTACAACCACCAAGAAGCAATGTAAAGGGGCTTTATTTTAACGATCCTCAGCGAGCCGTCAAGCGCGCACATTGCAACTTGCAACTTCAGTGATTCATTGGTGTGTTTTGGGCGTCACGTGTAATAAACCAATCATCGTGTCACTTGCCATTCCCTAATTGAGATCCTGGTGTGGTCTGACTTTGTCGAATTGCTATTTCAATGGTGCAGTATGACCAATTACATGTAAATTAAAGTTTACATCATTAGCAAGAAATGTCATCACAAAGTAGTTAATTGAATTGTAATGTATGAGAGTCGAGTGAATATAAATGACACATTTCATTTTATAAATTTACTAATTAGATGAACAAATGGTTTACCAACAGTTGTATGCTTTTGTGTTGGGTGCCATTAAACAGTGGAACATTATTATTATTATTATTATTATTATTATTATTATTATTATTATTAGTGATCTGTGCTATTGTGATAAAAATAATTGCTGCCAATTTAAACATATGTGTGTGTGTACAAGGCTCATTTATCAACAACATTTGTGATATTTAAACTAGTAGACAGCAGTATGAAGTCTAATGAGATTCTGGCTCCACAGTTCTAATGACTTAGTTATGTGGTTTTAGGCTCCATTTATTTTGGACTAAAGTAAGCACAGTGGATCAGGTTCGATAAAAGAGCAGCCACTGTGGGTACAAGAACCATATTGACTTTAAGCAAAAAAAAAAACATGATGGGCTATTTCACAAATTGTAGATTTTTTATATTTAAAACATTGTAGTCTATTGTAACACCTTATTACAAACCTGGATCAGGAAGAAATCATACAAACATGTGACTTATTTAAATACAGCAGTCACTCCATTATTATACTTATTCTGGAAATAATTATTTTGGAAATAAGCTCTTATTGGATGTGTAATTACAGTTAATCTTTAGGCATAAAACTTCACCAACTGCTTAAATGATGGCTGGAAAGAAGCTTAACAAAGAAACATGTAATGTTACAAACAAATGATCAAAAAATTTGTTAATAAGTGTTGAAATATATTAAATTAGGGAAAAACTGCAATGCCTACTTACTTTCTGAGTTGGTTGGTGAGATCACATGGCTGCCACAGCCATGTGATGTTAGGCTTTGGGAATGCAAAGACTGTACAGGTAAACTGATGGGTCTGGCCATGTTTAAAACTCTGAGGTCTCATCTTTAGTTCTGTTTCAGATATCCTGGGCTTCACTGTGGAGGAAACACAATTTCACAAATTTTCATAGTGTTTGGAAATTAATTTTTAAAAGACTGCTGTCCTTATCCAGGACACCCTCTGGTAATTAATCCAGTACCTCAACATTAAGCGTATCTATTTTTTTTACTTTTCTGTGATTGGCTACTACATATTAATATTGGAAAAGACGACTCATTGTAGAATAAGAAAAGTAAGTAGCATTTCCATGAAATGATTAAAATGGTTTGCAACAATGCTTAGCTAGGTTGTATGTTTCGAAGTAGCCACCACATGGACAGCAGGGCTTAACATTTTCAGGCAGATTAAGTTTGCTCATTGCCTACTACAGTATATTCCACCTAATAACAGGTGCCATGATGGAGATATCATCACCAGTGTTATGCAATCCCCCTGTCAATGCTCATAATGTTACGCTTGGTCAAAGTGTATATTAAGTTATTATAATTAATTATAATTAATGTGTTTTTTTTCAGTTGAATTTTTTTTCAGGAAAAAATAGATCAAATATATCATTCTGTTTTCACCCCAAATTTATAAATTTTGGGTCAAATATAATTAGTAAGTTTAAAGAAAATAAATAATTGGTTAATTTTTTAACATTGTGTTGTATTCTAAAGATTATAATATTATTTATGTAAAATCTATATCTTGAAGTATGCAACTTGATCTTTAAAATAAATGTGGTGCAGTAAAAGTTCATATTTCAATAAAACATACTCTAAAAGTATAGAGTAACATATAAATTCAAAATAAAGTAAAAGTACCTCAAAACTGCAACCAAGTACTGTACTTCAGTAAATTAATCTAGTTGCTCTCTACAACTAACAGATTGCAAGGTGCAATTGCATCCTAATGTAAATAGAAAATGGTGTTTACTGGGTTGCTTGATTAAATTTATAATTGTAATTTATTTTGGTCATCTTTTTTAAACAGTACATTACAGACTGAGGCAAAAAAGAGGAATGTATGTACTTTCAAATTTATTGCCGGAGGGCCACACATCCCTAAAGCTCTTTCAAAGGCCACTAATTAGACCCAGCTGCACTTGTTACATCAAGCTACCCCACGCAAAGAGACATTCCACACATAGCAGCTACCTGCAGTCCCTCTCATAGGGGCTGAAAGGATAACACTAATGGTATATGACATAACATGTTCACTCCTTCTTCTGTACTTTTCTGGTCTTACCTTTAACGAACACTGTGTAGCTAAGATTCCTATGAAGTCCTTTCTCCTGACTGGAAAAAGCAACAGTAAAAACTCCAGCATCAATCTCTCTGACCTTCTTGATGGTAAGATTGTAGTGTACTGCCTCGTAATATATCGAGTCCTTGATGAGAGCTCCATCCTTATACCTGTGAAGAATTTTAAAAGAAAAAAAACATTTATTAATTGTGATTAATTGTGATTTTTTTTATTTACTTCATATGTTTTTTTATAGTGCATTTGATTAAATCTGGTGTTGATACCCTGAAAACTGGTTTGCAATTAAATATTGGTATTCAGGTTTATTTCCACACTCAGATGTTTATTATGCTTTCACATTAAGCAACTTATAACATTGTATTATTAACACATTGCTAATCCAAATAGATCAGTTTTAATTGTTTGAATTATAATACATTTATTAATGCAGTTATTTATAGTGCTTAACATTTAAAAACCTACCAAACAACTTTGTCTGGAGCAGGCAGGGCATTAACCCGAGGGTGAAACTCATATCTTTGACCTTCTTCAACAGTAATGTTTTTCCGTCCTTTATGGGAAATATTGAGGTAAGGATGCTCTGCAAATAGTCACGAAATTCACTTTACACACTATTCAAATGTCATTAAAAAATGCCATCATACATCAGCATCAGCTATATTTCAAAAACTCACCATGTACAATAACCTTGACAGAAGAATGCATCTCAGAGTCATCAACCCTTGCTATGCAGATGTAGCTGCCCTTGTCTTCCAGAGTTATATTGGGGATAATTAATGATGTGGCCATCGTGAACTTTTCTGAAGGTGTTTCCATTGTTTTATGGCCTGGCGTGAGCGTTCGATTGGTCTAGTATACAAAGAAACAATAGCATTATAATTATTGCTCCTTTTTGAATTTTATTTTTAACAACTTTTATTTATGTATTACAATATGTTGAGTGCTACAGGCTTGAAGCAACTGTAAAAATATATGTATATTTACAAGTCTATAATTCGCTTATGTCAGGATTGTATAAAATATAATATTATATATAATATAATATAATATAATATTGTATATATATATATATATACTTTATATTTAGTATATAGCAGTATGCTTTTTAAAGTATGATTTTTAAATAACTTACATGGCCTTCTTGGAATTTCCAATGAAAATCAATCCTGCCATTAAATGTGGTCTCTCCTGAACAATTAAGCACCAAGGTGTCTCCAACCAGGACTCTGGGGTGTACTGGGTTGATGCGCACCTTCCTCAGCACATTGGCTAAAAAAAGATGTGACATTTACAGATGTAATACTGAATGCCTTAACAAACAGCTCTAATAAAGGACTGCATAAACTAAAAAGGTTACTTACTAACACGGACAAGAATGAAGTGTAATGCGTGTTGTTTTTCATTAACCGTGGTAGAACAGGTGATTAAGTTGTAGCTGTCATATGAACCTAAAGGAATTTTAAAACCCATTTTGGGATCCCACAGCTGCTTTGCCATAACAGAGTCTTTTATAGGTGGGTTCTGTAACCAAAAAATAAGTCAAAAATGTGATGAATTTATAAGTATATTTGTTAAAGTTCTAAGCCCCTGAGGAAAATAAAATGTTTTGATTATAAATCACATTGTTTTTAAGAAAAGCAAATGATTGTTCCTGTCACAATCAACTAAATTTTAACACTATAAAATAATTTCATACTATTTTTTGCTTGAAATAATTAATTTGTAGCAAGGCTTTTTTAGAAAGGCGGGAGGGAAGTGGATAGGATGAATGTCACAGATCTATCTGTGGCATCTACGTGAGAGGTGTGTGTTGATGACAAATCACTGCGGACCGCAACTTAGTAGCTCACAGACATTTTGTTTGAGCATTGAAACAACCTCCCATCTGCCTGAGTGTTTTTTTTCCTACCTATTTCCTATTAAACACATACACTAGGTGTTGTTATTTATACTCCACTGTTTCTATTTTGGATCAGAAACGTGACGACATTTTTGTCCTTACAGGACGTAGACTTAATGGCTCCCTGGCTGTCCTCAAACATCCTCTTGCCTCTGCTATTTTCTTAGAAGTGTGTAACAACTACTCAGTAGAATGACTGTCAGTGCCAGTAACCAGCATTTTATAACTGTCTTCAAGGTCAATATATTAACTGAAAGCAGTCATACTTCAATAAATGACAAAGAACAAAAAAGGAAGGGAAAGTACAAATGTCGGCATGATAACACAATGAAAAAAAAGCTTACTGTTTCCAAAGTAACACTCAGGCTCGGAGATGTTGTTCTACAAGGGACAGTCAAAGTTCTGTCACTTCTGTATGCAGTTAAAATTTTTTCTGGAAAACTCTCCACAAAAGGGTGTTGGGGATCTGTTGATAAATTAAGGTAAAAAGGTAACATTGGCAATCAAACACTTTGCCATTAATGTAAATTATAGCAATGGAGTGAAATTACCATGAATTGACGTTTGTGTGTGTTCGTGTGTGTGTGTGCATGTGTTTAGATTAGTAGTGCATTAAAAATTTATAATATTAATATCATATTAAAAAAAGTAATAACAATTACACATTTGAAATTGCAATTATTGTAACATTTATATTTGAAATTCTAAGCATTATATTATATGTTTTCGGAATTAAATGTATTATCGTAGGATATTTATTTTTTGATTTGTCTTTAAATACTGCAAATATGTAATATATTATAATTCAAATATTGCTAGAATTGTTTGCTAAAATATACATGAATACATTTGTCATTGCATGGGAGCTGTGCTAAATCTACTCCAAGCAGGAAACACAATCCCACTCCACTTCCATATCACAGAATACCTAATGTCCTGTAATTTTTTTACTTCCCTCACTGTGTCTCTGTCCCTGTCCCTGGCAGCTACGGTACATTTGACCTGTCTGGTTTCATGTAATCATAATCTAGGCCTTTTTTTTTACTTTTTGAGAAAGGCAGTGCTCTTTAGAATGCTTATCGACTTTTTCAACCTGAAAGAATATTCATTCACTTGTTCAAACATCTGTGTGCTGTAATTGTTGGAACATTTTTTTGACATCAGTTTGACTATCAATTACAAACACATGTGATTTTTTAAATACAAATGCAGCATGAAAAGCAGAACCCCTTTCAATCACTTTAAAACGCAAATCACATTATATAGTCTTATCTATAGAGAAGTAGTAAACAATGTACATGATTGTAAGTTTACAACTGCTGCAATAAGTAAATGACTTATTGGGGTCCTCAGTAGTTTATTTAAAGTTTTGACTTTTCTTGAATGTCAAATCTTAATCTTCATTAAAGTCATGAGAGCTGCTGAAGCCCATCCCAGCACTGATAGGGCAAGGGCTGAGGAAACAATCTGGTTGTCACCAGTGCATCACTGCCAAGGCCAACAGACAAACATTTTTTAATATATTTTTTTACCTTGATGGTAATTTAGTATTGAAGATTAAATT